>OY726526.1:14653415-15253415 GCA_963383655.1 Bathymodiolus septemdierum | reverse complement strand
CTGACTCTTTTCTTGGTGATGGCAGACTGTATAACTATATATCCCAGGGTAATGTTTATAAAGTGTTTGTTTTTTCTCTCTCTGACTCTTTTCTTGGTGATGGTAGACTGTATAACTATATATCCCAGGGTAATGTTTATTAAGTGTTTGTTTTTTCTCTCTCTGACTCTTTTCTTGGTGATGGTAGACTGTATAACTATATATCCCAGGGTAATGTTTATAAAGTGTTTGTTTTTTCTCTCTCTGACTCTTTTCTTGGTGATGGCAGACTGTATAACTATATATCCCAGGGTAATGTTTATAAAGTGTTTGTTTTTTCTCTCTCTGACTCTTTTCTTGGTGATGGTGGCAGACTGTATAACTATATATCAGAGGGTAATGTTTATTAAATGCTTGTTTTTTCTCTCTCTGACTCTTTTCTTGGTGATGGCAGACTGTATAACTATATATCACAGGGTAATGTTTATAAAGTGTTTGTTTTTTCTCTCTCTGACTCTTTTCTTGGTGATGGCAGACTGTATAACTATATATCAGAGAGTAATGTTTATTAAATGTTTGTTTTTTCTCTCTCTGACTCTTTTCTTGGTGATGGCAGACTGTATAACTATATATCCCAGGGTAATGTTTATTAAGTGTTTGTTTTTTCTTTCTCTGACTCTTTTCTTGGTGATGGCAGACTGTATAACTATATATCCCAGGGTAATGTTTATTAAGTGTTTGTTTTTTCTCTCTCTGACTCTTTTCTTGGTGATGGCAGACTGTATAACTATATATCACAGGGTAATGTTTATTAAGTGTTTGTTTTTTCTTTCTCTGACTCTTTTCTTGGTGATGGTAGACTGTATAACTATATATCAGAGGGTAATGTTTATTAAATGCTTGTTTTTTCTCTCTCTGACTCTTTTCTTGGTGATGGCAGACTGTATAACTATATATCTCAGGGTAATGTTTATTAAATGTTTGTTTTTTCTCTCTCTGACTCTTTTCTTGGTGATGGCAGACTGTATAACTATATATCCCAGGGTAATGTTTATTAAGTGTTTGTTTTTTCTTTCTCTGACTCTTTTCTTGGTGATGGCAGACTGTATAACTATATATCCCAGGGTAATGTTTATTAAGTGTTTGTTTTTTCTCTCTCTGACTCTTTTCTTGGTGATGGCAGACTGTATAACTATATATCCCAGGGTAATGTTTATTAAGTGTTTGTTTTTTCTTTCTCTGACTCTTTTCTTGGTGATGGTAGACTGTATAACTATATATCAGAGGGTAATGTTTATTAAATGCTTGTTTTTTCTCTCTCTGACTCTTTTCTTGGTGATGGCAGACTGTATAACTATATATCTCAGGGTAATGTTTATTAAATGTTTGTTTTTTCTCTCTCTGACTCTTTTCTTGGTGATGGCAGACTGTATAACTATATATCACAGGGTAATGTTTATTAAGTGTTTGTTTTTTCTCTCTCTGACTCTTTTCTTCGTGATGGCAGACTGTATAACTATATATCCCAGGGTAATGTTTATTAAATGTTTGTTTTTTCTCTCTCTGACTCTTTTCTTCGTGATGGCAGACTGTACAACTATATATCCCAGGGTAATGTTTATTAAGTGTTTGCTTTGTTATAGTTTAATCACTTGTTAGATATTTGTTTTGTTGCCTTTGATTTTTGTTATACAGTAAATGTTTTGCTGTGCAGTGCAGTTTATCAGTGAATATCACATGTGCAGCACACATTTTTATAGTGAATTTCCAGTGAGCCACTCATATCTTTTTAGTGAATGTCTTGTGCACACAGATTTATTTAGGTATAAAACACATTAATCCTGTACAAAACAGATCTTTTTAGTGAATATCCTGTACATCAAATGTCAAAGACATGGTGACTTCATTCTTATACATGACACTCCGCCATGTCCTAATATATAAATATTCAAAATATGAAGGCATGGGGCCTGAAGACAAACAAGTTTTGACACCTGGACAAGGTTGTAGTGGAAGAAGCAGAATCTTTGAACCATCACGTCTTTAATCATATAAATCCTGGGTTCTTCATTTAAACTGTACACACTTGGTTCATTGTTTATCAAAATGATGATTCATGCCATTTATACTTGCACTTCCATTACTGGTTCAAAAGAGAATCTTTGTTTATCTGAATATTCCTGAAGCACACTTCAAACAAAGATTTAAATGAACAAAAGATTAGATGGATGATGGACATCGAATGATGGCAATAGGTAACAAAACTGGTCTTCAACAACCTGTAATTTTGTGAAAAATTGAAGAAAAAAAATTTATGATAATATGCACACCTTTGGTAGATTTACAAACATCCTATCAAATAAAAAGTTTATAGCTTGAGAACTGTCAGAGGATCATTCAGGCAGACACAGCATCTATCCTATATGTGGACGGATGGACAGTGGTAAAACAATATGTCCCAGGATTTACTTACGACATAAAAGAGTAGTTGATATTTACTTACATGATGTTATAGTATCAAACAATGGTGTAAATCCCCAATTCATGGCTAGAAAAAATATCTGAAAATACAAGATATATAACATTAGAACGGTGTTCCTTTTATATTGGTTATATATGTAAGGTCAGTGTGTTGGTAAAAAACTCAGTGACATCTATGCCTTGCTGACATCTACTCTCAATGATGCATGTGTGGACCAAATATAGTGAACCTAGGTTGTATGGAAACTGACCAAATCACAAAATCTTTATGTATATTGAATAAAATCAGTAGACCATGAAGAAGAGTTCAAACTCAAAGGCAGGTGATATATGACTTACTGACCAGTATTCTCCATGATCTATGTATGTACCAAATATGCTTAACCTAGGTTTTAAGGAAATAAAGGAACTGACCTTATCATGAAAATTTGACATAAATTTAACAAATCAGTGGTCCATGAAAATAAAGTAAAGATCGGGTAACACATGCCTGACTGACATGTACACACCATGATCAAAGTTTGGATCAAGTATGGTGAACCCAGATTGTATGGTTAAAGTGAAACTGATTCTGAAACAAAAACTTGATACTGTCAACCCAGCCAACGCCACCAGAAAAGCAATACCTATGACATTCTCAGCGACTATCATCACAGGAAGATAAAAATAAACAATATAAACATGTTAGTGATTGTTTTCTATAGTTTATGAAAACGGTATCCTTTGTGTAAATGTTTTTTCATTATAATAATATTATGGTCATTCAATTTCTAAACTGACAAAACCAACAAAACTGAGAATAGTAAATAATTTCCACCTATGCATTTGATTTAGTAGAGTATGGCCTAAATGGGAGGAATGTGGAAAAAAACCATTTACACTTTGACTATATGGAGTATATATATATGTAGGTCCAAATAGGTTGTGATAATTTTGTAAATTTGTTGCAAATTGTACAAAAATGTCACCTGCTGTCAAATTACAGTTTCAAAACAAATGTTTTATAATATTTCTGAATTTTCAGTCTAATCATTTTCAACTGAATCTGATGTAATGGCTACCATGCCCACATAGAGTACGGTAGATTGTATGTTAGAATCCCAGTTGGGCTAAACCAAAGACTATAAAACTGGTATTTGTTGTTTCTTATACCTTGTATCAATTTGAAAAGGAAATGAAGCCCAAATTCAGTAATAGTCTACTGAAACACTTATTGATCTTTAATTTTGTTTCTACACTCAGTTAACATAGTTAATATTTAGTCTTAACACTCATTTGATATGCATATACTTAGTTCAAACACATTATTTCGATATTTGTTAGGAATACAGATTCTTGGCCTGAAGAACTTTAAGACTGTTAGCAGTTTTAATGAACAAGATATTGATAAAATAACAAACAAAAAATATCAGAAAAATAGAAATACACCACATGATGGGGAAAAGGGCACACCACCATCCAAATTATAAAATATAAAAAATAAGGATAGTGAAAGAAAAATTGTTTCTTGTCATAACCACATGTTTTAAATTTACCTTGATCTATTTGTGAAGATGGAGTTTAAACAATACAATAAAGAAGACAAATTTATGGCTAAAATGTTTGACAAATAGATTTTAGTTATCTAATATTATGTAACTATGACAAAAAATAGATTACCGGTATATTCCATTTGTAAGACCAGATCTTCTGATTGTTGATAAGCTTAAAGATAAAATACAATACCTACCACTCCCATTCTATCTCTTAATGTCTCTTCTTGTCTAGGTAACTGGAACCAAATAAGACTCAATAACACAGTCATAACAACAGTCTCTAACACTTTAAACTTGTTAAATATAACAGATTTAGACTGTTTAAATGTTCTGATTGTTAGCTGGGAGTACTGTGTACAGAATCCTGTCTTCCATTTTTGTTCTTTTGATTGTCCGCTATTCTGCTGATATTCATCAATTTCCATCAAATTTATATGGACACCATCTTGATCTGAAATTTAAAAAAAGGGTAGATATCTAATTTAGTGCACACAACACGTTTCTGGAGTGGAATAACCTTTATCAGGTACACTCAAAGTCCAAAGATTGGAAAGCCAAATAATTTTAAAATCTATGAGAACAAGAAAATCAAATGGCCTAAACAGGATAGTCAAACTCTGTTAAGGTCACAGATGCACGACAGAGGAGATCCTTAGTTTTAATAATAATTTAATTACCGGTATTTAGAAAATATACATTTTAATAATAAATAATGAAAAATACTGTACTGGTATATTTTAAACAGATATGCCACGTTTCTATGTGTTATTTACAATACATATCACTGGACTATAAATATAATATGAAACAGGCACGGCAATGAATGCTCACGAATCTGAAAATTATCTGCCAATTTCACGCTCATCCAGTGCATCAAAAAAGTGTGGAGATATTTTGGGTTAAGATATATCGGGGACGACTTTATTTTAGGGCCAAGACATATCGGGGACGACTATTTCTTAGGGCCGAATCTAGTCTCATTCAATCGAACTCTCATTTCTTACGAAATCTCAAAAGTTAACTTCCGGCAGTTCCGTGCAGAAAAAAAAATTCTTGTCAGTATGTCAGAAGAGATTTAATAAATTAAAAAATATCAATATAAGTAGAACAAGCTAACAAAATGATTTTTATTACACACGGGTTCCGAGTTTCAGTGGTATCGGACGTACGAGAGAGGGTACAAGATTTAGGGATCACCTTTGCGCATTATGTTAAGAAGATCTTCATTAGTTGAGTGTGTAAGTGTGTTACACGGAACGTGTTTACAATGCGCAGACTTTTTTTTTATCCATCAGTATGTGAAGCCATGTTTGTCAAAAAATCCTAAGTACACATTTTATACCATAAAGAGCTCGCTGACGCTCGCATATAAGTTGTTAGTCTTAAGAGAAATTTCAGTCTTGAGATCAATATATTCAAATATAGACCCTTAAAGGAATACACTCTTATAAAGCCTCTTTTTCATTGAAGAAGGGGTGGCCTTATAAGAAGTGGATTACTGTTTACAATTTTACTGCTGTTTTTTTCTTCTCCATTTTCTGCAATAACATAATTTTTAAGTAATATTTATTTAGAATACTTTTCAACACTGTCAAGGTATAGGGTTTATTTATAAAAGGCATTCAACTTACCATTGCAGGCTTCAGTTTCGTACAGTGTATTTTTATCTTTCTGATACTTTGTGTTTGTTATTTTATCAATATCTTGTTCATTAACACTACCAACAAGTTCTTCAGGCCAAGAATCTGTATTCCTGACAAGTATAGAAATAATGTATTTGAAGTAAGTACATATATATCAAATGAGTGCAGGGACAAAATATTAACTATATAAACTGAGTGTAGAGGGACTGTTGTGGTCATGATCGTATGGTAGTTGGATTTACAACTTATGTGCAATCGGTGCATATCACCAGTAAAGTTGCGAGTTCGAACCCCGTTCATGGCGAGGTGTACTTGATACAACATTATGTGATAAAGTTCGTCAGTTACTTGCGACAGGTTGGTGGTTTTCTCCGAGTACTCTGGTTTCCTCCACCAATAAAACTGACTGCCACGATATAACTGAAATATTGTTGTTGAAAGTGGTATTAAACACCATTAACCAATCAACTGAGCGTTAATAAATACTAAAGATAGGTAAGTTTTCAGTGGACTATTACTGAAGTCTCCGAAACATACTCCCTTTATGGATTTTGGCCCCATTTCCACCAATTTGATCCCCTTTATCCTTTCAAATGGATACAAGAAGCAACAAATACCAGTTTTATAGTCTTTGCTTTAACCCAACTGGGATTCAAACCCATAACCTACTCCATTCGAAGCGAGCACGTTAATAATAACATCACAAATTCAGTTATAAATGATTAGACTGAAAATTCATTTATTTTAAAGCTGTCATAGACACCAGGTGATATTTTTTGGTAAAACTTTCAACAAATTTACAAAATTACACGACTATTTTGGACCTAAATATATACATACTTCGTTCACTTACCTATTGGAACAGGCATTTCAATCAAAAGTGGCAGAGTTAAACCAAAAATTTGCACTAATTTCAACTTATTATTTTGCTGGTGATCTTGCATTCTCATTAAAAAAGCAGGCAAAAATGTCCATATTTACTGTAGAAAAATGTTTAGGCTTGTTACCTCAGTTGGTAGGCTGCTTTGATTATCTGCTCTCTGATACCACCATTTTCTTTCACTTTCTCAACTAAAAATTAGAAGAAAAAACTTTTAACAGTTTTCATACATGATTTCTTTCTTTTAACTAGAGGCTCATCTGAATCTGTGTCGATCACCTGATTCATGCCAGTTTTTAAGGGGAAAAAAACATAATTAAAAAATGTCTTGTGGTGTCTAACAACTTGAAATTTGGGTCATATGATTTAAAAATTCCTGCCCATCTTTGATATATGTCAGTGGGGTTGTAATGAGGTTCTAAATCAAGTTATATAAGGGAAAAAAAACAACAGTTTCCGCTAACCCTACTGATCCTAATTTTTAGTGCCTACCCTAAAGTTGTTAGATCAGCACAGTTAAAGTCAGATCCTTGTCTGTATAAACTAGGTAAAAAAAAATAAAAATTAAGTTTTGCCTACCTTGCCTACCCAATTTAAAAAAAAAAGAAAAAAAAAGTGGAAACTGAAACTGTAGTAAATAACTTTCTGTGATAAAATTAACAAGGTTCTAAGTCAGTTATATTAGCAAGGAGTTCATTACTTACTGATAAAATCTGCTGGGTTGTAATGGGGTTCCATCGGAAATCCAACATTGCTGAAAAAATCTACCACTTCTGTAGTTTTCCCAAAATATGCCACCTATAATATAGAGGAAAGATGAAAACACATTAAGAAATAATAACATTTGTAATGAAGGCTGAAGTGCTCCATGGACGGAGCATGAGAAATGCAACACAACAGCTTACAGGTTAGTAAATTCAATTAGTAAGAAAGGATAAGGATGTAAATAAAATAGGAAGACTATCCAATTTTGGGAACAGGACAAAAGCCCCCCAATAATGATGAAAAGTAAAATGGTTTTTTTTTATACATTTTTTTTTATATTGATGGTGATATTAGATATATTAAAGTATAAAGGAATAAAATTTAAAATTAATTAAAAAATGTTAATACTTATAGAAAAAAATTGTAAAATTTTCTTTGTGTTCATCAAGATTTGTTGTACCTCTGTATTTTAATTCCTTGTGTCTGTATGCAAAAAATCTTGAATCAGGTTAGAAAACACAAAGAAAATTTTACAAATCCAAACAGTTGAACAATGACAGAAAAAAAAGAAATGTACGTGTATTGACTTTAATTATGAATAATTCAAAAAATAATTTTAATTTATAAACAAATTATCAGTTTTTCTTTTGTAATTCATACTTTATAAATATAAATGTTAATTATAATAGACAAAATGTGAAGAATTTTTTTTTCTCACTTTTGAGACAGACCAGTTCCTATTTTTAGCGATGTGAGATTTTCTTATCTTGCACTAGTGCAAGACAAAAAAATCACGTGCGTTTTACCGGCAAATGCATGCTGTACAGTTTATGTCAACTGCCCCCCAATTCTCCATGCTTTTCCTTTTTAAAATAAACAATTGACCACGATTCTACTACATAAGTATTTTTAAATTCATTTATGTATTATATTCTGCTAGCTAACGTGCACCTTTCACGGTGTTTGATTCTTTTTTCATGCTCTCTTCCAGTCAATGTTTGTTTACTTTGAGTAAATAATAGAGTGCTCTCCCTTGTTAGTAACTAACGTAAAGAAAGAAATTACCTCCCTTTGACCAAATTCAAATATTTGTTTACAAGTATTTATCTCTGTTGTAGTAACATTTATAATATATTTATTAAATACATTGTACTTTATGATGAAATACATTTGAAATACTGCCGAAATACGGTTGCATATGGATAAATCGAATATTTACTTCAGCAATGGAAAAATATATTGCGGGAAAACGCTCGATGGAATGTAAACAAAAACAATTAGGTGGTTTAGTGAGAAATAAAATCAAACACCGGAAAAAGTACAAGATAGGGAAATCTCCGACACCCTTGGTTAAGAATACAATCGTTCTCTAACTCGGCAAGCCTCGTAAAGAGAACGATTGAAATCTTATCCTCGGGTGTCGGAGATTTCCCTATCTTGTACTCTCCCCGTTGTTAGATTCTATATGTCTATAAGTATTACATTTTTTTAATTTTTTTTTTTTTTTTTTTCCGTTTATATACTTTAATATATCTAATATCACTACCAATATAAAAAAAATGTATAACAAAAAAACATTAACTTTTACTTTTCATCATTATTGGGGGGCTTTTTGTCAGGGGGCTTTTGTCCTAGGGGGGTTTTTGTCCAGGGGCTTTTGTCTGGGGGGCTTTTGTCCTAGACTCCCAATTTTATATTTAGACAACAAATAAACATGCAGTACTTTTCATTGCTGTTCTGCAATTCACAGTAAAACCAGCATGGATTCAAAAACAAGGTGGGCATCAAATACTTTTAAGACATGCTAGCATACTAAACAATGCATTTTAATCAGGTTTCTAGGGATAAGATTTTAAAAGGATGTTTTGTTCTTTATGACTAATTTACATATGGTAAAGGTACACAATGTATTCAAAGTAAATAGGCAACAATGGGCTGAACAAAAAAAATCATAGAATGTTATTGCAGGGGAAATTAAACTTTTTGTGTTTCAGTTGGTGTTTTTCAAGGTAATTATTTCTTTGAAGATGAACTCTCCCTTTGAATAAATACCATACCTATTGTCATTTGTGGAGTTCATTCAATGGGAAGTTTAAATTTGGCCACTAGTAAGTGAGCTAAAATTCCAGATACAAAATATTTTGTGTTAGTTACCTTTGATGGTTATTACATTCAGGTGTCACATAAATAAATACATGGAGGGTTAGTACTATCCACTGAGAAAGACGGTAAAAAAGCTAAATAAATATAAAATAAAAATATTAAAGAAACACATAAATATATGGAGTGTGTTAGTACTATTCACTGAGAAAGACGGTAAAAAGCTAAATAAATATAAAATAAAACTAATATAGAAATTCATAAATAAATACATGGAGTGTGTTAGTACTATCTACTGAGACACATAGTAAAAAAGCTAAATAAATATAAAATAAATAAAATAAAGCTACACATAAATAATTTATATATACAAAAATAATAAAGATACACATACATGATACATATATTAACATGGAGTGTGTTCATATGTAATAAACTGCAAAACACAGTAAAAAAGCTAAACAAATATAAAATAAAATAAAAAAGATGTCACTTAAAAAACAATGCGAGAGAAAAAAAAAACAACAAAAAACACAGTAATGTCTAATGAACCAAAACATGTTTGATTTTTTTTACAGTGATGTTACACATAATGACATTATGAAGCATTTTATCAGAATCTCTCATTAATATTGAAATGTAAATCTGTCATATTAGGCACAAATATCAAACACATGCAAAATATGTTGGCATACCACATAAAGAGAATTTTATAAGGAACATAAAGAAAATTCATCAAATTAATGAAAAATAAACGTTCAACATACAAAAACAAAAAACACCCTTTTTGCATCTAGGGACCACTTAATTAAGAAGTGATAATTACATTTACCTCCCTGTCATAGTAAGATTGTCTAATGTGCATAAAATCTTCCTTGATGAAAATATTTTTATTAAGCATGAATTACCTCCCCTTCTGATAACAATAGCAAATTATCAAACTGATAGAACATAAAACTTGATGGCTGGTGTATTGTCGTGACAACTGTTTTATTGTGGTCTTTGGCATAAGTTTTTAGACCCTGTATCAAACTATAAGCTGTACTGTAATCTAGCCCTGATGTTGGTTCCTGAAAGATAAAAAAAAATAAACATTAATGTCGTTTGTGTTCAGCGACTTAAAGCGGCATTTGCAGTAGTGCCTACCAACAAAATTTGTGGGCTAGCTTATCATTAGATCACCCCGTTGATATGAACAGCATATTTATGAAACTGTATGTCACATGACCAACGTGACTTAAATGTCATACCTCAGAAATTTGACTGATGAAGAATATTATTTTTAATAAGACTGAAAGTTTCATAGGGAGGAACACTAGTGACCATGCTTGTCAAATATTTTGCACCAAAAGTAACTGTGAAACTATGTATCATTGATTTATCATCCTCGAGATAACCGTGGTCAAAATAATGAACAATCTGAATGTTTGCTCCGCCCACAGCTATTTATACCCTCACTCCCGGTTTAAGGTGAGAGGTGATTATTCATTTTGTTGATATTGTTTGGAATTGTTGGCCATCACTATTTAAACTTTCTTTCATAATTCACTAAAATGAGTTTATTATATCAACATCTTTTTTCGTAAACATGAATGATGATACATGTATATATACAATATACGTACATTGTCGGTAAATATAAAATTTATTTGTACGAGCTTTAGAAACAGGCAGTATAGCGAGCCTTTGGCGAGCTTTTCAGGCCTGTTTCGCAGCGAGTACAAATGAATTTTATATTTAACGACAATGTATGTATTTTGTGTTTATCCTACAATGTCAAAAAAAGTCGGAAAACTTGTCAGATTTAGACAAAAAGGATAGAAAGAAACAAGCGTCATTCCTCGCCTTTCATAAATGTTGTCAAGGGTGTCTTCTTCGTGGTCCGTGTTACATTAGTACCAGTTTCATACTTGTCTGCACCTTCCGTTGTACATAGCTACAGAGTACCAGGAAAGTTTATTCGTCTAGTACGAATAAAGCAAAAATTTATTCGTATAGCATATTTGTACAGCAAATGTACTGATTGCAGGATAAATAATAGTATTTTTTTTTCTAGAAAATAACACAATTGAAGATAAAAGAGTTCATAATTAAGCAAGATGCAAAATAATAATAAAAAAATGACCACCCATATGTAATTTTGATCTCTGGAATGACAGAAGTCAAAATTATCAAAAAGTATAAAGATCTCCATTCCTAACAATCTTGTAAAGTTTGAAGAAAATTTGTCAATGCAAAGTTGAGTTAATGCACAACATGCTTATACTGGATGGACAGACAACATGATACCTTAACACATCCAAACTAAATATGGGAATATAAAAACAAACTCAAAACAAAAACCATTCTCCAGGATAATTCATGTAGTGTACTGAAACAGGTCTTCAATAAATTACACCTGACTGAGAAATTAAAAACACAGTTGGTATGATATCTACAAATTTCAGGAAATGAGTAAAGACCATTAATTTCTGTAGATGTTTATCACTAATTGATACTAAATCTGTTAAGAGTATCAGTTATGATTTTTGTTGTCATAAGAGTAAAGGTCTTAACCAATACATTCTACACTCTTAGCTAGTAGTCAGTGGAAGCTTTACAATGTATGCTGGTTTTTATTCGTTTGTTTACATCTCTATTGATGTTGGAGATCCAATTATCAAAAGGGGGAGGGCATAGATCTCAGTCTTTGACATTAGCAGTGGTCCGGTGGCCCACTGCCAGTGAAAATTGATTCAGACCAGTGACTTTTGCCATATATTTTTCAATAGAATCTATATAAATATTATAATTTTGAAGTTTTCGGGCCAGTAAATTCGAAAGTCTAATTTTGAAGACTGATCGATCTCATTAACCGGTTTAACTCTGCCATATTAAACTTTCTCTTCATAATTCAGTGGCTGAAACTGCTGATAGCTCAAACATATTTCAACAGACCTATTGAGCACAAGCTACAGAACATTAACTGACAAATAAAATGAGAATCACAATCGGTATTACTGGTACATACTTCTTGTTGTATTAAGTTTAACATTGTTACTTTTTATTGCAAGAAGAATAAGTACAGCACACTAGTGTTTCTAAGAATAAGTACAGCACACTAGTGTTTCTAAGAATAAGTACAGCACACTAGTGTTTCTAAGAATAAGTACAGCACACTAGTGTTTCTAAGAATAAGTACAGCACACTAGTGTTTCTAAGAATAAGTACAGCACACTAGTGTTTCTAAGAATAAGTACAGCACACTAGTGTTTCTAAGAATAAGTACAGCACACTAGTGTTTCTAAGAATAAGTACAGCACACTAGTGTTTCTAAGAATAAGTACAGCACACTGGTGTTTCTAAGAATAAGTACAGCACACTAGTGTTTCTAAGAATAAGTACAGCACACTAGTGTTTCTAAGAATAAGTACAGCACACTAGTGTTTCTAAGAATAAGTACAGCACACTAGTGTTTCTAAGAATAAGTACAGCACACTAGTGTTTCTAAGAATAAGTACAGCACACTAGTGTTTCTAAGAATAAGTACAGCACACTGGTGTTTCTAAGAATAAGTACAGCACACTAGTGTTTCTAAGAATAAGTACAGCACACTAGTGTTTCTAAGAATAAGTACAGCACACTAGTGTTTCTAAGAATAAGTACATCACACTAGTGTTTCTAAGAATAAGTACAGCACACTAGTGTTTCTAAGAATAAGTACAGCACACTAGTGTTTCTAAGAATAAGTACAGCACACTAGTGTTTCTAAGAATAAGTACAGCACACTGGTGTTTCTAAGAATAAGTACAGCACACTGGTGTTTCTAAGAATAAGTACAGCACACTAGTGTTTCTAAGAATAAGTACAGCACACTAGTGTTTCTAAGAATAAGTACAGCACACTAGTGTTTCTAAGAATAAGTACAGCACACTAGTGTTTCTAAGAATAAGGACAGCACACTAGTGTTTCTAAGAATAAGTACAGCACACTAGTGTTTCTAAGAATAAGGACAGCACACTAGTGTTTCTAAGAATAAGGACAGCACACTAGTGTTTCTAAGAATAAGTACAGCACACTAGTGTTTCTAAGAATAAGTACAGCACACTAGTGTTTCTAAGAATAAGTACAGCACACTAGTGTTTCTAAGAATAAGTACAGCACACTAGTGTTTCTAAGAATAAGTACAGCACACTAGTGTTTCTAAGAATAAGGACAGCACACTAGTGTTTCTAAGAATAAGGACAGCACACTAGTGTTTCTAAGAATAAGGACAGCACACTAGTGTTTCTAAGAATAAGGACAGCACACTAGTGTTTCTAAGAATAAGTACAGCACACTAGTGTTTCTAGGAATAAGTACAGCACACTAGTGTTTCTAAGAATAAGTACAGCACACTAGTGTTTCTAAGAATAAGGACAGCACACTAGTGTTTCTAAGAACAAGTACAGCACACTAGTGTTTCTAAGAATAAGTACAGCACACTAGTGTTTCTAAGAATAAGTACAGCACACTAGTGTTTCTAAGAATAAGTACAGCACACTAGTGTTTCTAAGAATAAGGACAGCACACTAGTGTTTCTAAGAATAAGTACAGCACACTAGTGTTTCTAAGAATAAGGACAGCACACTAGTGTTTCTAAGAATAAGTACAGCACACTAGTGTTTCTAAGAATAAGTACAGCACACTAGTGTTTCTAAGAATAAGTACAGCACACTAGTGTTTCTAAGAATAAGTACAGCACACTAGTGTTTCTAAGAATAAGGACAGCACACTAGTGTTTCTAAGAATAAGGACAGCACACTAGTGTTTCTAAGAATAAGTACAGCACACTAGTGTTTCTAAGAATAAGTACAGCACACTAGTTTCTAAGAATAAGTACAGCACACTAGTGTTTCTAAGAATAAGTACAGCACACTAGTGTTTCTAAGAATAAGTACAGCACACTAGTGTTTCTAAGAATAAGTACAGCACACTAGTGTTTCTAAGAATAAGGACAGCACACTAGTGTTTCTAAGAATAAGTACAGCACACTAGTGTTTCTAAGAATAAGTACAGCACACTAGTGTTTCTAAGAATAAGGACAGCACACTAGTGTTTCTAAGAATAAGTACAGCACACTGGTGTTTCTAAGAATAAGTACAGCACACTAGTGTTTCTAAGAATAAGTACAGCACACTAGTTTCTAAGAATAAGTACAGCACACTAGTGTTTCTAAGAATAAGTACAGCACACTAGTGTTTCTAAGAATAAGTACAGCACACTAGTGTTTCTAAGAATAAGTACAGCACACTAGTGTTTCTAACTCTTCAATCATTTGCTTATCAAGCTCTTATTTTTATTTATTTTTTATCTTAGTTGGAAACTTCTACTTACATCTAACAGAACGACCACTGGATCAGTAATTAATTCACATGCTATGTTAGCTCTCTTCTTCTCTCCCCCAGACAATCCTCGTAACCAAACATCACCAATGACTAAATAAAGAACAAACTTCAATAACTAATAAAAGATTAATAACTAGAGGCTCATCAAAGTCTGTATTGCTCAGGTGTAGCTCTTAACTGTCTTTTTTTAGGACCGTCAGAAAAAAAAAGAATGCTATATCTATGGTTCCACAGCTATGCTCGGATGGTAATCACTGGTAAAAATTGAGTGATTATTAGATATTTTTCACAATAATATTACCAGTATACATTAGAAAAGGATACTTTCATTTATTATATTTCAAAAAGTACTAAATTAAAATATGACCTCCATGATATAATTGAAAGTTGCATTCATTGTTAAAAGAACACAAAATATTACAAATATTACAAAAGCTCAATCCTATATTTTATCAAAAGAGAGCTTGGGCCAATTCAAATAGGTTTATAAATCCGTTCTTGTCCTTTCTAATTTTCAATAAATGAAATTCCAAAAGATAAGTTTTAATTTATTTGGCTTTCAAATCTTTTAACTTTAGGCGTACCTGATGAAGGACACTCAAGAAACGTGTTGAGTTCCCTAAATTTGATATCTACATTTTATTTTAACTCTTTACCTCATGTCCATTGTACAAGTGCATCTGACCTCTTTCTGTAAGTTTAAATCAATGAAATTATTGATAAAAAAAACTTACTGGTATCTAAACATCCTCTGAGGTCAAGGTCATCAATCAACTTGTCCATTCTATTCATTTTCTCTTTCTTTGGCATTAATTCTGGTAAACGAATCATGGCAGTAAACTGAAATGATAAACAAAAATGTAACGAATCATGGCAGTAAACTGAAATGATCAACAAAAATGTAACGAATCATGGCAGTAAACTGAAATGATCAACAAAAATGTTACGAATTATGGCAGTAAACTGAAATGATCAACAAAAATGTAACGAATCATGGCAGTAAACTGAAATGATCAACTAAAATGTAACGAATCATGGCAGTAATCTGAAATGATAAACAAAAATGTAACGAATCATGGCAGTAATCTGAAATGATAAATAAAAATGTAACGAATCATGGCAGTAAACTGAAATGATCAACAAAAATGTAACGAATCATGGCAGTAAACTGAAATGATCAACAAAAATGTAACGAATCATGGCAGTAATCTGAAATGATAAATAAAAATGTAACGAATCATGGCAGTAAACTGAAATGATCAACAAAAATGTAACAAATCATGGCAGTAAACTGAAATGATCAACAAAAATGTAACGAATCATGGCAGTAAACTGAAATGATATACAAAAATGTAAAGAATCATGGCAGTAAACTGAAATGATCAACAAAAATGTAATGAATCATGGCAGTAAACTGACATGATAAACAAAAATGTAACGAATCATGGCAGTAAACTGACATGATAAACAAAAATGTAACAAATCATAGCAGTAAACTGAAATGATTAACAAAAATGTAACGAATCATGGCAGTGAACTGAAATGATCAACAAAAATGTAACAAATCATAGCAGTAAACTGAAATGATCAACAAAAATGTAACGAATCATGGCAGTGAACTGAAATGATCAACAAAAATGTAACGAATCATGGCAGTAAACTGAAATGATCAACAAAAATGTAACGAATCATGGCAGTAAACTGAAATGATCAACAAAAATGTAACGAATCATAGCAGTAAACTGAAATGATAAACAAAAATGTAACGAATCATGGCAGTAAACTGAAATGATAAACAAAAATGTAACAAATCTTGGCAGTAAACTGAAATCATAAACAAAAATGTAACGAATCATGGCAGTAAACTGAAATGATAAACAAAAATGTAACAAATCATAGCAGTAAACTGAAATGATAAACAAAAATGTAACGAATCATAGCAGTAAACTGAAATGATAAACAAAAATGTAACGAATCATAGCAGTAAACTGAAATGATCAACAAAAATGTAACGAATCATGGCAGTAAACTGAAATGATCAACAAAAATGTAACGAATCATGGCAGTAAACTGAAATGATAAACAAAAATGTAACGAATCATGGCAGTAAACTGAAATGATAAACAAAAATGTAACAAATCATAGCAGTAAACTGAAATGATAAACAAAAATGTAACGAATCATGGCAGTGAACTGAAATGATCAACAAAAATGTAGCGAATCATGGCAGTGAACTGAAATGATAAACAAAAATGTAACAAATCATGGCAGTAAACTGAAATGATAAACAAAAATGTAACGAATCATGGCAGTAAACTGAAATGATCAACAAAAATATAACAAATCATGGCAGTGAACTGAAATGATCAACAAAAATGTAACAAATCATGGCAGTAAACTGACATGATAAACAAAAATGTAACGAATCATGGCAGTGAACTGAAATGATAAACAAAAATGTAACAAATCATGGCAGTAAACTGACATGATAAACAAAAATGTAACAAATCATGGCAGTAAACTGAAATGATCAACAAAAATGTAACGAATCATGGCAGTGAACTGAAATGATAAACAAAAATGTAACGAATCATGACAGTGAACTGAAATGATCAACAAAAATGTAACGAATCATGGCAGTGAACTGAAATGATCAACAAAAATGTAACGAATCATGGCAGTGAACTGAAATGATCAACAAAAATGTAACGAATCATGGCAGTGAACTGAAATGATCAACAAAAATGTAGCGAATCATGGCAGTGAACTGAAATGATAAACAAAAATGTAACGAATCATGGCAGTAAACTGAAATGATAAACAAAAATGTAACGAATCATGGCAGTAAACTGAAATGATAAACAAAAATGTAACGAATCATGGCAGTAAACTGAAATGATAAACAAAAATGTAACGAATCATGACAGTGAACTGAAATGATAAACAAAAATGTAACGAATCATGGCAGTGAACTGAAATGATCAACAAAAATGTAACGAATCATGGCAGTGAACTGAAATGATCAACAAAAATGTAACGAATCATGGCAGTGAACTGAAATGATCAACAAAAATGTAGCGAATCATGGCAGTGAACTGAAATGATAAACAAAAATGTAACGAATCATGGCAGTAAACTGAAATGATAAACAAAAATGTAACGAATCATGGCAGTAAACTGAAATGATAAACAAAAATGTAACGAATCATGGCAGTAAACTGAAATGATAAACAAAAATGTAACGAATCATGACAGTGAACTGAAATGATAAACAAAAATGTAACGAATCATGGCAGTGAACTGAAATGATCAACAAAAATGTAACGAATCATGGCAGTGAACTGAAATGATCAACAAAAATGTAACGAATCATGGCAGTGAACTGAAATGATCAACAAAAATGTAACGAATCATGGCAGTGAACTGAAATGATCAACAAAAATGTAGCGAATCATGGCAGTGAACTGAAATGATAAACAAAAATGTAACGAATCATGGCAGTAAACTGAAATGATAAACAAAAATGTAACGAATCATGGCAGTAAACTGAAATGATCAACAAAAATGTAACAAATCATGGCAGTAAACTGAAATGATCAACAAAAATGTAACGAATCATGGCAGTAAACTGAAATGATCAACAAAAATGTAACGAATCATGGCAGTAAACTGAAATGATAAACAAAAATGTAACGAATCATGGCAGTGAACTGAAATGATCAACAAAAATGTAGCGAATCATGGCAGTGAACTGAAATGATAAACAAAAATGTAACGAATCATGGCAGTAAACTGAAATGATCAACAAAAATGTAACGAATCATGGCAGTAAACTGAAATGATCAACAAAAATGTAATGAATCATGGCAGTAAACTGAAATGATAAACAAAAATGTAACGAATCATGGCAGTAAAATGAAATGTTAAACAAAAATGTAACAAATCATGGGAGAAAACTGAAATGATCAACAAAAATGTAACGAATCATGGCAGTAAACTGAAATGATCAACAAAAATGTAACGAATCATGGCAGTAAACTGAAATGATCAACAAAAATGTAACGAATGATGGCAGTAAACTGAAATGATCAACAAAAATGTAACGAATCATGGCAGTAAACTGAAATGATAAAAAAAAATTTAACGAATCATGGCAGTAAACTGAAATGATAAACAAAAATGTAACGAATCATGGCAGTAAACTGAAATGATAAACAAAAATGTAACGAATCATGGCAGTAAACTGAAATGATAAACAAAAATGTAACAAATCATGGCAGAAAACTGAAATGATCAACAAAAATGTAACGAATCATGGCAGTAAACTGAAATGATCAACAAAAATGTAACGAATCATGGCAGTAAACTGAAATGATAAACAAAAATGTAGCGAATCATGGCAGTAAACTGAAATGATAAACAAAAATGTAGCGAATCATGGCAGTGAACTGAAATGATAAACAAAAATGTAGCGAATCATGGCAGTGAACTGAAATGATAAACAAAAATGTAACGAAACATGGCAGTAAACTGAAATGATAAACAAAAATGTAACGAAACATGGCAGTAAACTGAAATGATAAACAAAAATGTAACGAATCATGACAGTAAACTGAAATGATAAACAAAATGTAACGAATCATTGGCAGTAAACTGAAATGATAAACAAAAATGTAACGAATCATGGCAGTGAACTGAAATGATAAACAAAAATGCAACGAAACATGGCAGTAAACTGAAATGATAAACAAAAATGTAACGAATCATGGCAGTAAACTGAAATGATCAACAAAAATGTAACGAATCATGGCAGTAAACTGAAATGATCAACAAAAATGTAACGAATCATGGCAGTAAACTGAAATGATAAACAAAAATGTAACGAATCATGGCAGTAAACTGAAATGATAAACAAAAATGTAACGAATCATGGCAGTAAACTGAAATGATAAACAAAAATGTAACAAATCATGGCAGAAAACTGAAATGATCAACAAAAATGTAACGAATCATGGCAGTAAACTGAAATGATCAACAAAAATGTAACGAATCATGGCAGTAAACTGAAATGATCAACAAAAATGTAACGAATCATGGCAGTAAACTGAAATGATCAACAAAAATGTAACGAATCATGGCAGTAAACTGAAATGATAAACAAAAATTTAACGAATCATGGCAGTAAACTGAAATGATAAACAAAAATGTAACGAATCATGGCAGTAAACTGAAATGATAAACAAAAATGTAGCGAATCATGGCAGTAAACTGAAATGATAAACAAAAATGTAGCGAATCATGGCAGTGAACTGAAATGATAAACAAAAATGTAGCGAATCATGGCAGTGAACTGAAATGATAAACAAAAATGTAACGAAACATGGCAGTAAACTGAAATGATAAACAAAAATGTAACGAAACATGGCAGTAAACTGAAATGATCAACAAAAATGTAATGAATCATGACAGTAAACTGAAATGATAAACAAAATGTAACGAATCATTGGCAGTAAACTGAAATGATAAACAAAAATGTAACGAATCATGGCAGTGAACTGAAATGATAAACAAAAATGCAACGAAACATGGCAGTAAACTGAAATGATAAACAAAAATGTAACGAATCATGGCAGTAAACTGAAATGATCAACAAAAATGTAACGAATCATGGCAGTGAACTGAAATGATCAACAAAAATGTAATGAATCATGGTAGTGAACTGAAATGATAAACAAAAATGTAGCGAATCATGGCAGTGAACTGAAATGATAAACAAAAATGTAACGAATCATGGCAGTAAACTGAAATGATCAACAAAAATGTAATGAATCATGGCAGTAAACTGAAATGATAAACAAAAATGTAACGAATCATGGCAGTAAACTGAAATGATAAACAAAAATGTAACGAATCATGGCAGTAAACTGAAATGATAAACAAAAATGTAACGAATCATGGCAGTAAACTGAAATGATAAACAAAAATGTAACGAATCATGGCAGTAAACTGAAATGACAAACAAAAATGTAACGAATCATGGCAGTAAACTGAAATGATAAACAAAAATGTAACGAATCATGGCAGTAAACTGAAATGATAAACAAAAATGTAACGAATCATGGCAGTAAACTGAAATGACAAACAAAAATGTAACGAATCATGGCAGTAAACTGTAATGATAAACAAAAATGTAACGAATCATGGCAGTAAACTGAAATGATAAACAAAAGTGCAATGAGTGTAGTTTCTCCCATAAGTATGACAAACATAAACCTGAACATGTATCACTCATCTGGTTATTCATACACTGTTTGGGTTCAAGCAATTTTGTGGTTTTGGGTAAAAAGATTTTTATTCATATTCCCATAGAGTCCTATGTTAAGCAATGTCTGAGGTGGCAACCAACTTGGATTTTCCGATCCACATCAATATTAAAACTCTATAGGGGACCATCCAATGATTATGCATGCATAGTTTGGGGTCAATCAAGTTTCTAGTTCCTTTGACCTGCAATGGCAGCGATTTTGGATTTTCAATCTACACAAAAAACAGACTGTAGGGAAAAGATCATCCAAGTCATATTCCAACCAAATTTGCTATCAAATAGCTTCAGATAAGAATAATTTTAGATTATTTTACCCAGACAGACCTATGTTGTATTTGGAGGACTATCTTGGATTTTTGA
The DNA here is from genome assembly GCA_963383655.1 of Bathymodiolus septemdierum. Lineage (NCBI taxonomy): Eukaryota > Metazoa > Mollusca > Bivalvia > Mytilida > Modiolidae > Bathymodiolus > Bathymodiolus septemdierum. Next base: position 15,232,041 of record OY726526.1, on the reverse strand, counting down.
TCCACACAAAAAATGGAAACTCTTTAAGGGACCATCCAATGACCATTCATGCACAATATGGGTACAATCATGATTGTAATATAGAATAAAAAACTTTTATTCATTTTACCATAGGGTTCTATGTTAAATGTTGACTGCCATCTTGGATTTCTGATCCATTCAGAATTGTGAAAAGACAAATTTACTGACAAAGTTTCTGTAAGTGTCAAAGTTAGACAACTTTCTTTAGGTGTTGAATTAATTTGGACAAATGTTCTGACATAGTTCAGTGTTAAATTCAGACAAACTTACAGACAAAGTTTCTCTAAGCGTTAAATTTGGGAAGAAGATATCTTGTTGTAATACATAACACATTTTTCTTCTCATGGATTTGGAGATGTTGGAGCCATTAAGAGTTAGCTCCCCTGAACTGTAGGGACATCTTCCTGCAAGAGTGTTCAGCAATGTGGTTTTACCTCCACCTTAAAATATGAAGAAAATAAAATCAAACAAAATGTTCATTAAGAGTATAAAAAATCTTGATTAGAATTGTAACAAGCAAGAATTCAGAATAAATAAAATTATTATGTTGTTAAAAAAAAAAAAAAAAAAAAAAAAAAAAAGAGTATAAATGCAACGTAGAAGCAGGACCTTAACTAAACATAGATATTTTTTCCTGTTTGTTATTCAGAAATTTAAAGCCTAAAATTCTTGAGACATAAAATAAGGTAACTAGGGTAGGTAGGCAAAAGTTTTTATTTGTTTAATTTTTACCTAGATTATACAAGACAAGGATTTGACTTAACAGTGTTTGTCTAAAAAAATGGTAATAAAACTTTAATGTAGACATTAAAATAGGATCGGTAAGGTTAGTAGAAACACAGGTATTTTTTCTTTCTTTAGGCCTTAAAAATGTTAAGTGCATCAACATATATAAGGTTTCATCATCACAATTTTAAATAACTAATTCAAACATAAGCCTACCACTAGGTCCCATAATAGCAGTCAGACATCCTGTATTTGCTATTCCAGAAACATCCTTCAGAATTGACTTTTTGCTGATATCTACATGTAGATGGTTGAATACTAACTCCATCTTTGATGATCTTATGTCCTGTTAATATCAATGTGATGTCAGGTGTTTCTGATTAGCCAACCATTTGCTACATGTGTTCTAAATTCTGATTATCTATTCTTCAGTGTTTCTTCTTGTAGAACCAAACTGAAAATATAAAATAATTAATTATAAGACTTTAAAAAAAAAAGCCACCACATCACCCATGAATATATAGTATGTATTCAATAACAGAAGATAAGTGCTCAAATTACATTGAACATATGAAATCATATTAATCTCAACAAATATTGTAAAACTGCAATTTGCCACAATTTTTTTTTTTCTATTTCAGGGCATGTAGACATGTAAACACAAACTCAGCATGCATGATGCATCTCCACGACAACCCCATCACCTATCTACTTTAAAGTCTTGTCATAGATCTATCACAATGATATGATGTAATGTCAAAGGTCAATCAAAACTTGTAATCCAGGGTAAAAATAGAAAATAACAAATGTACACAGTCATCCTTAAGTTTATATTTCCTACACTTTTTATACAAACTGCAGCTTATTTCCCAAAATAATCTGTTAAACAAATATTTCCTACTTTAGTTTACTATTTACAGTTACCATACACATACAAATATATTGACATAAACTTACAATGTATTTAAAAAATCTTATTTACATTTTTCCCCATGGATCATCAACACTAACTGACTAAATAAATAATCAAGCATTCCAAGTTAACATTGGTTGTGTAATTATAATTTCACACAATATTATGTCATGCAAATACACATGTTGTACATGTACCTATTTACATACATAAGTAGAGGGCGTGGTGATTGTATGGTAGTTGCATTTACAGTTACCTGTGCAATCAGTGCCTATTAGCACTACATTGGTGAGTTTGAATCTCGTTCGTTGCAGGTGTACTCGATACAAACCTTATGTGATAAATTTTGTCAATGTCTGGAGACAGGTTGGTGGTTTTCTCCGGGTACTCCGGGTTCCACATGGTTATTGATACAGTGGTCCAATTTCCATGTCTTCGAGTGTATATAAATTGAGACATACATGTATATGCTAAGTAAAGGACGATGTAAATATAAGCAAACATATACATGTATATAGAGATGAACTGAAAATATGAAAACCATACCTGGCTTTAATCTCGTTGATGAAAATACACAGAAAATGTCCTCGGAAACCTAATCTCAACGAGATTAACTCTGTTTCTGTTTTGTTGATAGCAATTTACGACACACCAACCACAATCTATGGTACACCACCATCAATATACAGTATGTGGCCAAAAGTATTGCAACATGTAAAAATATCCGTATATAATCAACCAAAACCATATTTGTTCAAAAAATTATTGTGAAGTCATTTCTGGATAGATTTTAACAAATTTTCAACCAAAACATTCAGAATTGTCTATATCTTGATTGTTTATTTGCTCATTATGTTTATATGAGTGGTTTTTATTTGTACATAATTTAAACAGGATTGTTAATTTTTGGGATTTATTTTTAGTTGAAATATATAGGAAAATCAGTCAATTTTTATTTGTTATGTTTAAATTATGAACAAATAAAAACCACTCATATAAACATAATAAGCAAATAAACAATCAAAATATAGACAATTCTGAATGTTTTGGTGTAAAATTTGTTAAAATCTATCCAGAAATGACTTCACAATAATTTTTTGAAAAAATATGGTTTTGGTCGATTATATAGGGATTTTTTTACATGTTGCAATACTTTTGGCCATATACTGTAGGTGTACGGTGATACTGAATGGTAAAAACATTGTAATTGTGTACTAGTATTTACACAGACATTTTTTTACCATTGACTATCATGTGGATTTGTTCTTTTATTGATATAGGGTAAAGTGCCTCTGCCAAGAGGATGTAAACACATGCATTTTTTCATACAATGCCTACCTGGATTTTATTCACCATCATTTATCAAATCTAATGTATTCTGTTATAAATAACCATTGTCTATGTTAAATCCATGTCCCTGCATATCAACTTTTAAAATTTGACTGGTGTACATATTAAGTAACTAAATATAGAACAGACATTTAATTGTACTACACAGTAAAACCACCCTACTGTAAAATCTTATGTGAAGTCTGCCCAAACGTATCATTTTATATCAATGAAAAAGGGAGATAAATGCAATTCAACAAAAAATATACTAGGATTTTATTTTATGTGTGAATTGATCACTGTGTTTTTTAAATAATATTTTGTCATATCACCTTAGTCCACGATTTTTTCTCTCTCTAAATATAGTAAAATTTTGTATTGGTCCAATAGTTTGTATTAAAACTGCTTCTAAAAAAAATAATACTAAGATTACCCGATTTACCTGGATTGGGTAATAATAACGAAAAATTAGGATTACCTGAAAGACTAAGTACAATTCCGGTTCAGGAACCTATTTCAGGGAAAAAAATCGGGTATTCGTAATTTTAATTGTTAGAATTACCCACAGGTACTCGGGGATAGGATCCCCCCTTTTTTCGTGAAAAAAATGTTCCCGTTTTTTTCTTTCTTTTTGATATAAATACAAAAAAGAAAGAAAAAAACGGGGAAATTTTTTTTCACGACAAAAAGGGGTGATCCTATCCCCGAGTACCTGTGGAATTACCTGGTCTTATTATTACCCGGAATATAGTTGTATGTAAATAAAATATTAAATCTTATTTATTGTTGTTGTTGATTTATTTTTATAGGTACCAATTTTATTATAAACTTTCATTCTGAATTTAATTTGTCTATATCTGTATGTTATCAAGACATGTAGTTCATTTGGGAATCTTAAAATGGACGCGAATGAGGGAGTCCAGTCACAGGGCCTTGTCACATATATCCACGTAAATATACTATCAATGTGAGCAAAGCAAAGACAAGTTACATGTACATGCATGCCTATTTAAGAAATAATTACTGCCCTTGTTTAGAAGTAGCATTTCAAGAATTCTAGCATAGCATTTTTTCAAGACATCTTTGTCAAAAGTAAAAAAATAAATAAAATCTATAATGGTAAGCTAAACATAATTAACTAATTTTTATTGTAATTTGCCTTTTAAATAACAGTTTCTTTGCTAAAAATGATTTGCCACGTTTACCTCTTCTATGCAAATATTAGAAATTTTATATTACATATATATTACAGTTAATCTTTTGCAAATCCAGTGCTTACTTATAGATGTTATGTTAATGGCTTAACGTAGAGCCCAGTAACACCAATAGATAAAGGAAAGGAGGGTGAGGGGATAAAGGGTTTAAAGGAGAATGTCTAAGAGGAGGGGTAATGGTTAAGGAGGTATCAAAACCAAAGTTATAAATGTAGATAGCACCCGACGGGTTTGTTTAATTAACAGACCTTCCTTTATGTTTATTCTTTCGATTTATTCATATTTCAACCTTCGTCGGTTCTGAGGAAATTAATTAAGCCCATTAAAATCTAACAGGTATGGACATTAATTAAGCCCATTAAAATCTAACTGGTATGGAAATTAAATAAACACATGAAAACAAGCTTTATCTTATCTTCCTTATGTATCCCATTTTAAGACAAATTCTTAATTTCCAAATACATTTACAGTAAAAGGAAAAGTTGATAAGTTGCAAAGCAAGAGAACAAGTTGGCTTTTAAATGTTGACAAGTCAAAAAAGAACATGTTAGTTCAAAATTAACTCATCAATGGGAGTACCATATGCACTTCCATACAATGCTCCACTATTATGCAAAGTCATCTGGGCATCTTTTTTTCTTTTGTGAAAAATTCAATTTTCTTACAATTGAAGGTGCAGAATATGTATTGATATAGTGTCTTGTGTCTATAGGTAATAATAGATCCTCAATTGTTATTAAGACCAATAGAAAAATAAACAAAGGAATACAATACTCAAACAAACCTCTAAATTGATGAAAAACAGGATCAAATGATTACTGCCAATCAAGTAGTCCTCTTCTTATAAGTGGTCTTATAAGAGGGGTGGTCTCCCTTGAGTGGGGGTGCAATGTAATAGTATTTACTATATCAGGGCATTTGAAATCTGGCCTAATAAGAGGGGTGGACTTTGGTGAGAGGGACTACTGTATCACTAATCACATAATTAATTATTTAATAACCTAAACCCTTAGAAAGGTTATTAAATAAATGCATAAATAATATTATTTACATAAATGATATTAAATCTTTTTCATATTTTTTTTTAGCATGGGGACTGAACAACTTTCAATTTGGGACTGGATAAATTGAGGCTGGATGGCCCTGGAACTACTTGGGAACGGATCAACAAGAAATCCGATTTATATAAAAAACAGTTATAGTTACATAATAGCACTGCATTTTTCTGAAACAGATTTTCCTAAGGAATTCCTTAAACTAGAGGCTCAGTCCACTGAGTCTGTGTCGCTCACCTCTCATTTTATTACCAATTTTCCATTAATTTGGCCAAATGATTTTAGAGAAGATTTTTTGAATTGGCCAATCACAAACATGAACTGCCTATGGTGGCCATTTTAGTTGTATAATCGGCACAAAATATGGAAATTTTGTACAGGACCTACCATACATCATTCCTACAAAGTAAAAATTCATTTTGTCTCCTAGTTTCAGAGAAAAAGATCTTTTTAAATGTCAGCCAATCAGAACAAGAATTGCCCATGGCGACCATTTTTTTTGTTCACGGATCGGGACAAAATGATTAATCTTTATAGAAGACATTCCACAGATGCTTCCTACCAAGTTGCAGTTCATTTGGCCAATCGGTTTTATAGATTTTTAGAAATCGGTCAACCACAAACAAGAATTGCTATGACAGCAATGGATCAGAACGATACGAGCAATCTTCATAGAGAACCTTCAATAGATGCTTCCTACCAAGTTTCGGTTCATTTAGCCTAACAATTTCAGAGGAGAAGATTTTTAGATATTGACCAACCAGAAACAAGAATTGCCAATGGAGCCCTTTTTTATTAATGGATCAGAACGAAATGAGCAATCTTTATAGAGGCACTTCCATGGATTTTTTCTACCAAGTTTCGGTTCATTTGGCCAAGTAGTTTCAGAGGAGAAGATTCAATTGTAAAAAGTGAACAGATGCCAAGTGATCTAAAAGGCAGACACAGTTTATAAAACTACAGGATCCATGTGGTATTAGCTATATATGTACAACAAGCAACAGTATTGGAATCACATCTGTGGTGTAATGGTTTGTGTACTTGCCTGGAGTGTGGTAGATCATAGGTTGAAGCCCAATCAGGTCAAACCAAAGACTATAAAATTCGCATTTGCCGCTTCTCCGCTAAGCATGCATCATTACGGAGAAAGAGCAAAAACTGGTTGGTTCAGAATCAGGATAATGTGTCCAAGTGTAGTGACATTTCTACCCACAGATTGTGGTTTTAGTGAGCTGGCACTATAATAATCCAACTAAATGTTGCAGGGTGTCCAGCCACTTCTGACAAAAATTATATAGGAATATATGATTTTTTTAATGAAAATATAGGATAAATATAGGATAAAATTAAGCTATAATTAGCAAACAATACACGGTCTCCGCCTACCATATAGCCATGCCTCACCTCCTTTTAACTGACAAATGAAACTAGAGGCTCGGCACTGAGCTGAGCTTGTGTCACTCACCTTTCATTCTGCTCTGAGGAAACTTAATACAGAACCTTTCATAGCCTATAGGTGCTTCCCACCAAATTTTGGTTCGTTTTGGCAAAGCAGTTTCAGAGAAGCAGATTTTTAGAAATCGACCAATCAGAAACAAGAATTGCCTGTGGCGTCCATGATAGTTAATGGATCGGGACAAAATGAGCAATCCTTATAGAGAACCTTCCATAGATGCTTCCTACCAAGTTTTGGTTCATTTGGCCAAGCGGTTTCAGAGGAGAAGATTTTTAGAAATAGACCAATCAGAAACAAGAATCGCCTGTGGTGGCCATGTTTGTTAATGGATCGGGACAAAATGAGCAATCCTTATAGAGAACCTTCCATAGATGCTTCCTACCAAGTTTTGGTTCATTTGGCAAAGCGGTTTCAGAGGGGAAGATTTTTTAGAAATCAACCAATCAGAAACAAGAATTGTCTGTGGCGGCCATGTTTGTTAACAGATCGGGATGAAATTAGCAATCTTTATAGAGGACCTTCCATAGAGGCTTCCTACCAAGTATCGATTCATTTGGCCATGTGGTTTCAGAGGAGAAGATTTAAAAAAAAAAGGCTAATCAGAAACAAGAATTGCCTGTGGCGGCCATGTTTGTTAATGGATCGGGACAAAATGAGCAATCTTTATAGAGGACCTTCCATAGATGCTTCCTACCAAGTTTCAGTTCATTTGGCCGAGAGGTTTCAGAGAAGAATTTTAAAAATCAGCCAATCAGAAACAAGAGTCGCCTTTTGCGCCATGTTTGTCAACAGATCGGGACGAAATGAGCAATCTTTATAGAGGACCTTCCGTAGATGGTTCCTACCAAGTTTTGGATCATTTGGCCATGTGGTTTCAGAGGAGAAGATTTTTAGAAATAGACCAATCAGAAACAAGAATCACCTGTGGTGGCCATATTTGTTAATGGATTGGGACGGAATGAGCAATCTTTATAGAGGACCTTCCATAGATGCTTCCTACTAAGTTTCGGATCATTTGGCTGAGCAGTTTCAGAGGAGAAGATTTTTAGAAATCGACCAATCAGAAATAAGAATTGCCTGTGGCGGCCATGTTTGTAAATGGATCGGAACGAAATGATCACTCTTTATAGAAGACCGCCCATAGATGCTTCCTACCAAGTTTCGGTTCATTTAGTCAAGCGGTTTCAGAAGAGAAGAATTTTAAAAATCAGCCAATCAGAAACAAGAATCGCCTTTTGCGCCATGTTTGTCAACAGATCGGGATGAAATGAGCAATCTTTATAGAAGACTTTTCATAGATGGTTCCTACCAAGTTTCAGTTCATGTGGCTGAGGGGTTTTTAGAGGCATATTTATCTGTAATTCAATTCAGAGATAACTGCATTTTGAATACAGATATCTATATTTAAACTAGAGTTATCTCCCTTTTAACAGAAAAAAATGATTTTTTTAGAAATCAATCAATCAGAAACAAGAATCGCCTGTGGTGGCCATGTTTGTTAACAGATCGGGATGAAATTAGCAATCTTTATAGAGGACCTTCCATAGATGCTTCCTACCAAGTATCGGTTCATTTGGCCAAGTGGTTTCAGAGGAGAAGATTTAAAAAAAAAAAGGCCAATCAGAAACAAGAATTGCCTGTGGCGGCCATGTTTGTTAATGGATTGGGACAAAATGAGCAATCTTTATAGAGGACCTTCCATAGATGCTTCCTACCAAGTTTCAGTTCATTTGGCCGAGAGGTTTCAGAGGGGAAGATTAAAATGTGAAAAGTTAACGGACGACGGCAAAAGCTCACTTTGCCTAAAAACAAGTATATTTCAGTTATATCGTGGCAGTCAGTTTTGTTGGTGGAGGAAACCGAGTACCCAGAGAAAACCACTGACCTGTCGCAAGTCATTGACAAACTTTATCAGTGGGGCTTGTACTCACAACTTCAGTGATAATATGCACTGATTGCAAAATGTAGTTGTAAATCCAACTCCCATACGATCATGACCATGGCTGCCCCTAAATGAACATTTGTCTTTTTCAAAGGATTGAACATTACAAGTACATGACAACTCCTTTAACACTTTGACAAATTTTGATATAATGTCTTCGAAATGATGACTTTTAAATTATATATATTATTTGTAGTGAAGAAAATGGTACCTATTCAACTTTTGTTGGAATAAATGCTCTTTAGCAAGACTTAGGGTTTACATTTTTTTTCAATGACTCTTTCAATAAAATACATGTAGCAATAAACTGGTCTTGTCCAAAAGCCCTGAGAATTAACTTGGTATTTGTTTATGTTATAGACCATTAAACATTGTATTCATAATTGTATTATCCTAAACCAAGGAACCTGTACTGAGTAGCAGACCACTATAAAAATGGACATGTACCACACAAGACTACAATACTGAAATAAATATCCAATCATTTGAATTTAAAGAAAATTCAACAATAGAAAAAAATCACCTGAATGCATCTGTTGCTATGCAAGATCAGCTAAAAATTAAAGTTTATTTTTGCCCGTAAAAACGTATGTCTCCCCCCGTCCCACAAACTGTAGTCAAAGGTAAAAAGTCTATTTAGATAACAAATAAAATTAAGCTTCAATGAATAACAAAAAAAAATGTTTTTAATCCATGAAACCAAAAAAATTTGATCAAAAGTGCTAAAGCAAGGGTTACAGGTACTATTCCATATTGCTATGGCAAAGTTCCCCATTCCAGAAAATTGCTCAGCCTATGTTCCTAAGATTTTAAAGGAGTTTTGTTCTTCTAACTTTTTCAGGGAAATAGTGACATTATGATAGACTCTTGTACATATATATATACTAGTATACAAGTTTCAGTAAGGGATATTACACTAGTGTTTGCAAATAACAGTGTCCACTTAAAATGAGTAATACCTGAATATATTTATAAAATGATTCTACTGAAGTTGTTGCATATCTACAGAAATATATGTCATGTCATGGTAGCTGTAATAAATTGGCACTACACCAGCTTGTTGAGCATTCAAATGTCAAGTGTAAATATGATCTAGGCACATCAGTTTACGAGTAGTAGAAGATTTTATATTCTGTTAAAAAGCAGAAAATGTGCGTGTGATTACATCATCTTTTCTGGATAAAAGGTCCACATTGAAATCGCCCATGACTATTTGTGGAATGCCAGGTGTCAAGTCTTTCAAGAGACGATTTAGCGCATCACAGAAATATTTCACTGGTAGATATGGTGGTCTGTAAATATTGATAACGAAGATCTGAGGAGATTTGACATGCACAGCGACACATTCTATTCCATATTTGATCGTAATATATTTCGGGAATTTTTTAAGTTCAAAGGGGCATAACTCCCACAAAATTCAGGAGATCAACATTTCCTGGTAATATGCACAACTACATATGATGCCCTTACTACCTACCAAGTTTCATGAAATTCTGTTCAGTAGTTTCAGAGGAGTTGTGCTGACAAGCTACTTCAGAAGTATATTTCGGGAAATTTCTAAGTTCAAAGGGGCATAACTCCCACAAAATTCAGACGATCAAAATTTCCTGGTAATATGCACAACTACATATGGTGTCCTTACTACCTACCAAGTTTCATGAAATTCTGTTCTGTAGTTTCAGAGGCGTTGTGCTCACAAGCTGCTTCAGAAGTATATTTCGGGAAATTTCTAAGTTCAAAGAGGCATAACTCTCACAAAATTCAGGCGATCAAAATATCCTGGTAATTCTGTTCAGTAGCTTCAGAGTTGCGCTAACAAACTGTGTGACGGACAGGACAAAAACAATATGCCTCCCCACATAACAATAGAAGTATCAGTATTAATATCTTGTATAGCATCTATTTGTCATGTTTATATGAAATTTCCACTCAAAATAAAAGATTCAACTTTTCTCTCTCATAGTTTTGGAAAAATATAGGATTTTGGGATGAAATATAGGAAATTTTAGGCAAATATAGGAAATATAGCAATATATTGAAAATATAGGAAAAATATAGGAATATAGGATCACTTGACACCCTGGTGTTGTTTTAGTACAAAGCGGACATGGCCCCATCGAATGGAACTTGTTCTCGTCATGATATAGCTTAAAAAAATAATCATTTGGTGTTGAACAATGGTTTAGTTTGGTTTGATTTATGGTGTTTTATGCCACTTTCAACAATATTTCAGTTACATCGTGGCAGGAAGTTTTATTGGTGGAGGAAACCAGGGGACCCAGGGGAAAACCACAGACAAACTTTATCTGATAATGTTGTTGACCTCTCTCTGATCGGGATACAAACTCACAACATCAGTGGTGATCGACACTGATTGCATAGGTAGTTTTAAATCCAATTACCATACGATCACAGCCACGGTGGCCCACTTGATTAAAATAAACATTCAAGTTCAACAATTTATTTTCTTTTTCTTATAAATATATGCACAAAAAATAAATATCTACAAGTGAAAAGGTAATATTTATAATAATTTTGTTCTATAAACATTGATGGATTTCTGGAAGTTAAATACGTTCAATAACAAAACCAATTAAAAGAGAGAAAAACAAGTAATATTGACTGCCTGGTTAAACTAGCAATATTGATTGCCTGGTTACACAAACAATATTGACTGCCTGGTTAAACTAGCAATATTGACTGCCTGGTTAAACAAGCAATATTGACTGCCTGGATAAACTAGCAATATTGACTGCCTGGTTAAACAAGCAACATTATGACTGTCTAGTTAAACAAGCAATATTGACTGCCTGGTTAAACAAGCAACATTAGGACTGCCTGGTTAAACAAGCAATATTGACTGCCTGGTTAAACAAGCAACATTGACTGCCTTGTCAAACAAGCAATATTGACTGCCTGGCTAAACAAGCAATATTGACTGCCTGGTTAAACAAGCAACATTGACTGCCTGGTTAAACAAGCAATATTGACTGCCTGGTTAAAAAGCAATATTGACTGCCTGGTTAAACAAGCAACATTGACTGCCTGGTCAAACAAGCAATATTGACTGCCTGGTTAAACAAGCAATATTGACTGCCTGGTTAAAAAGCAATATTGACTGCCTGGTTAAACAAGCAACATTGACTGCCTGGTTAAACAAGCAATATTGACTGCTTTGTTAAACAAGCAATATTTGAACTACATTGTCATTTAAAGCTAAACAAAATGTTTAAAAATTACAAAGTGCAACATGAGTTTTGTAAAACCTGGCTTTGGTTTTGTACTTGGGATTTTAAATGTTTAAGTACCAGTATCTTTTCTGTATTGCATTTTAGTGAATGTTTTATATGCAAAATTACCGTAGTCGTGTGTAGCATGGAAGGTATTATGTAGAACTATCCTAACTCAGTGCCATCTTAACGCATGGGCATGCTGGGCAGTTGCCCGGGGCCCTATGCTAATCTATGTATGTTGTGTACAACATGTTTTTTTAATGTTTAAACACTGATTTTGTTGGAAGTACCAATATAATAAATATATGTTTAATTTGATCAACTTTTACATTTTTATTCCTGAGAGTGGTTGTGTAGGTATGGGCCCCAGTGCACTGCTCTGCCCGGGGGCCTATAATGTTGTTGAGATGGCACTGCCCTAACTGTGTATAGTATGGATGGTTTTATATGTAGGACTACTGTAATTGATTTCTGATCGACACAAAAAGAACATATTTTGTAAATGACCAGCCAAGTCTATATTCAAATGATTCAGTGGTTGCAAATAAGATCATTTTTTTTCACCGAGTCCTATGTTGAAATTTTGTCCTCCTATGGTCTTGGTCATGTATTAATCATGCATGTACGAAGATTAATAAACCTTAAAATTTTTGACATCAACATTATGACAGCCAACAAACTCTCAAAACAATGAACAGTAGGACAAAATCCCTGTTTCAATACATATAAACAATTTAGATGTTATATGGAAAGTCAATATGTATATTATAGATAATGTGACATTTGAAATATTTACTTATGAAGAAAATTGAATTTGAAATCTGTTAAATTTGCAAAAAAAAAAATTGAAAAAAAACAAAAAAAAATTGAAAAAAAAACTAAAAACTAAAAAAAAATTGATTTTTAAATGAGAATCAACATATTAGAAGCAATTAGTGATGAATATATTTGTTGAGGTGTAACTGGATATATATAATTATTACACTGACCTCTAAAGGAAATATCATCTACATATCCAGACGAAAAACAAAATTGCAACAAAAACATTTGTCTTTCAATACAATTAAAATCATACACACATATAAGTAATGCACACTGCATAAAGATTTATATATATAAATATCAGAATGGTTTAAAAATCTGTCTTTCGAAATGACCTTTTTTCAATGTAGTACAAGTAACAATAATAATTTATTTGTCAATGTTAGAAGTTTTAAGTGATAAAATTGTTGGGTCATCTCAGAAGTTTACATATGGGTTCCTTATAAACTAAGCTTTTTTGCATAGAGGTTGTGTACCTTTAGTTTCCTTGTTAATTATAAGTAATATAATCATGACTCATAACAAAACATCTCTACATAATAAAAAGAGATAGGCAGGTCAATTTTCTTCAAAACTAAATTAATTTAAAATATAGAAATTATATGTAAACTTATGAGACGGTCCCTTAAAAGTTTCTGCAGATTTAACTCTCTTCAAAAAAAGTCATGGCTGTATTTTTTTTGTAAAAAAAAAAATCATTAAACATTTAAGTTAGCATGCATGATACAAAGTAATGCACAATGAAAAATATGGTATGATTTTTAAGTATAAAATATAGTTTACCACAAAAAATTTGATTGTTATCATTATAAACTAAAAACAAAGATTGTTATTTAACGTCAATTGAGCAGGATTTCACCGATACTAGTATTCATAACAAGAACAAATGTCAAAACAATATATCACAAAAGTAAACATGTTGACAGTGGGATAGGTTCATGAGTGGAAGTTTAGAATACCATAGGAAAACGAGGATATAAATGTAGTCGCAAAAATTATGCTTTGCAATAAGTCATCAACAACCACTTGTAACCAGCTGTTAACTGATCAACATCTGCTGTAAAATTGTCATTACGAGCAACGATAATGGCATTCTCCATGCACGAGTCACGACCTAAGGATGAGTTGCATATTTGATTTGTCCCACACAAGCAGACATCCCTTACTACTACTAGGTCCTATTCTTATTTCTCTATGGTTCCTTAGGATTTCATAGAAAACTGAGCAATAAAATGTAATGAACATAAATTAACAATAAAAATCTTATTTAACAAGGAACTATTTAACATTATCTTTTTAAAAAATTAATAAGAATCTAGATAGAATTCTATTTATATAATACATTAAATAAAACATGAATATAAATAAAAAATAACAAAATTCTGACAAACTCTAACATAATAATTCACTATAAACATATTATAAGCACTGATAATAATTTTGACAGAGTTTCACTATTCAGCTGTGATAAAACTAGAGGCACATCTAGGCCTGTATTGCTCATCAAATACTACTTACCGTTAATTTTTATTGCCATCTTTCTTTTTATAATTATGCAAATGTGATCAAAATTGTTACCCGCCTTATAAATAGAAATATTGTTCGACATGTAACACCCCTACCATAATTTCTGGACCATAAGTCTTATGTATACTACAAGTCTATAATAATAATAAAAATACTTTGAAATTAAAAAAAATCTATACCTATGGTAAGAAATTATGGCAGATATTGTAACAATAAATTTCATTATAATAAATATAGTAAGCTTCATTTATTTAATAAATATAGTAAACTTTTAATTTATCTAATTACTTGAAAGACATGTTTTTAATGAATATATGTGGAATTTCAAAATGTGTTTACATATCCTTTACATATATATGTGAAATTTGATGGAAAGCTATTCGAAATGTATAACAAATGAACTGTTTCATGATTAATCTGGCTCTCCATAATGAATACTGACAATCTTATAATCTTTATAACGATATTCACAGATATGACATGTAGCATCAACTTGTACTTGCTAAAAATCAATTGGATATTTGGAACCGTATGCTATCGCTCACCCGATTTATATAGGCAATGAACGATACAAATCTGAAATTCCTCTTCATCTGGCGAGTCATGTTGGATTTCAGATCAGCATCAAAATCACTAGTTTAGTGAAGATTTGCCTTATATCATTTCTTCATGATTTGTTTTAAATGTTTGAAATGGTTTCTGCGAGAGAAATTATCTTAGATTTCAGACCAGCACAAAAATTCAAAGCTTGATTTAATTTTATATGCCAAATTGTTTCCTAGAGGGTCCTATGTTAAACAAAGCTCTCTGGTAGTAGCCATCTTCGAGTTTATCAAACTATTTAACAAATATTCTTACATAATCATAATCTTTAAAGCAGTATCTGGGAATATTTAAAAAATTCAACCAATCAGAATACATTACTGGCTCAGACAGCCATGATGAATTTCCAATCAGCACCAAACAATGAAATCCTTATCAACTTGGGCTCCAGAGAAGATTTTTAAGTGATTTTTGGGGGGTCAAAATCAGCCTGATTTACATATGAGCAAGAATATGGTATTTGAACCGTTTCTGATAACGATAGAAAACTGATAAAATTTGATATTTCTTTGATATATTTTGTAATTCTATGGCCAAATGGTTGGTTGGTGTGTTAGATGAATGGTGACCATTGATATATTGTAAATATTTTATGAATAAAAATTATTTTTAATGTCCATCTTCGTTTCTTATTGTTATTTTCGTCTCCGAACTGCGTAACAGAGTTGGATTTCCACACAACTGTGATATACAAAAATGTAAGCTAGCTGTTAAAATATTGACAAACATTGATAATGAAGAATGGAGAGAAGAAAATTTTGAGCAGAGTAAGTATTTCTGTTACAGGTGTCATATATTGCGCGTTACATTGGTTTCCGATTTCGTAATGCTATTTTAAGTTGTATTATCTCCTTTTAGTAACAGTCGCCATAACAACCATTAGCATAAATAAACTTTCGTGAGATGTTTAAATAGATTAATCACTGATGTTTACATTTAAGCTTTTCATTTTCTATTTTTTTTATTCAATCACCCACCTGTTCCGTTATGCGTTACATGTCATTCAAAAAGAAAGGTTAATTTAAAGATTAAATAAATTGGTATGATTTACAATTTCCGCCCAATTAAACTTCCGGTCACAAGTGAACTACGTGTAATGGAAGTGTGATTTTCGGAACATTTATACAATTTTTATATGATAATATTATAACTCCGATACAGTGCTTGTGGTATCCTGTCGCGTTAAAAAAAAAAATAAATATATACTACTTTAATATTTAAAATGTTATATAAATGCATTAAATAACCAAGAAAAAACCCAAATAGTCTTAGATGGTGCCGTTTCATACATTTTTATCGTGACAGGAAACCAAATGTTAATTACCATAACTTGTAATAAACATTTGGTTTTCTGTCACGATAAAAATGTTTAAAAAGATGGGTAAATATGTTTTCCTGATATCACTTGTTTCTCTTATACAGTGTTGATATAATCATATTCCACGTGTGAAATATTTAAGTTTTAGTAATTTAACCATTTGGATACCAAAAGAAACCAAAAGTTCAAATACCATATTCTTGCTCATATTCATAAAAAAATATCTGCAAAATTAATAATATCACAGAAAAATGGAATATAGGTGACTTTATTGGCTCTGTAAGGGGGTGTGATTTATTTATAGGAACAGCAGCCATGTTGGATCGCTGATGGGATCTTTGGACATAATTTTGAAATTGATATTGGCCTGTTTGCTTCAGGAGAAGATTTTTGAAAAAGATTAAAACAGAAGACTGATGCCAAGTGATTGGAAAAACTCATGTGATCCTTTAGGTCAGGTGAGCTAAAAATGGGTAAAAACAAATAATGCAAGATTATGAACATTAAAGGAATGTTAAAATAAGATATTGGTGTAGAAAACATGAACACTGAAATACTTTTTAGCAAAGAAATGCATATTTTGAGAATGCCCTAAGATATTTATATTCCTGAAAATTTCACCAAGCTAAGGATTAATGTAATGTGTTATTTATGGAATGCAGCAAAATATCACTCAAAAAAGTTTAAGTTAATTAATAACATATTTTTCCATGTATAAATTTTAAAATGATTCAATTTGATTATCAAAAATGAGTGAAAACAAACTTGAGAACTTAATCGTATTAATTAGTGAATACCGTAAGAGATCATCATAGGATGAGAAAATGACATAAATATTTTATATTGTTCTCTATCAATCTCAGATCTGTTTAGTACTTATTACAATCCATGAAATTTTTTTTGGCTAATAATCCTGAATAATTTCAAAAGAAATCACAGAAAAATCCTTAACAAACTCAATTGAGCAAAATATCTATTTGAAAATGACAAAATAAATTTGACTATTATTTCAATTGCATTTTTACTATTATTTCGATTGCATTTTTGTTTAATTTTAAGCACATTTAACCCCTCTATCAACCTTAAAATATCACCTGGACCCCTTTTTGGAACCATGTTTCAAAAATAGAGAGAGAAGATAAATATTTAATCTTATATTATTTTATATTATTTTCTTTTATATTGTAAATATTATAAATAAGATTTTTGCTTATTTAAAATTTAGCACCTGGGTTATTAATATTGACCTGAACCTCTCATATGAAGGGTAATTCATTTTTTTTAAAACTGTAAATCAATAAATATGAAATATGGCACACTGAATGCCGTTCCTTTCTACTTCAGATATTTTACCCTTAATTTTAATCAAATTATTTGTGTATATAAACTTTCACGATTTTTATGTCTCTGCAAAGTCACAAAGGGTTAACTATTATTGGTTTACAGTAATATTTGTTCATTCAAATCCAACGATATTTCAATTTGTTCCGCCATTAATTTTTAACACAGAATAATCATAACATTAGAAATAGATATTAAAAATAAGTTCTAACTGATGATCGTTTATTTGTCTTTCTTTGTTTCTGAGTATCCATTGGCTGTGGCTTTATTGTCGTTTGATACGTGACCGTTAGACTCGTGAGATTTAACTGTTCCATTTGATGATGATTTTTGCTTCTTGTTTGCAGCCTGAAAAAAATAAAGAAATATTTAAATTAATTGCTGTATTACTGTTAATCATCTGATTATCAACAACATGAGGTCTTCAATGATAATTGATTGGTTGTTTGTGTTTAATACCACATTCAACTATTACAGTTACATTGTGGTATTCAGTTTTATTAGTGGAGAAGTGATCGTTGTTAAATACCAAATCAGCTATATCTTGGCGAGACCAATTTACATACCGAAGAGATGATGATGTCTGCTTTGTACTAGATCAACATGCATTATAGGATTTTTATAGTACTAGCTTACTGAAACAACAGTAGACATGTCACTCTACTTGGACACATTGTCCTGATTTCGAGCCACCAACCAGTCTTTTCTAAAACTCCTTACTGTTGATTGCTTAGTCATAGATGACAAGCAGCAAATACCAATTTTATAATCTTCGGTACGACCAGAGCACATAAAGTCATTGACAAATTTCATTATATAAAATTGTATAGATTTCACCTTTCCACATGCCGGAATGCATCTCACGACTTTAGTGCTGATAGGCACATATTTTATAGGTTTGATGTAAATTCAACTGTGATATGATCTTGACCATGGAGGCCCCTTCCACAATGAGGAGTATGCTTGTAGATCACCAATGATATTGAGTCCATTGGATACATGCCAAAATCAAGAAAAGTGTATAATGATTGCAGGTCAAGTTTTGAACACTTGTTTGGGTGACGGTTAGAGTTATGGTGTTTAATCTCACTTTCATTAATATTTCAGCTATATCGTAGCGGTCAGTTTTATTGGTGGAGGAAACCAGAGAAAACCATTGACATGTCGCAAGTCAGTGACAAACTTTATCACATAATGTTGTATCGAGTACATCTCGTCCGAGTATGATGATTCGAACTCACAACTTCAGACAGACAGTGGAGTTCACGTTGCTCAATCTTTAAATTTCTGTATCATATTTTGTAAACCATTGTTTGTTCTTTTGTACTTTTTCTTTTGGCCATTGTATGGAATGTACTTTTACGATTTACAGCTTCTGGTTAACCCTTTGGCATATCTTCAAACTTTTCTTGGACACACTCATATGCTAAACTACACATCTCTAATTTATAAATGATAATATGATTACAATTTTCAAAATAAACATAAGTCTACTTTATATCTCAATCAGTTCTGACGTTATACCCCCTTTGTGTTATTTAATTTGAAAATCATTTTTTTAAAGCAAAAATTGTCTCCTTTTGCCATCTAACAAGAGTTATGCCTTGTTTTATCACAGTAGTCCCCCTTTTATTAGGTCACTCCCACCAAAGGCCACCTATCTTATCAGGTCAGTTTCCAGGAGAATTGAGATAGTAAAATACTACTAAATTGTCTCCCTCATGAAAGACCACTATTTCAATACAGAAGGAGTTGCCTTATAAGAGGGAATCACTGTATAACCATGCTTCAAAGGAGTAAGTTTTCATGATTTTCGTCATAGATATTCAAATTAAGATATAACTTATAAAATTTGTGGAAACAAAATAACAGTCTCTTTAGAAAATTTGACAACTCTATTTTTTCCGGTATGTTTTTTTCCTCCTATTTTCAGGTAAACGGATTACATGTAATACTAAAATGCATACAAGTGGTCAAACACAAAAACAATGGCATTTTGTGAAAGTTGTATTCCAAATGACAGTTTTAAATTTCCAGTTTACAATGCATTAAATTGTAACAGTACTCTATTTGCCGAAATGTTAAAAAGGAAAATTTACCTTCTTTCTAACAGATATGATATAAGCATGGAAGTAGAAATTCAAGAACAGGCATAAGATGGTGAACGCATAGAAAACGAGGGCCCAATGCATCCACTCCGGGAAATCACAGCCGAATATCAGTGACTGAACTGCATGGAGAATTCCAATCACAAATTGTACCTAATGGAAAACAAAAATATAAATAATTTTTTTTCATAAAATATGAATATTAAATAAATAATATTTAATTACCTCTGACTTTTTAGCAGCAGGCCTCTGTATATAAGCTTTTATATAAAAGTTGAGGAATAACGTAATTATTGTGGCACCATAGCAGAGTCCAGCATACTGCATCCATTTAGGAAATTCACAGTCAAAGTACAGACTTTGGAACGCATAAATCATGCCTATATAGAATTGGGTCTAAGAAGAAAAAGAAATAATGGTCTGCAATAAATGGTTAACTAGTTAGTGTGCTATAGCTAACATGCATTAATTTTTAAATCATACATGTATATGCATACAATGTACATATAATATATATATATATATATATGTAAGACTCAGATCGACGTCCAGCCTCTAATCGATGTCCAATCATCAAATCCATGTGTGATTTCTATGTCACAGACAATTGTACCTCAGATTTATGTCTTTTCTTAAAATCCTCAAATCAAGTGTCCAATTCTCAAATCTATGTCCTTTTTCAAATTCTCAAATAGCTGTCCAGTTCTTAAATCTATGGCCGTTTCTCAAATCGACGTCTAATGATGTCACTGACGTATGCCCTAACCCTAAATCGGCCATAGATCTAAGAATTTGGAAAGGACGTCCATTTGAGAATACCCTTAAATCTGACCTTGATTTGAGATAGTGACATCAGTGGATACCGATTTCAGGAATGGACGCCGATTTGAGTCTATCAGATATATATATATAATCGTCTCAAGATATTTTTATTACAATGTATATATTTTGTTACAATGTTAATATTCCAAATAAATATATATATATATTTCATGCAAAACCATGTGGTCTCAAGTCCATGTATTTGCTCAAATACAGCCAATTTAAAACAGAAAAAAAAACATTGTAGAACAGCTACTGCCATCTTCAAATTTCTAGAAGATTTGAAATATAACAAAGAAGTAGAGGGGGTATAATATGGAAAGCCCTGAAATATAGTGGGCAACGTGTTTGGAGAGTGCCATGTTCCCTGCACGCTAAATACCTCTTTTGTAGATTTTGAAAAAGAGTAGACACACTGACGCCGTTATAAAGACTAAATTTTCCGTCCCTACCCAACTCTCCATACTATTTCAGTAGCAGTCAAAAGTCATTGACCCTGTTAACTTGTCCCTTCCCTCATTTCTATACAGTGTGGGAAATGACCGCTCGCCAACTCGCCAAAGGCGAGTGGAAATTTCGGGTGGCGAGTAAGATCCACTTTATACTCACCGATCTGGCGAGTAGGAACTTGAAAACGCTCGTCACGATAACTGGTTTACAGCTTTAAAATATCATAGCTCCCAAACAGTTAAATTTTCTGCTAACTGTGTCATTTATCCATTTATCCAACATTTTATTAATAGTACACAAATTATGTGATCGTCTCGGTCCAGTAAATTTTCAATCACCTGATCAGGATATTAAAGTGCCGACTGAAGTTCACCTGTGTTGATTATCTCATGGTGATTATTTTATTTGTTCCTAATTGACCAATTCAAGTGTAGAACATTCAAGTTTAACGAAATCGATAATTATTTTCCAGTATATTTTGTATAAAAAGCTTGTTCTCCACGTTTATTGTGAGATGTAATGCAACCGCCATTGTTTACTACAACCTCATGCGCATGCTTGTGTTTGATGGAAAAGCTAATATAATAGCTATATTTAGATATTTTGTGATAATAATTTTATATTGTAAAACTATCCACCCTGTGATTTTTTTTTCAGCAACATACATTTTTTTATAGTATATATTTTATTATACAATACAATATTGAACTGATTTTTGCTAACACTTCTTCAAACATTGAATATTTTTTTCGGATGTTGAACATTTTTTCCCCGGAATTGCACCCCCCTGTATACTTTTATTGCTTTATTTAAAAAAAAAAATCACATCAAGCATCGATGAACTCAATCTTCCTATTCATAAACCAGAGGCTCCGAGGAGCCTGTAATCGCTCACCTGGTTTTCAATTTGACATCCAAAGTTGATAGAAAATGGGGGTGTTCCACATAATTTTGAAAGTGGGTTACCCAAAGATCATTTCAGCTCAAAAGATTTTGATGTGATTCTTATCTCATAATATTCCTAACGGAATAAACTGGCTGAAAAAATCTCACAGAAAAACCCAGAATATATGTTAAACTACTCATTGCCATGTAGCTGCAGATAAAATTTGAGTTCATTTTGATTTGTAATAAAGCAGAAATTGACAACTAAAGAAATTTCTATTTTTAGTAACAGCAGCCATCTTGAATGGAGGGTGGGGCTGTCGGACACAATATTGAAAGGGGACCACCCAAGAACCATCCCAGCAAAATTTGCTTTAATTTGGTTCTGCGGTTTCAGAGAAGATTTAAATGTGATCTTTTATCAAAATATGCCTAATTTGCATAATCGGTATAAATCGGCTGAAAGAAAAATTCCACAGAAAAAATCGGATTATATGTTAAACTACTCATTGTCATGTAGCCGCAGTTAAAATTTGAGCTCATTTTGGTTTATACTAAAGCAGCAATGGACAATTGAAGAAATTTCTATTTTTAGTAACAGCAACCATCTTGAATAGAGGGCGGGGCTGTCGGACACAATATTGAAAGGGACCCACCCAGTGACCATCCCTGCCAGGATTGGTTTAATTTGGTTCAGCGGTTTCAGAGGAGAAGATTTAAATGTGATCTTTTATCAAAATATGCCTGATCGGTATAAATCGGCTGAAAGAAAAATTTCACAGAAAAACCCGGAATAATGTTAAACTACTCCTTGCCATGTAGCTGCAGTTAAAATGTGAGCTGATTTTGACTTATACTAAAGCAGCAATGGACAATTGAAGAAATTTCTATTTTGAGTAACAGTAGCCATCTTGAATGGAGGGTGAGGCTGTCAGACACAATTTTGAAAGGTACCCACCCACGGACCATCCGTCAGGTTTGGCTTAATTTCGTTCAGCGGTTTCAGAGGAGAAGATTTAAATGTGATCTTTTATCAAAATATGCCCAATTTACATTATCATACCTGTTAATCCTCCCCCTTTGCGCGGGAGTCTCCTGTGTAAGAGCCTTATCTCCCGCATGGACTGGGTCTCCTGCGTGGGAGACATTAATCTCCCGCACACACCTTTTCCTCCCGCACGATCTCCCCCCAACAAAAAAATCAAGTACAATAAAATCTTGACCTACATTTTGCGATCAATATTTCTGGAAATTCCCCATTTGGAACTCCCGCACTGAGGAAAAACGCAGAGATACGAATGGTAAAGGTGTTTAAATGATATCCGGTTATTGATCTGTTTGACACCTTTACAGGTAAATTGGGTCATGGAGATTAATTAAGGTGTTGATGATTATACAACAATTATCCACTGATTGACAGTTAATTGGGGATAAGGAAGTGGGTTTGTGGCACACGCTTAGATGATTAGAAGTGTGATAGCGGCAATTAAAAATAGTTATAAACCGTTGTGCAAACAGGAGTCGGACAATCTTTGATGCCGAGGAAAACTTCTTATTTCGATCAAACGTGCAATGAATTCATCTCGGATTGAGTTGCTATGGCTTGTTTGGGACCAAATCCGATCAAAGTATTATTTAAGGACTAAGTTCCAGGATGGAATTGATAAACCACAGATATGCCGAAACGTATGCTATCACCCAACGCACCAGCAGCAAAGTGACTTTTTAATTTTAGTGCTCTATGACTTTATTGTTCAGAACATTCTGTCTTCATTGTTATTGCTTTGTTATAACCTTATGATTATGAATGATTATGAATAAATTATAAATACAGTTTTTATCCTTCATTCATCATATGAAACACTACTAGTCTAATAAGACAGAAATGTAAACAATATATATTGAAATGGGATGCAGTTGGTTTAATACTGAAGCAAACAAAAGGAAAACATCAATTAACAATAAAAACATGCATCAAATACGTTGATAAAAAATATCCAGTTACGAGACCAAATCTCCAGCCAAAAATTTACAAATCTCCAGTTGTAGCATAGCAACTCTATCACATGTACACATCTATGCAACTACAAGGTACAATTTTGTGCATTTAAAGGCGACGCACAAAATCTCCCCCTTAGAAGAGTTGGTAGGGGGGAGATCTCCCCCCTAGCAGTTCCCAGAGGTTAACAGGTATGACATTATCGGTATAAATCGGCTGAAAGAAAAATTTCACAGAAAAACCTGGAATATATGTTAAACTACTCCTTGCCATGTAGCTGCAGTTTAAATTTGAACTCATTTTGACTTATACTAAAGCAGCAATGGACAATTAAAATTTCATCCCCCCTTTTTTCTATTTTTAGCTTGGTGGCCATCTTGGTTGGAAGTCGGGATCAACGGACACAATTTTGGAAGGGGGCCATCCAAGGACCATTCCACCAAAGCTTGGTTCAAATTGGCTCAGTGGCTTCAGAGGAGTTGATTAAAATGTGAAAAGTTAACGGACGGACGGACAGACGACGGATGCTCAGTGGTGACAATAGCTCACATGGGTCAGGTGAGCTAAAAAAAAACTACAGCAAAATAAAGGTATACTGTAAACAGAGATTTTTTTTGAGGGATTCCAGATTTTTTTAACTTCATCCTTGGTATAAACATATTTTATTGGTATAACTGACATATATAAACAGAACAATAAGATTCAGAAACAAGCAATTGCTTTTTTAAGATCTGTTTCTATGAAAAACATACAAATATCACAAACAAATATATATGCATGCTGATTTAAATTTTAAACTTGTGAGAATTATTTATACATTGAGGGAGAAAAAAAAATGTATGTAAGCATGTAGTTGAAAACTTCATCCTTGTATGGGTCGATGTGGACGATAGGTCGAAGCCAGCGCGCTGAGGAAAAAAATATATTAACTTATTGTCCGTAAAATACGGTATTTGGTATTTGTTGGCGAGTTTAAAAAAAAATGTCACTCGCCAAACATGGCGAGTTCTATTTCATTTTGGCAAGTACTTGTTTCAGTCCAATCG
Organism: Bathymodiolus septemdierum; assembly: GCA_963383655.1. Taxonomy (NCBI): domain Eukaryota; kingdom Metazoa; phylum Mollusca; class Bivalvia; order Mytilida; family Modiolidae; genus Bathymodiolus; species Bathymodiolus septemdierum. The sequence goes on along the minus strand of OY726526.1, from coordinate 15,207,231 downwards.
CCATTTTGGCGAGTGTTTGAAAAAAATGGTTTCCCACACTGCTATATAGTTTTTATATAATACTGAACAGGTGTATACAAACATTGCTTTTCATGTTGTATTTATTTTAATCACCCACTAAACTGAATCATCCAATAAGACTAACACTAGAGGATTGCTATTAAATGTATGTTATTTTTTATTATATCAATACTTAATTTTGTTTCCGATAATAATATTAACTAGGATGAACTGTTTTAGATACCTATAACTTATGTCTCCCCTTAATGCGGCCATCTGTTCAACAACCTATCTCGAAAGACAAAAATGTTATGGCCCGGGCAAGAAAATACTATTTAAAAAACAATTATTTGACCTTGAGGTCAAAGGTCAAGGTCCCATGAAGGTCATTACGGAACGTGACACACCATCTTATGGTCATGCACCCACATACCAAATATCATTGACCTATCTCAAAAGACAAAAATGTTATGGTCCGGACAAGAAAATACTATTTAAAAAACAATTATTTGACTTTGAGATCAAAGGTCAAGGTTCCACGAAGGTCATTACAGCATGCGACACACCGCCTTATGGTCATGCACCCACATACCAAATAAATACTATTTAAAAAACAATTATTTGACCTTGAGGTCAATGGTCAAGGTCCCACGAAGGTCATTATGGTACACGACACACCGCCTTATGGTCATGCACCCACATACCAAATATCATTAACCTATCTCGAAAGACAAAAATGTTATGGCCCGGACTAGAAAATACCATTTAAAAAACAATTATTTGACTTTGAGGTCAAAGGTCAAGGTCCCACGAAGGTCATTACGGTATGCGACACACCGCCTTATGGTCATGCACCCACATACCAAATAAACACTATTTAATAAAACAATTATTTGACCTTGAGGTCAAAGGTCAAGGTCTCACAAAGGTCATTACGGTATGTGACACACCGCCTTATGGTCATGCACCCACATACCAAATAAATACTATTCAAAAAACAATTATTTAACCTTGAGGTCAAGGTCCCACAAAGGTCATTATGGTACGCGACACACCACTTTATGGTCATGCACCCACATACCAAATATCATTAACCTATCTCGAAAGAAAAAAATGTTATGGCCCGGACAAGAAAATACTATTTAAAAAACAATTATTTGACCTTGAGGCCAAAGGTCAAGGTCCCACAAAGGTCGTTACGGTACGCGACACACCGCCTTATGGTCATGCACCCACATACCAAATATAATTGACCTATCTCGAAAGACAAAAATGTTATGGCCTGGACAAGAAAATACTATTTAAAAAACAATCATTTGACCTGGAGGTCAAAGGTCAAGGTCCCACAAAGGTCATTATGGTATGCGACACACCGCCTTATGGTCATGCACCCACATACCAAATAAATACTATTTAAAAAACAATTATTTGACCTTGAAGTCAAAGGTCAAGGTCCCACAAAGGTCATTATGGTACGTGACACACCGCCTTATGCTCATGCACTCACATACCAAATATCATTGACCTATCTCGAAAGACAAAAATGTTATGGCCCGGACAAGTAAATACTATTTAAAAAACAATTATTTGACCTTGAGGTCAAAGTCCCATCAAGGTCATTACGGTACGCGACACACTGCTTTATGGTCATGCACCCACATACCAAATATCATTGACCTATCTGGAAAGACAACAAAGTTATGGTCCGGACAAGCTTTGCTGAGAAGAAGCAGAAGCGGAAGCGGAAGAAAAAAAATCAGACTAAAACAATGTCTCCCTTCGCTCGAAGGAAAGACATAATAATTAAATATGCTTTAATAAATACCCTTGACAAAAATGCTTGCTGAAATTTGCTTAAATTTAACAGTTTCAGTTATAGTTTTTGTTTTGTATTTATTTTACAAAAGACTTTTTATTACCAACTAGACTTATTAATGTACCACATTTTTAGAAAAGAGTGTTTGTGAAAAGTATTAAATATAAACATATCAAAACCAGTAAATGTACCCAAAATACTGCAAAGAAACTAGAGGCTCCCAGGAGCCTGTAATCGCTCACCTGGTTTTCAATTTGACATCTAAAGTTGATAGAAAATGGGGGTGTTACACATAATTTTGAAAGTGGGCCACCCAAAGATCATTTCAACTCAAATTGAATAAACTGGCTGAAAAAATATCACAGAAAAACCCAGAATATATGTTAATCTACTCATTGCCATATAGCTGCAGTTAAAATTTGAGTTCATTTTGATTTGTAATAAAGCGAAAATTGACAACTAAAGAAATTTCCATTTTTAATAACAGCAGTCATCTTGAATAGAGGGCGGGGTTGTCGGACACAATATTGAAAGGGGACCACCCAAGGACCATCCCAGCCAAATTTGCTTTAATTTTATTCAGCGGTTTCAGAGGAGAAGATTTAAATGTGATCTTTTATCAAAATATGTCTAATTTGTATAATCAGTATAAATCGGTTGAAAGAAAAATTTCATAGAAAAACCCAGAATAAATGTTAATCCACTCATTGTCATGTAGCTGCAGTTAAAATTTGAGCTCATTTTGATTTATAATAAAGCAGCAATGGACAATTGAAGAAATTTCTATTTTTAGTAACAGCAGCCACCTTAAATGGAGGGTGGAGCTGTCGGACACAATTTTGAAATGGGACTACCCAAGGACTATCCCTGCCAGGTTTGGTTTAATTTGGTGCAGCGGTTTCAGAGGAAAAGATTTAAATGTGATCTTTTATCAAAATATGCCTAATTTGCATAATCGGTATAAATCGGCCGAAAGAAAAATTTCACAGAAAAGCCCGGAATATATATATGTTAAATTACTCATTACCATGTAGCTGCAGATAAAATTTGAGCTGATTTTGACTTATACTAAAGCAGCAATGGACAATTGAAGAAATTTCTATTTTTAGTAACAGCAGCCATTTTGAATGGAGGGCGGGGCTGTCGGACACAATTTTGAAAGGGACCCACCCAGGAACCATCCCTGCCAGGTTTGGTTTAATTTCGTTCAGCAGTTTCAGAGGAGAAGATTTAAATGTGATCTTTTATCAAAATATGCCTAATTTGCATAATCGGTATAAATCGGCTGAAAGAAAAATTTCACAGAAAAACCTGGAATATATGTTAAACTACTCCTTGCCATGTAGCTGCAGTTAAAATTTGAGCTCATTTTGACTTACTAAAGCAGCAATGGACAATTAAAATTTCATCCCCCCTTTTTTCTATTTTTAGCTTGGTGGCCATCTTGGTTGGAAGTCGCGATCACCGGACACAATTTTGGAAGGGGGCCATCCAAGGACCATTCCACCAAAGTTTGGTTCAAATTGGCCCAGTGGCTTCAGAGGAGTTGATTAAAATGTGAAAAGATAATGAACGGACGGACGGACGACAGACGCTCAGTGGTGAAAATAGCTCGCATGACCCTTTGGGTCAGGTGAGCTAAAAAACTTACGAGTTGCATCATTGTTAAGTAACGTTTCCACCATAAGTATTTCTGCATGTGTGGTCCAAGGGCAGATAATCCATAATAAGAGTACATAACTACATGAATGAATGAGTTGACCATTGCACCAAAAAATGCTGTAAAAAACAAAAACAATTAATTTATTGAAATAGGTATTAAAATGGAAATCGTAGGCTTTAGCATTTAATATTAAATGAAATCTAAACATAATGTTCTCTTTGATATATGATATATGTATAAGATACATTACTATCGAAATAAAGAAGCGGCCCCTATTGGATATAACAGGTTTCTTTTTCAGCATGAGCATTCAGGTGAGCACAAATGCGGAAAAAAACCTATTATATCCAATACGGGCAACTTCTTTTGTTTCAATAGTAATGTATCTAACTTGTACAATAATGATGCTATAAATTATAAAAATTTTAAAAAAGTTGGTGAAATTCTTAAACGTGTTCATAAAAAGAACTGCAAAAACATCGGCCTGTATCTGATATTAGAGGACGCATTTACAATAGCATTGCTGGTGGTATTATTGTACAAATATATATATCTATTGTCAGATAAAAAAGTTCTCTAATGATTTCAAGGAGTATGTTTGATATATTAGTTATTGATTAGGCATGAAGAAATGGAGTCGTCATACATTTTTTCTCAAATATTTACATTATTTTAGTATGGCCATTATCACATATTTTACGGTGATAAACGTTTTTTGTGTCTATGTAGTATGGTTGAATAAGCCTCTTCTATATTAGGCCCTAGGCTGATACACATTTACCATGCCTGTATATCAGCCCTCACACACTCTCCACTTCCAGTGCCTGCAATGTCTTTACCAAAACAAATGTGGTGGAGAGGTTATCATCTTGATTAATGGACAATAGTTTGCATGCATTTGTGGAGGATGTAAAAAATCTGAACATAAAAAGGTTTGGTTTATGGTGTTTAACGTCACTTTTAACAATATTTCAGCTATATCGTGGATATCAGTTTTATTGGTGGAGGAAACCGGAATATCCGAGGAAAAATCACTGACCTTTCGCAAGTCATTGACAAACTTTATCACATAATATTGCATCGAGTACACCATGCCATGAACAGGGTTCAAACTTACAGTTTTAGTGGTGATGAGCACTGATTGCACAGGTAGTTGTAAATCCAACTACAATACGTTCACGACCATGACAGCCCCCAAACATAAGAAGGAAAACAATTTTTGTTGTTTCAAATTTACATATCACCTAATGGATGACTAACTTTTTTGTAAAAGAAATTATAGCCCTCAGTTTGAAGTCTCTGATCATTCCATGACAGAATATAGGAAATGTCATGTAATAATCTATAAAAAGTAATGATAAATACTTACATTGTCCACCAGCGACCCATTTAACACCAATCCACCATAGAGGAAACATTGATGCATGATGGTACACATGAAGAAAACTCACTTGGTTGTTCTTTTTACGTACAATGAAAAATAATGTGTCTATCATTTCTACTACCTTGGAGAAATAAAACCACCACAATGCTTTGGCTATCTGGAAAACAAAACATGAACTTCTCAATAAGAAATGGGACAGTTGTAAATGTGTTCAATGAGTTTACATTACATGGACATTGAAGGTCAAAGTGCAAAATCTAAATGCAAGTTTTTAAAGCAGATCCAAATTGGTCAGTTTTTATTGGTGGAGGAAACCGTAGTACCTGGAGAAAACCACAGAACTGTCACAAGTCACTAACAAACTTTATCACATAATGTTGTATCGAGTACACTTCGTCATGAGTGGGTTTTGAACTCACAACATTAGTGATGATAGGCACTATTGCACAGGTAGTTGTAAAACCAATTACCATATAATCATGACGGTCCCTCTTATAAAGTGTGCAATATATCAGCTATATCACGGTGTAGACAGATGAGAGAAGATAATTATATTTGTGGTTTCGATATTTTGTTTGTTACCAGGGATCACCACACTTGGTTAAAGCCACAGGGGCTCGCAGTTTTATTTTCACATCACCAGGTATGTATTAAAAAGAAGGGAGGACACTTTTTGAGAGGCCAAAAGTGAAAGTAGAGTTTCGGCACCTTTTTTCGCTTCAAAAACGGTTTAGTCTTTGTTCTTCCCATAAAATTAATGCAAATATCGATGTTTTTTGCTGATTGACTGGTTTACAGTGGAATAACACTCGTTTTTAAATTCCAAGCAGTTTGGACAACATCTTCCCTTCTTCTTTTTAATACATACCTGGTGATGTGAAATTATAACTGCAAGCCCCTGTGGTTAAAGCAGGGTGACATGACTTCTCTCTGTAATTTAATGTGTATTTCCCTGTTACCGCATGTCCCCCTACCTTTCACACCACCAACGTGTTACACAACCATCTTAAAAAAGACGCAATCAACAAGTTTGGAATAAAATATTAAATATCAAACTCTGCATAGGTCACATTTCAGGAACAAGGGAGGTCCTATTACGTGAATATTGAAGAAAAAGTATGATTATGGGTTAAAAAATACTGACTTCCAAAGACTGATAGGGTGACTAAAACTTTGTCTTATGGCAGGAATAGGACGAATTCATTGAAACCAAGGCAAAAAGGTCACCCACTTCACCTGGTTTGGTGAGCCCTGGATTATTATCAATTCAAACTTTGAAGTTAATTGAATTGAGCTTGGTAGATCATGGATTTGACACCTGGTCAGGTCAAACCTAAGACTATAAAATTAGTGTTTGCTGTTTCTCTACTAAGCACACAGCATTAACAACAGACTGGTTGGCTCAGAATCAAGATAATGTTTCAGAGCAGAGCGATATGTCTGACAGTTGTTTCAGTGAGCTAGCACAATAAAAATACAATTCAGTGTGTTTGTCTATTATATCATCATCATCTTATCGAAATGTACCTGGTATCTTGTTTTCAGCATGATATACTGACAATTTCTCACTTGGCATTAAACAACAATCACTCACACACATGAAGCTTAAAGTCATTTGAATTGCATGGTTTGGTGGTTTCATTAATAAAATTGAAGTACTTACATGTATTTCATTGTCGTCATCTGAATAAACAACTCTTTGACATGTATAGCTATACCCTGCTTTTGTTGTATAATAGACCAGCTGTAAAAAAAAAAGTCATTCCATTTAATACACAATGTATTTGCATGTTTCAAAAGTCATTCCATTTAATACACAATGTATTGCACATTTCAAAAGTCATTCCATTTAATACACAATGTATTTGCATGTTTCAAAAGTCATTCCATTTAATACACAATGTATTGCACGTTTCAAAAGTCATTCCATTTAATACACAATGTATTTGCATGTTTCAAAAGTCATTCCATTTAATACACAATGTATTTGCGTGTTTCAAAAGTCATTCCATTGTATAAATTGTTAATGTTGGAACAAACATAGAAAAAATGTGGGCAATTATTGGAAAGAAAATTAATGCTATTAGTATTTATTTAGCCAGCCAGATTGGTGTCCAACACTACTTTCATATCAGATGATGTTTGTGTCGTTTAACGGTAACACGACCGGTATCACATGTGGAACAGGAACTGCTAACCCTTTTGGAGAACCTGAGTTCACCCCCGGTTTTAGTGGGGTTTGAGTTGCTCAATCTTTAGTTTAATGTTTAATGAAACAACAGCAATAAAACTAGGAAGAACTGTTTCAGATACCTAAAACTTATGTCTCCCCTTAATACGGCCATCTGTACAACAATAAGTTACACATCATGAGTTGAATGATACTATTTAAAAAACAATTATTTGACCTTGAGGTCAAAGGTCAAGGTCCCACAAAGGTCATTACAGTACGTGACACATCGTCTTATGGTCATGCACCCACATACCAATTATCATTGACCTATCTTGAAAGACAAAAATGTTATGGCCCGGACAAGAAAATACTATTTAAAAAACAATTATTTGACCTTGAGGTCAAAGTCCAACGAAGGTCATTACGGTACGCGACACACCGCCTTATTGTCATGCACCCACATACCAAATATCATTGACCTATCTCGAAAGACAAAAAAGTTATGGTCCGGACAAACTTCGCTGAGAAGAAGCGGAAGAAGAAGAAGCGGAAGAAAAAATCAGACTAAAACAATAATTATTTGAGCAATTTAGCTTTATAAATATTATTAAATTTCAAGAATCGTAGAGAATAAGACTACTTCACATATAACAAGAAATGCAGATATATTTCTCTATTTTCCCTGTAAATTTTAATAAATACTCCATCATCAATGTGTGGACCAATAATTTTCACAAAGTCAATAGACCATGAAAACTAGAGGCTCAGTGGGCTGAACCTGTGTCGCTCACCTTTCATTCTGCTTTGAGGAAACTTAATACAGAACCTTCAATAGGTGCTTCCTACTAAATTTCAGTTCAATTAGCTAATCAGTTTCAGAGGAGAAGATTTGTTAGAAATCAATCAATCAGAAACAAGATTTGCCTGTGCTGTGGCGGCCATGTTTGTTAATGGATCGGGATGAAATGAGCAATCTTTATAGGACTTTCCATAGATGCTTCCGACCAAGTTTCAGTTAATTTGACTAAGGAGTTTCAGAGGAGAAGTTTAAAATGTGAAAAGTTAACAGACGACAGACGATGGATGCCAAGTGATGGCAAAAGCTCACATTGCCTTTGGCAAGGTGAGCAGTGAGCTAATATTAATGAGGTAAAGGTCAGATGACACATGTCCACCATGATCAATGTGTGGACCAAATATGATAAGTCTAGATTGAATGGTAATGAAGAAACTGACCTAATCATGAAAACTTGACATAAAATCTGACAAATTCAATAGACCAGGTGAGCTCATATTTTTTTACTATATCATGCACACAAAAGTTGAAAAAATTAAGATAATATAACAGTGATGATTTTGAAGAATCAAAAAAATAAATGAATAAATATTGAGGAATGGATGGACACGAGAAGTGAGATGCACTTATGGGCGGGGGGGGGGGGTCTGGAGTAAATTGTTTAAAATCCTGTATTCTAGCATATTCCTGGCACCTAATCATAATCCTAAAAAACAGTGAGTTTTTAAAAGCACATCAGTAACTGTTACAAAAGCACATTAGTAACGATAACTTTCATTTTTCTCAACGAATATATATGTTTTACAAAACCACTGGACCGAGTCAAGTAACGTTGGCTGTCAGATTGATTGGTGGAGGAGACCAGTGTACCCAAAGAAAACCACTGACAAACTTTATCACTATATCAAGTACACCTCGTCATGAGTGGGATTTGAACTCACAACTTTAGTGGTGATAGGCACTGATTGTACAGGTACTTGTAAATCCAACCACCATATGATCACAACCATGACTACCCCTTCATCAAGAAATATAACAATCTAAGATTCTTACTTGTGTAAATATATGCAAATTTAATACTACAAGGGCTACGTTGTAATAGAATAGTAGATTTCCTAATTTGAGTGGTTCACGTTTCTCCATAAATTTCATTCCAGCTAAAACAACAAATATATATAATATTGTCACTACGATGGTTGGAACAACACTTTGCATTAAGAACCAGTCTTTAACTCTGGGATCTGAAAAAAAAAGAGAAGATTTCTATTAATATATAAAAAATAATAATAAATAACTCACTTAATACAAATTAAATTAAATTAACTTAATACAAATTATATAATATAAGGTGTTTTGTTGGCCACTAGTCCTTTTTTATCTAAACTAAACCATCTTTGTTGCACATGTATTTTGAAAAATATTTGATGGCATGGCATAAATAGTTCTAGGTTAATGGATTTGTACTTCTGGTTTCAGAAATGTACGGTTGATAGGATATCTATCAAAATTGGATTTAAAATACTTTGATACTTCATGCCATGAATAATATATCAATCAAAGAAAATGTGTCCTGAATTAATATCCATGAAATATTTGCTAATGGACATTAAGTAACAACCAATCAATCGTAGTAATGTGTATACATGAACATTTTGTATATCACATGTCTCAATCAACACATCTTTATTTATAAATCTACTACATTATAAAAGTATAAATTGTCATTCTTTATACATAGTACTTATAGTTTTATGCACCATCTACAATCAACAGATTCTACCTTCTTAGGTGTGTGGTCTTTAGAGCTGAAGCAAAATTCTGTGTAGGTGTTTTTATTATTTGTTCATTGTAATTGGCTACCATAGAGATTTAGATATCAGGAGTGGGGGGTGATAACTTGTTTCTGTTACAAGACAGGCTTTTGTCATTGTTGTTTCTGGGTTAGGAAATAGATGCAGTAGTAGTTCTTGTTGTTGTACATAAATACTGTATATTTTTTTTATATTGTGACTGGCCAGTGAGATCTATTTACAGGACTACAAAATTATTCAATACAGATTACAATTTTTTTTCAATGATATAAATAAATAAAAGGTGCTCTTTACATAAATTACCTGATATAGACAGAGCCCAGTCATAAAACTCCATGACTTCATAATATTTATCTTTTATTATATCCATATTTGTTGTTTAAAATCTGAAAATGAAAGAAAAAAAAAATATTAAATAACTTTAAGTTTATAAGGCCAGGACTTTGTTACTAAATAATACTTCCTGGTATCAGATGTTAGAATCTATTTTTAATGAAAGGACCGTACAGAAATTTGAATACAATGTTTAAAAACACTTCTTTGTTAACTGAAATAAACTCCTGTAAGTCAGATGATCAAATTCATGATCTACCTGTACTACAAGTATTTATCCTGCAGTGGTGTGATTTTGAATACTAATACCGGTAGGTGTAGAATAACACTTTACTGATACCTGAATCATGTACTGCAAATGGTAAGAAACTTTAAGAAGGGGATAAATGAGGATGTGATAAAAGACATCCTTGAAAACAAATAGAAAATTACGCTTGCTTTAGCTATTTTCAGTAAAATTTGTCAGTTATTTTGGATTTTTTGACATTGACATACACACAACGTTACATACAATTACCGGTACATCCATATTTGCAAAAATTAAAATTCTGAAGAGGCTCACCACAGGAACACTTCTGTTAAGTTTCCATTTAGTCCTTGGTGAAAACGGACACAAAGAGAAGACACCAGAAAACATAATTTATTGGATCAAGGGAGCTACAACTGTAAGGCCATACAAAAAATACGGTAAGTTAAACAGGACAGAAATCTGACTTTAACAATGCTTGGGACAGTCCAAAAATGGCAATAAAAACTTTAGGGTAAGCACTAAAACATAGGGTTGGTAGAATTAGTGGAAATGCTTATATTTGCCTAAAATTAAATATAAGGTTACTGGAATATGGGTTAAAGTCAGTTATAAATGCTTAATGCCTCTTTCAACAATATTTTAGGAGCTAGATTATAAATAAATTATAATGTGTGTGTGGAGTATCGATTTTGTCATTATTTCTGCAATTTACTGATTAGATTTTGAAAATGTTCGAAGGATATGTTATTATAATTTTCCTCATTTTATTATATGTGTACTCTATCATTAATTTTGTAATTTAGCAGTCATACAAAAAATTATATTACTTTTTTTTAAATAATTTCAATCCTTGCCTATTTAATATTTGAGAGCTAATTTCTTGCCTAAATTCGAATATTTTCTTGCCAGACTTGCCTAATCAATGTTATAATGTTCAATAATCATTAAATTTTTATTTAAACAATTTAGCTAGTAGTAATTTAATTAGCTAGTGGAAAAAACTTGTACTGGCTATTTTTTCTAGAGAAAAAAAAAAGGTATTTTCGATCCCTGTATTATAAAATTGTATTCATACATTGGAATTCTTTTTTAAAGGAATATTGGCTGATCTAACGCGGTACATAATAAAATTTTCACACACAAATATTGCAAACAGACTTCCTTCATTGTTCAGTGCATCTCCATTGGTCTATATCCACTGTATTGATTTCCATGGAGGGATTTATAAACATGATAAATAAATTATTAGGTTAAGTACCTTAGACTCCTTTTCAGTGTGTCTTACTTTAAGGTAAATGTAAGTTAATTATATGGAATTAAAAAAAAATCAATCACAGCTTTACTTTGAATGAATGGTTCACTGAATGAACATGCTGAAACATGGTGATAAATGTGTTTAGATATGTTGTGGCAACTATATGTTCCATGGTTTTTAAATTCAAGAAAGGGCCTTCAATTGGTATTAAAAATAAATACTTGTTAAAACTGATGTTACACTCACTTAATGGACATATAGCTAATTGTCCATTAACTTATATAAATCTATTAAATATTTAAAATCTTACAAACGATATAGATTAAGTGACATTAATTTGGACTCTTAAGGTATTGATTTCCTTTGGGAGATTATTAATTTCAGTTGTAAAGCATTAATTTTTAATAATTTTGCTAGAGCTGAAATTCAGTGTGACCTTGAAACATTTATTTTTTATTGACTTTCTGAGATTAAAAGTGACATGCCAAAATTAATAAAGATCCATGAAAAATTAATACTTGATATGCTTAAGGCTGTCATAAATTTATTATCGATAAAAATAGTGTTACATGTATAATCAATTAAAAAAAAACTGTGGAAACTGATGGATATTTATTGATTTTTTATATAATTTGTACATTTCAAATTCAGACATGACACAAAAGGGGTTGTCTTGGTCGTGATCAATGACACTGTGTCCCCCGTCACATTTGGGGACATGGCTTTGTGAAGGTGGGGGACACAGATCTGAAGCAGCGGTTTCAGGTAAGCTGGTGTGAAATCATAAATTATAGCATTAGTACAATTATTTAAAATATATGACTTATTTAGCGGAACACCAGGTTCATTTCGGGAGATGTTGATCCCATTTTACCCACGTTATCCGTCCGGTATATAGATGAACAGTTCTGCAATGCATGACGAGGGTGGTCAAAATTGAAAATTATCACAAGTCTCCGTCAGATTTTAACTAATTTAAGGCTCGATGCACATACTTTCAATGACATATGTTATCTAAAAAGTCGTCCGCATTAAATGCAATCATTATTTCAAATCATCAACGCAATATAAGAAGCATAAGATCGAATTGTCTCTCGTGTTAAATTGTGGCGTATGGGGATAAAATATTTGTGATGCCAGGGGATAGGGCTCACATTTTAAAAACAAGGATAATTATGTATATTACCCTTTTTCATGAAAGGCAAAGCAGCCCTTGTGTAATAAAAACCACAATTCAGGGCACAAAGGCATGTGCCAATTATATTTAATCTTATTTTGACCTTATTTATCATATGGATGTGTAGAAGAATGTACGTTTTTAGCTCACCTAACCCAAAGAGTCAGGTGAGCTTTTGCCTTCACTTGGAGTACGTCGTCTGTCTGTCGTCCGTCTGTCGTCCTTAAACTTTTATATGTTGTTGATAAAAAGGGTAATATACATAATTATCCTTGTTTTTAAAATGTGAGCCCTATCCCCTGGCGTCACAAATATTTTACCCCCATACGCCACAATTTAACACGAGAGACAATTCGATCATATGCTTCTTATATTGCGTTGATGGTTTGAAATAATGATTGCATTTAACGCGGACGACTTTTTAGATAACATATGTCATTGTAAGTATGTGCATCGAGCCTTAAATTAGCTAAAATCTGACGGAGACTTGTGATAATTTTCAATTTTGACCACCCTCGTCATACATTGCAGAACTGTTCACCTATATACCAGACGAATAACGTGGGTAAAATGGGATCAACATCTCCCGAAATGAACCTGGTGTTCCGCTAAATAAGTCATATATTTTAAATAATTGTAATAATGCTATAATTTATGATTTCACACCAGCTTACCTGAAACGGCCGCTTCAGATCCGTGTCCCCCACCTTCACAAAGCCATGTCCCCAAATGTGACGGGGGACACAGTGAACGATGGTGGTTAGCTTTACAACTACATAAAACAATCAGTGACTTTCACCACTAAAGTTGTGAGCTTGAATCCTGCTCATGGTGAGGTGAACTCGATACAACATTATGTGATAAGGTTTGTCAGTGACTAGCGGTAGGTCTGTGGTTTTCTCTGTGCACTCTGGTTTCCTCCACCAATAAAACTGACCGCCACAATATAGCTGAAATATTGTTGAAAGTGGCATTAAACACCATAACCCTAACCCTATTTAAGCTTTATGATACATATTACATGTACTTAATTGTGCAATCAATTCTGTATGCACTTAATACATTGTATGAAACTTTATGGAACTTTTTGTTCGGAATGGAAAATGTTCATGTATTTCGCAACCTAGACATAACGAACCTAGGTTAATTGCACTTTGGGTTCAAAGGTCACAATTCTGGGAATGCTAGAACAAAATTGTCAAATACATATTTTTTTTTAAATTGATCTGATGGAGACAATAAATATGATCATTAGATTTTGAAAGTAGGTCAAGGGTTCAAAAGTTTTGATGATCGTAATTTTACTACCAATGTTATACTAGTATGGCTGTCATGTTGCAAATCATTTGAAATAAAGGGCTACACATGAGTGCAGCATTTCGACAAGGATTACGGGTAGGGTGTAAAACACCACTTTCAACAATATTTCAGTTATATTGTCGCGGTCAGTTTAACTTTTATTGATGGAGGAAACCAGAGTGCCCAGAGAAAACCACTGACCTGCCGCAATCAGTACCTATCACCCCTAACGTTGTGAGTTCGAATCCCGATCAGGCGATACAACATTATTTGATAAAGTTTGTCAGTTATTTACGCTAGGTCAGTGGGTTTCTCCGGGCACTCTGGTTTCCTCCACCAATATAACTGAAATATTGTTGAAAGTGGAGTTAAACACCATAGACCAAACCCTTCTATTGTTCTATTTAATATATCTTGTATTAAGAATTTCACTTAAATGCCATCACCCAAAAAATGCATAAAAATTTTGACAAATAAATTAAACAAAGAAAAAGATACCATTCATTTCACCAAGAAGAGTCATACATCTATCACAGTGATTTGTCTCCCTACATATTTTTTGTAAATGCATGTCCCTGTTCTATATATTACTATAATCAGCAGTTTAAGTGATGATTAGAGTAATTAAACGTCATGAATGTAGATCTAGATTATTGTTGAAGTGAAACTAGTTATTGGACAGTATTTATTTTCTACACTTACCAACATTGACCAAATTAAATATTCAAGTGATTTGCTATGTCTTGATTTTAATGATTTTTGTACAAGTAAAATGTGTATATAACATACAGATCATTCGACTTATTAATAACAAATAAAGAAGTATCTGGTCTGTTCACCCTAATGTCATGTTCACTCCGAGACAGTTTAACATATCTTTAAATATTACCTTATGAACTGTGCATTAATATATATACATGTATACAAAGTATATCGTCAAGAAAAACAAAGATTGACCCCAAAGTGCAATTAACCTGGGTTCATTATGTCCAGGTTGCAAAATACATGAAAATTTTCCAATCCAATCAAGAGTGTTATACAATATATTAAGTACATGCAGAAATGATTGCACAATTAAGAATATGTAATATGCATCATAAAACTTGAATAGGGTTAGGGATAGGGTTATGGTGTTTAACACCACTTTCAACAATATTTCAGCTATATTGTGGCAGTCAGTTTTATTCCTGAAGGAAACCGGAATACCTGGAGAAAACCACTGACCTGCCACAAGTCACTGACAAACTTTATCACATAATGACATTAATGTTGCATCAAGTACACCTCGTCATGAGCAAGATTTGTACTCTCAACTTTAGTGGCGATAGGCACAGACTGCATATGTAGTTGTAAATCCAATAACCATATACGAAATCTACAAAAGAATTTATTTGGGGCTTTTTAGTTTTTATTACACACATTTGTTTAAATATTGGTATTACAATATACATCTTTACTTGAGTTGTAAGTCTCTCTTGTTCATACATCATTTATTATCCAGCTGAATAAAAATCAAAATCAAAATAAGGGTGAAAGGACGTACCAGGGCAGGGCTAACATGTATTAGAACGAATAAGAAGTGAGGGCAAGCATTTTTAGCAAACCCATAAGTCAACACATAAAAAATGTATCATGTCAACTTGTCCCAAAAAAAAGTCAACACTTCATGTTCCTCATATCATTTTTAATTGTACCATTGTGTCTCTATCATGTGTCTATGCCAAAGATAGAAAGAAGAAATTAGATAATATAAAAATAAAAGATATAGAATTCTAATCCTGTTTTCTTGTAAAGACCTAGTTGATAGTGTTTTATCATAAATTCTATTCTTAGATCATTGTATAAATATCTAATTACATTACAGTATTTTAATCCTTTAATCCTTGTTAATCATTTTATATTGTTAGCTAATAGGGTACCGGTAATCATTTTATATTGTTAGGTTTCTTGTTAATGAAATGTCAGATTAGAATAGAATTTCATAGTTGTTTTAAAACTAAAAAAAAATAGCAGCTTGTATTTATTTTGCTCTGATGTGTTTCATCATTTTCAAAACACAAAAAGATACTCATGCAAATTTCGGTAACAGGTCAAATTGGCCCAAGGTCAAATCGTATAATATGTTATATATATATATAATTAAAAGAAATACAGATATCTGATATTGATTATCAATCACTCTTTCATAAGGGAATTTGATTTGTGTTTAATATGTATTGACGACAATGTGTCTTAATACGGTAGTCAGATTTCGACATTGTAGCACGACTGTGATTTTTTAATTGAGTGTCCACAATAGAAAAACAGTAATTTATAACAGTTTATCAAATTATGGTAAAAAAAACGTTTTTCATAAAAAAAAGCAAGTTAATTTTCAATGAGATATGATAAGGTCCGCTTTTTGTAGTAGACCAACCAGGGGTTAAAAAATCCACTGGTCCGAGGTCCAGGACTGGCGATTTGTGGATTCGGACCTAACATTTTCTATTCCTGTAAAGACCAACGGACCAGTTGAAACTGTCCAATTATGGACTGGAATTAAATAGGAGGTTAAAAGCCTGAGTGACAGATGTACTGAATAATTTTAATCCAACATTGATTGCCTCTTTTAATATTTTTAACATTGGATAATGTAATCTGAAATAATTCAAGATCGCTTTAGTGCTTTACCAAATGTGCTTTGTTCCGTATGAACCTCTGGTAATTAATGGAGCACACGCACCCGGGATGGTTATAACAGAATAACTCAAGATCAGATTTGCACTTTACGGAAACAGTAATTCTTTCAATAATACTTAAGCGTATTAGTTTGATTGATTGATTGGTGTTTAACGTCCAACGAGCAATTTTTCAGCTATATTCAGGACGAGAACATTTAAAAATGTAAACGCCACAGGACTCGAAACAAGGAAAGGTGATGGGTAGGGACAAATAATTTAGCCAGTGCAACAGGTCTCCTATGGACCACTAATCATGAGCTGTTACACTGGGTTCTTTAACATGCGAAGAGGGTGGCAATCTCTCAACACGGGACCTCGGTTTTATTTACGTCTCATCCGAAACCTGGTGCCTATTCTACCCCAGGCACACCCTCTGGGAGGGGGTCTTAAGCGTATTAGTGAAGCAGTTCAAACATAAAAATGGCCAGAGTCATTGACCAGTTTTCTTTTAGGTTAACAGAGCGGCTTGTGATACTTGACAACCAGGGTTGGCCGGAAAATACCGTCCTGGGAAATACTCTAAATTTTAGCTCAAGTGGGAAATATAATTTTTAGATGTGATTAATTTCTTCAAAGTTGCTAAAAACTTAACATTTTAACACACAGTGTTGAAAATTACATCAGTTTAATAAATATGGGTATACAGCCTAGGTGTACATGTAGGACCATTAAGAAGGACTTCAGGCAACTTTTGAAATTGTAATCTTCATATAAACATAATATTTATACAAAAGACTTTTATTAAAAACATGCTAAAACTGTCACCACAATTTTATATCTACACTTTTCAGTTCAACCATACAGTTTCAGAGTTCACCAATCTATTTCATCTTTCCCCCTTAACATTCTGTAGCAAAAAACAAGCTTTCCTGCTTTAGCAAGAACAAGTCTATTTCTTAATTTTGACTGAATCATGCCAAAGTTTGAAAAAATTCTCTCAATAGCAGCCGAACATGATGGCATTTCTAACAATAGCTGATTTTTTTGCCAGGTTGTATACATGTAATCTAATATCCTAAGGGCATTTCCTTTATGCTATAGTATAATAATGACTAACTTTTTTAATTTGTTTTTACAAACTAATTAACACATCTTCAATAACCTTTAGAAATCAATAAGTCCAGTTTGTAAAGACAAACAATAAACATGACAAAAGCAGGTCAGAATATGGTTTTAATCACTAAACAAAGTGAGGATTACAAGTAAAGAATAATTTTCTTAATATTTCTATCAAAATCAATATTTTTTTTAACTAAATCAATTTTCCAATATCTGTACATTAACACTATCCATTAATTTTTTTAATTTTTTTTCTGTAAGGCCAATATAGTTATATTTGTATCTATTAAAGATTTTTTATATGCAATTTTGGCCATACATGCAAAACATAAATATCAATTTAGAAGTTTCCTGTACCATTATATTTGCAAATTAAGAATCAATCTTATTTCCCACCGTCCTGGGAAATATGAGCATTTCCCGCTTTTTTGCCAACCCTGCTTACAACAATAAATTACATAATGATAAAACAGCACAACTAACAAAAGGTCAAAGATATGATAGGCTTAAACGGAAGAGTACATTTCAAACATCATGGAAGGAAAAAATTCCTTGGGTTGAGGCAAGTGGTAGGCTAACAACAATGGCGATCTAATTTCGTTGAAGTTAAACTTCCGAAGACATTTTCTGCTCTGTGTCTTTGGAAGTCTAACCTCAACGATATTACCTGCGATCATTCTAATGAGAATTATGAAGTAAATATGTGGGGTAAATACTGTAGAATATATCCAGAATTTGCACCCAAAAAAAACAGTGCTTTATTTAAAGAAACGTACAACCAATATACTAACATTGTCATTGACTGTTTGATAGCCCCGACAAAATGAAAAGCAGATTTTATAAAAATAAGTTTACAGCAGCATCTGATCAGGTATTAAATTGCCAACCTACAATAGTCATTTCAAATAATATATGTCACTCAGTTACTACTACAGGGGTAAGTTAATTTTGTGTACAACAAATTTTCTTTCCTCCATTCCAATATTCAGAACCAGTAGAAAATTTTTCAGGTTCAGTAGATTCCTGGTGCTCACTTTTGGCAAATTTTTAACCCCTGCCAACACGCTTAGTTTGTCATTCTTTCAAGTTGATCCGCAGTTCTTAGTGGGCAAATTAACGTATCCAAAATGTGTATAAACCATTGGCTATGAGGAATTTTCGTGAATGTTTTAAAGTGAATTTTAAACACAAGTTGTAGGAAGAATTTGGGAAGAGAAAGGGCCAATTTGTTTTTGATATGTACAAGTAATTTAATTCCGAAATTTCAACCAAAAAAAATGAGAAAGGTCGATAAAACAATCGTGTTGCTGATTTACTATTCAATTTATCATGAAATTTTTTTTACTGTGAAGACTTTATTTTATGCACAGTTATTGTATGAAATTAATTCCTTGCAAAAATTTGCTATGTCTAAGAAAAGAACGTTTATATAATACCTACCCTGTTTTTGATTTTTTTTATCAGTGCCCGCGTTGTTAGTGCCAGCTACGGTTTTGTGTGCCCGAATACAAAAATAAGATTATACATTAATCTTTTAACAAAAATTTTAATTCATATAATATTAATGCATTTTTTATTAATTCAATTTGAAATATGTGGCCGATTTTGACTTTCATTAGGGTGTTTAGTCACGTGACGTTACAGTTGAGAAAACCCCGGCTGACCGGCAATTTCTTTATCGAGTGCATGATTATCTCTGATTTCACGTTTGTTAATAAATGTTTATATATGTATTATATATCAATAAATTTGTCTTTAAATAAGCTTTTAAATGATATATAAATCGTTTCTGTCGGCCACGTAGTTTTGGAGAATTTCAATCGAAAATTCAGGTCGGTGTTTGCATTGCACTGCGTGATCGATTGCAGTTGATTGGCACGTATTTTTATAGTATTTGGCGCGTCATAGCCTATTTTCAAAGGGAAATCCGCTGGATGCTATCTCTCATTGGTTAATTGAAAATAGATATTTTAAAAATAGAAATTCCAAGCTTTCTATGTTGCCGTTTACCGGATTTACGAAGGTAATGTTTGCAAAAAAGAACTTTTTTATTATAAAATATTTACCGTAGACGCTTTGGGGACTTATTTTAATGAAGATCAATGTTTCAAGCAACCATTTCATAATTTGTTTCATACAGTTTAATTGAAGGGAGCAGCGGAATTTACATTTTCGGCATGCGGTGTCAGTGACATTTCGGTGCGTAATAGTAATGGCGATCGTTAACTCGGCACATTGCTCAAATGTAATGATGATTATATGTGATAAAAACACATGAAAACAAGAAACAAGAGTAAATCAAAATAAATTTTGTTGTTAATAGAAGATATAGTATATTTAATATGTTCACTGAAAGTAATTATTTCGTGAATTTTTTTCTAAATGTGCCCCCTCCCCCTTCCACTGTTTCTATATTTTGTGAATGCGCGGAACATAAAAATTCAGAGTTTTATTCTTTTTATATTAATGTACAATGATGATGTGTAACAAAGTGAAATATTATGCATTCTACCCTACCACTTTTGCCCCCCCCCCCCCCCCCCCCCCCCCCCCCCCCCCCCCCCCCCCTGAATCTTATAATTTGATGTGATTTCTTGAACTAAATAAACATTTATGCTCATTTGCCACATCTTGCTTGTCTAATTAGCCTATTTATTTCACCTTAATTAACATTTTCACCTGTAATTAACTTACCTGGGCATAATTTTCCTATTAATATGCTTGCAGTTAGTAGTACTAATATGTGGAAAGTGGTAATACACAGATATTCATTTTTACTTAAAGAAAAACACAGTATCTATATCAAATTTACATCATTTAAACTATGATTTTTACCTGTTTTCATACCTGGTTTTAACAGACAGGTAACTTTTTTACCTTGCGTACAATCATACATTAATAAAATATACAGACAAACCTTGCATATGCAAAAAAAATCAAGAGAATTGGAGTTACACTTTCAAAATAATGGCAGTTTGAAAATGGCATTTTTTCTATATAAATTTAATGGTGCCATTTTTATTTTCATCATTATATAGAGTAATATATATATATAACAGTATTATCATATTACAGAATTACTTTCATTTTGAGGTCGTTTTGACTTGGGGCCGATTTGACCTGGGGTCGATTTGACTGAAAACCTTTGTCATGCATATTTCATAAAAAGTGCATTCAACCTAGACTTGCATGAAACTTGAGCCCAATAATATGAGGAAGTTAATCATAATATAAACCAGAAATATTTTAACTTCCACATTGCAATACAATTACAAATTACAATGGCAATTTTTTGGACAGTGACAGAGTGGTACAAGTTTGCAAAGTACGAGTTGACTCCTTGTGGTACGAATATAATCGTAAGAGTTTACATAGATAAACATTCAAACACAAATATTTTTTTAAGATAAGCTAATATTGAGTAATAAACAACCGGATACAATGTAACATACATCATACGCCGGCTTTTCCTGTGATTAATTTAAGGCAGTGTCGAAAAAATCAAAGGCATATGAAATGCCAAAATGCAATACTGCTGCAGCTTATAACAAAGTAAAAACGCATACCTGTCTCTCCAATGTAAGCAAAGGTTAGGAAACCGGGTAACGTGCATGGACCAAAGCATGTGTTGCCTAAACAACTCGGAAACAAACTTAGACAGTGAAAGGACCTTGCTGGCCAATCAAATCGATGTTTACATATTTTTATCTTTAGTCGTTTTCTGTGATTGGTCAGAATAAAAACTAAACCACAAAATCGTCCAGGTCCTCACAGAAAACGGGAAATAAATATTCGCCAGTTTACTTGTTAGTTGTTACCACAGTGACAGATCATACGAGCCAGGTAAAGTTGTTAATATCTTCATGCTTTGTTTTAATATAATTTTGCAAAGTTAAGATTTTTTGGTCTTTAAAATGCAAGAATATTTCTGGAATTGAAATAGGCATTTTGCATTTTTCTTGAGACAAACAACAACAAATTCTTTATTGCAGTATTGATATTGTAATTGGAGGCATCCATAACGAGCAGAAAATACGATAATAAATAATTAAAAAGAGTTTTTTCCAATTTCAATTCAAATATTTTATTGAATAAAATGCATAAATTTAATTATACAATATACAATGGGATTGCACATCAGGCATAACCTGTAAGTTCTCTCCCTCAATAACTAAGGACATCAAGTATAATGATAAGAATAATAAATTAATTTACATTATAATTACTAAATTAGTGTATAAAATTTTTACTTTGGAGAAATTCAAAATTTTGTAGTAATTTTAAAACTGTCCATTTATTCATTATAAAATTTGTGAAATTTGCCAATTTAGAGTGTGAATAAGTTAACTAGTAATTAATATATATTCTTCTGTATATTAAGGATACATATGTACATGTATATATATACATGTAAGCACATAAAAAGGCATATTCATACATAAAGAATAAGAATAATTTTTTTTTATTGCCAATTAAGGTCCCACAAGGGGCAAACAATTTAATACAATGATTGAAATGATTGGAGACACACAAAGATACATGTAAACACACATAAAAAAACAGGAAAACATATTTAAGTTCGGTGACTGCACGGCCAGATCAGAGCCTATCAAATACCACCATAAATCAATTCACATTTAATATAACATGTATAATAACTATAATAATTCACCTAACCTAATATGCATACATATAGATATATATTTGTTTAACCATCTTAAGCCACAAATTAAAAAAAGATTCAAAGCAAATAATACAAAATCAAATTGAAAAATGTTAATAGTCAAGTCTCTTGGTTCCACAAATAAAGGTGTGGACAGAGTTCATAATAAGTACATTATCATCAAAAGAAAGGTCAGGTGATCCCTTTAAGAGTACATCAATGTTTAGGAAGTCGGCTAAATCTCTTAGTTGAGTAAACAGCAAAATTCTTTGGCAAATGAAAAGTGGACAGACATAAAAGTAGTGAAAGTTGTCTTCAACATCATCCCCACAGGGGCACCCTGAACTATCTGACAAGTGTGACAAGAACTTGTGTTGATTCAAGTTACTTGCCAAGTTTCTAAGTTGGCAATGGAATATGTTATATTTTCTTGTACCCAAGGCAAAGTAGGGGGAGGGACAGATTAAAAAGTGTTCAACTGGGAGTACTGTCATCCACACACATAATCATTTCTTGTAAAGTTGAATTGGACATTGACATGATAATACACTTTACAGATTTAGAGAACTATTTATAATTTACAGTATTCAACCAAAGCAAAGGGTCAATGTGTAATACAAACATGTATTGTCATCACTTTGCATTCCTCATAGTCTCTCATCGTAGACATACATAAACTGTTGCATATTGACCTTCTTCTCAGAAGACGCTGGACCAATTGGAGCCAAACTTGGTAGAAATGTTCATTGGGTGGCCCTCTAAAATGCTTGGTTTATTTTGATATTTTTCTAGAATCAATATATGATTTCCTGCTTGTGATTATCGAACATATTCGACCTAGCTAGCTCTTATGGTTTCAGAAATAACAAGGCTAAAAGGGAACCTAAAGTGACCTGCATCTAAAATGATAAAAAAAAAATTAAGTCTGATTTGCATGCAATTTTTCCATTAAATACCTTCAAAATTCTGTATGATAAAAGGACATCAATTGGGGCCAATACCCAAAATTTATCATTTTTATTTTAAGTCCAATTTTGATGTTTTTTCTTTTTATTCCTTATACGCTTTCCTGCTTGTGTTTTTCAAAGAGATTTGACATATAGTTCTTTAGATTTCTATGCTAAAAGATGAAAACTTTTCAGCTCATCTGACACAAAGGATTATGTGAGATTTTGCCATTGATATTTGGTTTCCATAGCTGTGCAACGTCCATCCTTCATCATAAACGTTTTTAAAAATATTCTGCTCAGAAACCACTGGGCCAATTTGAATCAAACATGTCCAAGTTTAAGCTAAATCATCTTTAGGGTGTCTGCTTTCAAAACTGTGACATGGCTGCTATTACTATAAATAAAACATAGGCAGTCCTCAAAGTAGCTTTTGAAATGAAGTGGCCTATTGACCACCAGGCATGAAAATGTAGTGACCAAATTGCACTAAGGAGGCTATGAAAGAGTTAACAATTTAATATCAAACTACTCTGTTTGCTACAACTTAATCCGATTGGTTTGTACTTATCATATCATGAAATATTCATGACATAGTCAGTTTCATGTGACCCATAATGTGTCTCCCATACCACCCGTAATGTGTCTCCCATGCCACCCGTAATGTGTCTCCCATGCCACCATAATGTGTCTCCCATGCCACCGTAATGTGTCTCCCATGCCACCCATAATGTGTCTTCCATGCCACCATAATGTGTCCCATGCCACCCGTAATATGTCCCATGTCACCACAATGTGTCTTCCATGCCACTGTAATGTGTCTCTCATGCCACCCATAATGTGTCTTTCATGCCACCGTAATGTATCTTCCATGCCACCGTAATGTGTCTCCCATGTCACCGTAATGTGTCCCCCATGCCACCCGTAATGTGTCTCCCATGCCACCATAATGTGTCTCCCATGCCACCATAATGTGTCTTCCATGCCACCATAATGTGTCTTCCATGCCACCGTAATGTGTTCCATGCCACCATAATGTGTCTTCCATGCCACCCGTAATGTGTCCCATGTCACCATAATGTGTCTTCCATGCCACTGTAATGTGTCTCCTATGCCACCATAATGTGTCTCCCATGCCACCTGTAATGTGTCTTCCATGCCACCATAATGTGTCTTCATGCCACCGTAATGTGTCTCCCATGCCACCATAATGTGTCTTCCATGCCATCATAATGTGTCTCCCATGCCACCATAATGTGTCTCCCATACCACCCATAATGTGTCTTCCATGCCACCATAATGTGTCTTCCATGCCACCATAATGTGTCCCATGCCACCCGTAATATGTCCCATGTCACCACAATGTGTCTTCCATGCCACTGTAATGTGTCTCTCATGCCACCCATAATGTGTCTTTCATGCCACCGTAATGTATCTTCCATGCCACCGTAATGTGTCTCCCATGTCACCGTAATGTGTCCCCCATGCCACCCGTAATGTGTCTCCCATGCCACCATAATGTGTCTCCCATGCCACCATAATGTGTCTTCCATGCCACCATAATGTGTCTTCCATGCCACCGTAATGTGTTCCATGCCACCATAATGTGTCTTCCATGCCACCCGTAATGTGTCCCATGTCACCATAATGTGTCTTCCATGCCACTGTAATGTGTCTCCTATGCCACCATAATGTGTCTCCCATGCCACCTGTAATGTGTCTTCCATGCCACCATAATGTGTCTTCATGCCACCGTAATGTGTCTCCCATGCCACCATAATGTGTCTTCCATGCCATCATAATGTGTCTCCCATGCCACCATAATGTGTCTCCCATACCACCCATAATGTGTCTTCCATGCCACCATAATGTGTCTCCCATGCCACCCGTAATGTGCTTCCATACCACCATAATGTGTCTTACATGCCACCATAATGTGTCTCCCATGCCACTGCAATGTGTCTCCCATGCCACCCGTAATGTGTCTTCCATCCCACCGTAATGTGTCTTCCATGCCACCCATAATGTGTCTCCCATGCCACCATAATGTGTCTTCCATGCCACCATAATGTGTCTCCCATGCCACCCATAATGTGTCTCCCATGCCACCCATAATGTGTCTTCCATGCCACCATAATGTGTCTTCCATGCCACCGTAATGTGTCTCCCATGCCACCCGTAATGTGTCTTCCATGCCACCATAATGTGTCTTCCATGCCACTGTAATGTGTCTCCCATGCCACTATGTATCGGTTAAAGGGAGCAAGTGAGAGAGTGATTCTAATCAGATTGAGAAAATAAAACATACATGGTATGAAATCATTTATTGAGTCAACCTTTGGGTGCTTTTAAACTTTTCTACAATGGCACATTTAGATTTTTGTTTGTTTTTATTTTAGATCAACTAAAAGATTACAAAGATGGGGTTATCATCACTGATTGATGACTATGATGAAGCCTGGAAAGTTAAGATGGGTGGTATGTATACAGGTTTATCATCCTTCCCTCCCACTATATCTGCCTGCTGACTCCATAAGCAAAACTCGTATCAAAGTTCGCGTGAGCTGAGCTGGACTTATCAACAGTGAGCAGGAGTTATCACCAAATTCTCCCAACATTTAAATGATAATTCCTGTGAAGATGACAAAAGTAAATAAAATTCAGCAACACCATTAGCTAGTTAACATTTTATTTTTTAAACATATATCAAATTAGGAACTGTCGTGTCAGCAATATCAACAAACATCGTCCTACAAAAATGTACTTGTCACAATTCTTGATAACCTCTGCTGAGACGTCATAATTTTTATGACATAAGCAAGGTCGTGACCTTTGTGTTTTCTAAAACGGAACAGCATTGGTAAACAAAACCGGTGAATCCTATTGCCGACTTTGATGTTTGTAATAAAAAAAACAATGAATATCACCATTAAAGGAAAATTCAACAATCATAACATTTATATAAACCTGAAAAAATGAATGGTATATTTGCAAACTACTTATGAACTATGTTTTGTGGAAGCATATTTTGAATCATGTGATTTTTCCCACGAAAATACAAATATAGATGTATCTGTGTTTATGTTAGATTTAAGGATGATAAACATGTCATCTGAATGTGAATATGATTGATACTGAAAAATATCAGCCTGCTCGACAGAATATGAAGTTTGAGACTCGTTTGCTTCTCTCTCTCGCCACTAAACTTCATATTCTGGCTCGGCAGGCTGATATTTTCGGTATCAATCAATTCACATCCAGATAACATATACGTATAGTGTAGACCAAGTGGATTAATTAATTTGTCCACTGTGGGAGTTCATTACAGGAAAAATGGTGTTCATTCTTCAAAATTTCGTGCAAATCTACTTAAAAATTGTCGATAGTATTAAAAGGATAGTGTTTGCAATTTTCAGTTATATCTACTGTCATTTCTTTTTGCAATGTTACGTATATGATAGTTTAAGCACCAAACATATTTTAAGCAATAAGATTTTACCTGTATATTGGTTGAAATCTTGGTATATGATCACTAATGAGGCATGAACTACATCATCTAGGATAAATACTGATGATGTCATGGATGAGGAGGTAAGAGGCACGGATTAGGGGTATTTCTTCATAACTCTTGATTTAAGAACCATAAGAGTGTCCTTTATCTCTAGCCAATGGTCATGTTGGTGCCCTCTGTCGATTCCTGCTTTATTATACATTTTTGGGGGCAATTTTTCAATTATTCAATACCATATATATATATGCTCAAGTTCAGAAAAGATTGCACAGTAATAAATAGTGTATATCACAAGTCACAATATCCAAACATGTCATGGGGAGTTTTTATTTTATGCAACAGAATAAAGGGGGATAATATTAGTCTTTGGGTAGCACTTGCTAATGAAAAAAAACATCCTTTCAGGAATGACATACTTTGCATGAGTACTACTGCATTTAGCTTTAAAATTTTCAGTTTTGCTTTCTCAAGAGGAATATTACGAGGATAATTTGTATTTATTGCCAACCAACTAAAAAAGTTATACATACATGTATTATTTTCTAGATCCTCGAACCCAGAATTGGTTTATGATGACATCACCCATACCTACGATTCTCATCGTCATGGGATACCTGGCCTTTGTACATAAAGGACTTCGATGGATGAAGAAGAGGGAAGCCTATGATTTGAAAAGAGCCATTCAAGTTTATAACTTCTGTCTAATCTTACTTAATGCATACATTTTCTATGAGGTGAGAAAAATAGGAAGTAGCTAATTATGATTAAAGGGGAAGATAGGTTGTGGCTAATAGAAGGGTAATAAAATCGTAGATATTTTATTTTGTGTGCATGACATGCAGGGCCAGATTATGACCTTTTGGGGCCCATAGGCTAATGATATTATAGGGCCCCCCTCAGACGAAGCCACCCTAACTCACCAACACCCGTCTTGAATTTGTTTTACTCATGATATATTTTAGCGACATTTACATAGCTTGAAGTAAGCTTATTGCAAACTAGAATAAGGGCCCACAAGCTTGAGGGACCCTAGGCTAAGGCCTATAAGATAATCCGGCTCTGACAACATGTTTCTGGAATAACTGTCATTAGTTACGCTCAAAAGTCAAAAGATTGGAAATAGGTGGTAAAAAATTTAATTGAAAACATGCAAACAGATGTACAAATCTACATTCTAATCTGACAGAAGTAAATTCTATTTATAATTTTGTGTTCATGTTTGTCTGGTTTTAAATATGGTTATGACAGAAGCATTTATTGATGTTTTTTATTGTCAAGAGAGCAGAATATCAGCTATATTCATGAAGATAGCATCTTTAGAAATAGTCAGTCATGTACCATATGTAAAAAGATGGCACTGTCATGAACCTATGTTCAGATGTTTTGATTGACAAATACATAAAAGGGGAGATAATGTGCCAAATACATCAAAGGGGAGATCATCAATATTGAACCAATACAATTTCTTGTATTTTTACATATGAATTCATAAAAGTTTGAACTTTGCATCCAGGTTCTTGCTTATACAAATGTATAGGT
The DNA here is from genome assembly GCA_963383655.1 of Bathymodiolus septemdierum. Lineage (NCBI taxonomy): Eukaryota > Metazoa > Mollusca > Bivalvia > Mytilida > Modiolidae > Bathymodiolus > Bathymodiolus septemdierum. The sequence goes on along the minus strand of OY726526.1, from coordinate 15,178,835 downwards.
ATATTCTTTTCTTTTTTTCCTTCAATTTTACTTAATTGATTGTGTTTTTGCCATAATTCTTCTAAGATGCATGTATTCATGACATTTCACCTCCTGTTTGTATTATGATAATAAAAGAAAACAAGTAACAGGATTCTATGATAAATCTGTTTATAAATGCAGCAAAATTCCTTTTAAGACTGGAATTTTGTGATCACCTTTTTCCTGTAGAGTGAAACCGGACATTTAATAAAACAGAATCCTGTATAAACCAAAATATGAATAAAGTCTAAATGTACTAAGGAAATCTTTTTTGTTCATTTTACCTATAGAAACCTGTCTATTCCGAACACAAAAGTTGGTCCCCATGAGGTTCATGTGGATCAGAAATCCATTATGGCTACCACTACTCAATATTGTTTTACATAGAAAGCTATAGAAATTTTAATTAAAAGCTCTATCTTAGAAAAAGATAAATATTTTTTTAATAGGTTAGATGATATTATTTGTGAAATTTTCTTTTCAACTTTTTCAGTTTTTCATATCAGCTTGGGTGAATCCAAAGGTAGATAAATTCTGTGCACCTATAGACTCATCTGATGATCCCATGTCACTTAGGGTAAGTTGCAATAAAAAATGTCCAATGTAGTATTTTGTTTTGTTAATGTTTAAAGAATCATTTGCCACTTAAAACAAACTGATCACATTACTGTAAAAAATCATTTTGTTCCATTGATATGATCATTAAACCATCAATTTCATTGCATGAGTGAGTGAGTGATTGTTGTTCTCATGCCAAATCAGCAATTTTTCAGCTATATCATGGCAAGAACAAGTTACATTTTGGTGAGATGGTGATAATGATGTCTGCTTTGTAATAGACCAATGCACTTAGTTGGATTCTTATAGCACTAGCTCACTGAAACAACAATCTGCTGGTGGACACGTCATTCCACTCGGACACATTATCTTGAATCTGAGTCAACTCCTTAATGCTGCATGCTTGGCAGAGAAGCTGTACCAGTTATTTAAGATTAGTCGATAAAGATGGTTTGTTCCAGTTCATCATTAGCATTATGGTGTTTAATGCCACTTTCAACAATATTTCATTTATATCGTGGTAGTGTTCCAGTCTATAAAGATAATATCAAATTTTAAAAGCTTTTAAAAGAGTATCATATTTTATGTAAGAACAGTACAAAGAATGATTTTGATATGATATTTCCCATGTAAATTTTTGGATCCAAAGCAAATTAAAAAATCAGATGCATATCAATTCCTATGATGATTCAATTTCTGTAATCAATTTTGGGGGGGAAAAAGGGGGGAAAGTACTGGTATGTGCGAAAATATGACAATGTTCCTAGTTTAGTTTATAACAATGTTATTTGCTCATAGAGACAAAAAGGATCAGATACAAGTTTTACCAACTTATGTAGTGTTCTACTTTGAATTACATACCAATTATAACAAATATTTATATTGTACAGAACAGGCACATTAATGTAAGTATATACCAGTAACAATTACACATGTAAAAGAGAACAGAAAAATAGAAAGAAATTTTTTTTTGTTCCTAGTCACACAAGAAACAATATATAATATAAATAATGGTGTCTTTTTCTTTACAGTTGGCAAATGCAGTTTGGTGGTTTTATTTCTCTAAGATAATTGAGCTGATGGATACTGTAAGTATATTAACTTATGTAATTATGTGTATAAACTACACTTACATATATGATAATGTATTTGTACAGTCAGCAGGGTTTGGAATATTGGGCACCAATTTATTGACAACATATCAGTTTTATTGGTGATTGGATAAAAAACCAACAAGGAAGTTTATTACAAAAGGTTAAATTAAGTACACCTTATCACAAAGGGTCATAATTATCATTTAGACATTTCATTTATGAATAAATTATTTTTTCAAAATATAAAATAATAGAATTTAATTGATATTTTAATTCTATTAGAAAATTGACAATAGACAAATAAAAAAAATTGATATACTGTTTTGTGTTAATTACAGAAGAAAAAAAGCTTACTTTGAACAGATAACCATCTAGCAAATAATTACTTGTGTAGGGAAAGAGAAACGGCAATCTACCCATTGTTTAAATTATTTTCTAAATATTTGATTGAAGAGGTATTACAGATATGCCAAAATTTTAATATTTTTTAAAAGTTTTTCTTATGATAACGACATTAAAACAATGTATCCTGTTAACAGCAGTTGACAATCTTTACTAAATGCTAATTTTTGATGTCACGCATTTCATCCTGGATTGTAAGACAATGATGATCGATAACCATAGAATAGTTCATATCAAATTAATATCATATTTTGGAATAATTTTGTTATTGCTATTTTCAGATTTTCTTCATTCTAAGAAAAAAGAACACACAGGTGACTTTCCTTCATGTCTATCATCACTCTACCATGCCATCAATCTGGTGGATTGGTGTATTCTTTGCTCCAGGAGGTGAAGGTAAGTTGATTTGAATGAACACTTGCAAATGCTAAAAATCCAGTAAAAAGTAATATTCTTTGTTGCCATGAGTACCACTGAGTTATAAATTTAGTGCATAAACCAACATAAATTCTCAAGGAAAGTTGAAGAGCATTGACAAGATGGCGATACTTTTATAAAAAAAAACAAAAAAACATTTCATTCTTGTGAGATATTTTTTGACAATCTTTCCATTATTTGTTTCTGTGTTATGAGAATTTGTAAATGTGTTGTTTCCTTAATCCAGTTTTCTATAACTGTTTTACTTCAATATTTATCAGAATATTTGGAATGATAGTGTGAGGGTCTATATACATTTTGATGTGTTCCACGTTTGTTTTTTAAGGTGACCGTAACAGCAATTTTGATTGTACTGCTACATATTCTGTCTGATCATTTCTGCCTTAAGAACAGTAATAAACCGTTTTTTACTGCCATTTGGTTTCTCTCTATCTTTGTCCTTGATTGCTCATTATTGTATGCAAAAAGTCAAGTAACACTACAAATGGAATATTAAATGTCTGAAGAATTTTTTTTTTTTTTAATAACATGACCTACTTTTGATTTTACATTTATAGAAAATTTTTGAATGATTCAGGGGAGATAAATTTAAGATTTTTAGATTGACAAATTAGATATATGTAATATATGAAAAGAAAAGTGTGAAAAAATTTAATTTGAAAAGAAAACCAACAGCAACAATTGTTTTAGTACTTTTTATGTCATCAATATTATTTTCAACCCCATCGGTGGTGTAATGGTTAGTGTGCTCGCCTCGAGTGTGGTAGATCATGGGTTCAAGCCACTGTAGGGTCAAACCAGACTATAAAATTAATATTTGCTGCTTCTCCGTTAGCATGAGGCTTTCAGGAATGAGAGCAAAGACTGGTTGCCTTGGGAATCAGGATAATGTGTCCGAGTGGAGTGACCGGCAGACTGTTATTCAAGTGAGTTAGCACTAAAAATCCAACTAAGCAGACGTCATCATCATCATTTCATTGAATGTAACTTGTTCTTACCTTTATATAGCTAAACAAATGATCATTTGATGTTAGACAACAATCACTCATTCATTCTATTTTATTTTCAGCTTATCTATGTGCTAGTATCAATAGTTTCATTCACATCTTGATGTTTTATTTTCAGCTTATCTATGTGCTAGTATCAATAGTTTCATTCACATCTTGATGTATTCTTACTACTTCCTGTCATCACTAGGACCACACATGCAGAAATATTTGTGGTGGAAAAAATACATGACAACATTACAACTGGTATGTATTTCTGTATAGGAATTCAGAGTAATCATTAAATGTAGGGGCTGTGACAACATTACAACTGGTATGTATTTCTGTATAGGAATTCAGAGTAATCATTAAATGTAGGGGCTGTGACAACATTACAACTGGTATGTATTTCTGTATAGGAATTCAGAGTAATCATTAAATGTAGGGGCTGTGACAACATTACAACTGGTATGTATTTCTGTATAGGAATTCAGAGTAATCATTAAATGTAGGGGCTGTGACAACATTACAACTGGTATGTATTTCTGTATAGGAATTCAGAGTAATCATTAAATGTAGGGGCTGTGACAACATTACAACTGGTATGTATTTCTGTATAGGAATTCAGAGTAATCATTAAATGTAGAGGTTGTGACAACATTACAACTGGTATGTATTTCTGTATAGGAATTCAGAGTAATCATTAAATGTAGGGGCTGTGACAACATTACAACTGGTATGTATTTCTGTATAGGAATTCAGAGTAATCATTAAATGTGGGGGCTGTGACAACATTACAACTGGTATGTATTTCTGTATAGGAATTCAGAGTAATCATTAAATGTAGGGGCTATGACAACATTACAACTGGTATGTATTTCTGTATAGGAATTCAGAGTAATCATTAAATGTAGGGGCTGTGACAACATTACAACTGGTATGTATTTCTGTATAGGAATTCAGAGTAATCATTAAATGTAGGGGCTATGACAACATTACAACTGGTATGTATTTCTGTATAGGAATTCAGAGTAATCATTAAATGTAGGGGCTGTGACAACATTACAACTGGTATGTATTTCTGTATAGGAATTCAGAGTAATCATTAAATGTAGAGGTTGTGACAACATTACAACTGGTATGTACTTCTGTATAGGAATTCAGAGTAATCATTAAATGTAGGGGCTATGACAACATTACAACTGGTATGTATTTCTGTATAGGAATTCAGAGTAATCATTAAATGTAGGGGCTGTGACAACATTACAACTGGTATGTATTTCTGTATAGGAATTCAGAGTAATCATTAAATGTAGGGGCTATGACAACATTACAACTGGTATGTATTTCTGTATAGGAATTCAGAGTAATCATTAAATGTAGGGGCTGTGACAACATTACAACTGATATGTATTTCTGTATAGGAATTCAGAGTAATCATTAAATGTAGGGGCTATGACAACATTACAACTGGTATGTATTTCTGTATAGGAATTCAGAGTAATCATTAAATGTAGGGGCTGTGACAACATTACAACTGGTATGTATTTCTGTATAGGAATTCAGAGTAATCATTAAATGTAGGGGCTATGACAACATTACAACTGGTATGTATTTCTGTATAGGAATTCAGAGTAATCATTAAATGTAGGGGCTGTGACAACATTACAACTGGTATGTATTTCTGTATAGGAATTCAGAGTAATCATTAAATGTAGGGGCTATGACAACATTACAACTGGTATGTATTTCTGTATAGGAATTCAGAGTAATCATTAAATGTAGAGGTTGTGACAACATTACAACTGGTATGTATTTCTGTATAGGAATTCAGAGTAATCATTAAATGTAGGGGCTGTGACAACATTACAACTGGTATGTATTTCTGTATAGGAATTCAGAGTAATCATTAAATGCAGAGGTTGTTGTGGTTGTATTCATATTATGGCTGCTGTTATGATAAGTAGATGGCCTAATATAAACTGCTACATTTTTCATTAAAATGAGCAGAAAAAGAAAATGTAATGTAAATGTTTCATATATTTTGTCCGTGTAATTTTGCCAATTTTTGCTGATCATACTAATTAAACCTACTTTAACCCCCCAAAAATCTTCTCCTTCAAAACTGAAGAAAATTACACCAAACCTGGGTTTTAAGGTCTTTTGGTGAGCCCCATTTTAAAACTATCTGATAACCGGACTCTCAATTCAAGATGGCTGTTGTTACTAAAAATAGCATTTCTTATTTCCAAATGGACATCTATTCTACATTTTAAATTGGAATATAGCTTCGTGATAATGAATTGGGTAATAATTATATTCAGGATTTTTCTGTGCCCTCTTTTTTTTGGACATGTAATTTTATGCTTTCTCTGACAATTTTTTTTGATTACATGTTGCATCAACTGCTTATACAAGTTCAGTTATAACTTTGTTTATTTTTAGGTACAATTCTGGTGGATTATGTTCCACACTATCAATGCCATCCACCAAAACTGTGGCTTCCCCAACAAATTCAACTGGTCTCTTATAGTATATGACTTGTCTCACATCGTCCTCTTCACAAATTTTTACTATGAAACCTACACAAAGAAGGAAAGACGACTCAAATTGGAGAAAGAAATGATCGCTAAAGCTGAAGAGTTAAAAGGAAATAAAGTCAATTAAGTTGGTCGTTACGAAAAACTGAGAAAATTTCAGAAAAGCATGAGATTAATAAATGTGATAGCTACTGTAGATGATAATGAGAATGTGTGTACCTGTACTCATGTAAATGCTTTTGTAATTTTTGTGAACATGCATGCACACCTGTAGGTAGCTGTAATAGAACAAGTTTGCATCTATGCAACAAAGTATATAAGTTTGTATACATGTAAATTATAAAAAAAATTGTGAAAGTTTGTTCTTAACTGGTACATTGTATGTGGAGAATTGTATGGCATACAATTGTAATAGTACATGTTTTTACAGTTAGAGAGCTTGTATACATGTAAATAAAATTCAGAAATGTATACCTGTGGAGAATTTTATGAATACTAGTTCATGTTTCTACAGAGATCTTGTATACATGTAGCTTAAATTCAGAAATTTACAAACACACATGTACATGTAAATGAGAATTTTTCGATTATTTTTGCCAACAATTTTTTTGCAGTTTGTATAAAAATTCCAAACTTGTTAGTAAAAACAGTCAACAATAATTTGATACATACAAAGAAACAACAGATCATGAAAATAGTAAATTCATATATTTTTGCCATTTTAGGTCACATGGTCCAGGTACCATGTTGAGCTATCGTCATCACTTTTACATCAGCTGTCATCTTTATTGTCATCATCCCCATCTTTGTACAGTAACATCTTTTCCAAAACATATCGCCGAATTGAAGAAAAAAACTTTGCAGAAATGTTCTTTAAGTATTCCTCATCAGAATTTATAATTTGGTGCCAATGTGAAATTAAATTCAATATGGCTACTAGAGCCCATGTGAAATTCAATTCAATATGGCTGCTATAGCCAATGTTGCAATTTGATTGGCTGAGCTTCAAAGCTCTTTTATTCACTAACTACTCAGTCATTTGAAATTGAATATGTTGAGAATAATTCATAAGGTGGCCAGTCCTTAGCAAATGTTTTTTGATTGGTAATCCAAAATGGCATGCAACACAGGGCAGTTTTTAACACAAGAACCTATGGGGAAAATGTGTTACATATATCTTTTCTCTGAAACAACTTAACCATCTGAAAGCAATCTTGGCCAGAATGTTCCTTTGATAATTTTTAAAAAAATACATTTTTTTGGTGTCAATCATACCCTATAACAAAATTAATAACAATATTTTTTCAATGACACTATATATTGAACCCAAATTGTACATGATCCTCTACCAGTTGTATTTTGTTCATATTGATCAGAAATTAAATGTTGTTACCATTGCAAGAAAATTTGAAAAGATTTTCACAGCAATGGAAATAAGTAAAACTAAAAACCTGTTTGAATTCAATCATTACATAAGTGATAATTAAAAATAATAAACATATAGCTAAGATATAATTTATAGCCAGGCCTTTTGGTCATAAAACATTTGAGCACAAGTTTGTACTTGTAAATGGAAAAAAAACAGCCAATCAGAACACTATCAAATAAATACTTTGTTCTTATTGGACAATTTTGGAATACGAGTATAAAAATCGTACTCCGAAGTTTTATGACCGCAATGCCTGATGAGTGATACAGGCCGACAGAAAGCTGTAGTTTACCAACACAACTGAAATTTTATACATGTAAGGAATGATAGACAATTAGAATTCAAGATTTATTTTACTTTTTAGCCGAGTTGCAACGAAGTCGAACTTGGCTTATAATATGATGAATGTTGTCCGTGCGTCAACTTTTTCTTTTCTGCACAATATCTTAAGAATGAAATGTCTGATCTAAATGAAACTTGGTACACATATGCCTGGTGGTGAGAGGAGGAAGCCTATTGATATTGAGGATCATAGAACAAAGGTCAAGGTCACAACTTCTAAAAATAGAACACAAATTTGATAAGAACGAAATGTTAGATCTAAATGAAGCTTGGTACACACATGCCTGCTGGTGAGAGGAGGAAGCCTATTGATATTGAGGTTTATTGGACAAAGGTCAAGGTCACAACTCCTAAAAATAGAACAAAAATGAGATACTTTTTATTTTGTTTCCGCACGATATCTTAAGAACGAAATGTCGGATCTAAATGAATCTTGGTACACACATGCATGATGGTGAGAGGAGGAAGCCTATTGATATTGAGGTTTGTATGTCAAAGGTCAAGGTCACAACTTCTAAAAATAGAACAAAAATTTGATACTTTTTTTGTTTCCGCACAATATCTCAAGTACAAGAAACTAAGTACGCACATTCTAGCATCAAACAAAATAAATAAATATCACAGCAAAAACTAAGGTTCAGAATTATATAACTAGGCATTGTCCATCCATCATATGTTCGCAACTCGGCTTTCGCACTTTTGGTGCGTTACTGATTTTTTGATTTTATAAGATAATTTGTTTTTCTTTTTTACTTTTAATTTATTATTTTTAGTTAATTTCATCGCGAGTCACTAGTCAGTAATATATTTTAATAGCCAACCATTCACCAGGATAAATCAAGCTTTTGATATTTTTATATATAATTTTTTACTTTTTGATAGATTATTAGTGGTTTATTTTACACCAAAGATGATTCATTAAACATCACTTAAAACTTAAAATTCTGCAATAAAGCCATTTAGATCTCATAAATTCAGTTGAAACTCAGTGTTAAAATATTTTCTTTATATGTTTATATGTACAATGTAATTATGCAATTAAACTAATAAGTTCTCATAAATTCAATTGAAGCTCAGTTTGTGGAAATAATATAGAACAACTCTACATGTTTTTGACTTAAAATATAATTATGCAATCAAGCTATTTAGTTCTCTTAAATTCAGGGATTATAATCATTCGTTACTCAGTATGAGGAATTAGTATAGAGGCCGTCTTGTATATGTTTATTGCTCATAAATGACTTGTACACCCTTTTTGGGGCCTCTGATGTTTTGTTAAAAAATTCCACTTTTTTAGCCTGCATGTAGTGTTTTCATATAAAGACCACAGAACAAATTTTAGTCAAACCTGCCTTAAAGGGCCCCCCTATACATTTACAGAAGAGCCTCAAGATTTCAGATTTGTTCATTGCCCGGAAATAAAAATTACTATATCTTATTTCTATAAAAAAAACAATTATTTATTTCTTTTAAAAATGAATGGTTTATTTTTAATACACTTTTACAATTTAAGATTCTTCATGCAATTTGCATTTTTGCATTTTTTAGACAACATAATTATATATTTTGCAATATTTTGCTATTTTTTTTAGCATTTTGTTTCACATGTTTGTTATATTTCAGATTGTTATTTTGTGTTTTTTTTATTTGAATATTATATTTTTTTATTTAACAGTGATGGTCAACAATTCCATCAATATCAACAAAATGAACAATCACCTTTCATCTTAACTCAATGAATGCAAAAAAAACATGATGTATGTTTAGGAAAAATCTGCATTTTTCTTGATGAATAAAACTGACCACCAGAATATTGAGTTGTTAAGGTCGTGAAAGACATTATCGCTGGTATCACACTGAGTTCGACAGGACAATCTTTAATACTATGTCAAGACTTTCAAAACTGACGTTTTTGTTTTTATTGGCAACCTGATAATGTGTTTGACATCACAGACACTGACTGATCATTTTCAATATCAGAGTCATTCGGTTGATACTGACCACATCTGGCGAGATCAAAAGAAAAATGTATAAACGATAATAAATAATAATAAATCTGGTGATTGAACTCTTACAGGGTACAACATTTTTTAAAATATTTATTTGCATATTGCATTTAAAAAGAATTATTAGACCTAAGATTGCTGGTTCATAATATTAATCTTACCCTAACCCTAAGAGTAAAATTAACCAATAATCTTCTCACATCTGTGTAGAAAGATAGACTACAGTGAACATTTTGAAATATGTATATACTTTTGACAATGACCATGATTTAGAAGTATACAGTATTCCTCTTCTTATAAGACCACCCCTTCTGCAATGAACAGTTTAGTAGTATTTTACTATCTCAGCCCAGTGCATCTAAAATCTGATCTTATAAGAGAGGTGGCCTTTTGTAGGAGGTGCCTTATAAAAGGGAGACTACTCTACTTAAAATGTCAATCGTCGCAACTTCGGCTGATTCCATACCTTCATCATACCTCGTCCGTATTACGATAGCTCTCATTGGAACTACTTTCGGAAATCTTCAATGAAGGAGGTATTCAAATAATTTCACTTTCGAATATTCGTCCAATAATAATATATTTTCATTCGTCGCAATGTCGGCTGATTCTGTACCTTCATCAAAGACCAATATTTTCAAAACAAACTCATCTATTGTCGCCATTTTAGAACTTATTTGCGGTGCGCAATGTTTGATTGAAGTGATACGGTCTTCCGGCGAAGAAATGTGATGCGTAGATGCATATCAAATACCGTATTACAGCCGAGGTATTGAGGGAGAGAAGCGGACTCACCCGAGGTTTGCTGATTGCTTAAAATGTATGAATACTAAAATTCTACTGTACATGACTTATTTCCCCTTTTAAGATGTTTTTTTTTTTATTGTTGTTGCAATTTTTAAACAATATCAGTCATAATTTTCACTGCTTACATTGAAAGTAGTAGACTAATTTCTGAATTGTACAATTATTTTTGATAATTTGATCTTTTTAGATGTTTCTCTTCATTTTCCTTTTTAACATGTTTACCTTTAAACAAATTTAATATTGATGTTTGTTCGTTATGTGTTAAATCTTTGATTAAAATATAAAAATAGATTTCTTGAGTCACATGATTTCTTGAAACATATTGTTCAGTTTTGATCATCAGATGTTCTTATTGTATCAAGAGGAATTACATTGTCACTAACACTACGATACTCTCCATTCATCACCCGTGGTTATGTTGAAGTCATCCTTTTGAAAATTTTACAGTCACCACCATGACTTGGTTAACTGCTACGGAGTATCTGTGTCACAAATAACTATGGATATGTTCCATTTGTCGTAATCACAATCGGGTCCTTTCCTCATTCATGATTTACCAGGTTTGTAACTTTGTAACAAGAGTAACACAATGGGTGTCACATGTGGAGCAGGAACTGCTTACCCTTCCAGAGCACCTGAGTTTTTAGTGGGGTTCGTGTTGGTCACTCTTCGGTTTTCTGTGTAATGTTTTGTAGATCATTGTTTGTACTTTTGGCCATTGTGTTGTCTGTGATGTACGGCTTGATTATCTCGCTTTGGCATCTTCAAATTTCTCTTATATGAAAGCCATAGTTTCAGGTTTTTCCACATCGTCGGTAACCCACGGTTGATTACGATACGTTCCTCTATGGGTTACCGACGATGGTTTTTCCATAACCATATTTAGTAGTTTCAATAACAAAATAGCAGTCACTCATATGTTCCTTTTAGATGAACAGATTATAAAAGATATGATCTGACCAGTCATTTTAGTATTCATTGTCCATAACCCACTGGGAATTGCCACCCGTTCAATTCCTCTAATCATTTTAATTTGCAAGGAAATCCCGTAAGTGGTTTTAAAACAAAATAGGAAAAAGTATGCAAATTATAGCAAGTGAGTGGTTGTTCAGCAACTTTTCAGCTATATCATTGTGAGAAAATTACTTTTCAATGAGATTTTTGGTTTGACCCAACTGGGACTCAAACCATCGATCAAAAGCACTTGATGGGAGCAGCTAGCCATTACACCACTGATGCAGTTATGCAAATTAGAAGAGGGTGGATATGGGGAACATGTTCATGGAAGAATGTGAAACAAAATAGAAATTCATGATGAACGAAAATCATATTTCGTCCTTGCACAAAATAAATTAGGCTGTCTGCATGAAAACATGGTTGATCAGGACCTAGCTTTTGGCTTCCATCATCATTCCTGTGTTTAGAAGAAAGAGTGGTTACTGGCATTTTTGTTGTTGCATGTAAATATTTATCAACCCTTTGTTATCTCCCCTTTTACTTGTAGCAATTAACCATTCACCTATAGGCATATCTTAGTGAAACCTTTTCACTTGATTTATATATCAAAATTTTTTTTATGTTCACATACTGAATATAGCCGAGATACATATACTTGATATGAACATAGTGCAGATGCCGGTACACATTTTTCTGTATGCACACATTTTTCAGATGAATGCATTTTCATTAATAACTTTATGGAAGTTTTCTGCAAAAATCTTCAATTTGAACTATCCTCAGGATCTGACATAATAGCTTGGATTCCTTAATCATGGATTAAACATCCTTTTCAAGCACAATTTACAATTAGGTTTATGGGTGTTAAATGCTTTTAACGCCCATAAACCTAATTGTAACTTCAAGCCTGTTAAGAGTAGTTACTGGTGGATTTTTTCGTTGCAATATTTACCCTTAAAAAATTTCAAACATTTTAATGCTGTAATAACTTGTGAATTTTATATAAAATTATCCTCTGATTTTATACATGGTTCAAACATATCTACAAATTATGACAATATTATACTCAGATTTATTGTACTTACCATTGCTTCTGCTAGAAACCCGTACCATTTTGCCAGTCAAGCTGATCATCCAAAACACCTGTTGCCTCAAGAAAAAAAAACTAGCCTGAAGCATGCCCCTCCACAGCACCTGAGGTTTAAGTGCAAACAGTGATTTGTTATTCATACATTAGCTGTGTCTATAAGACACATATGATGCATGATACATTTACAAATAAGCAATAAAAATAAAAAGCTGTTAGCTTGGGAACTGTAAGAGAAGTTAGACAGACAAAGCCTATACATATAAGTGAAATTTCACAAAAATGGACTTAAGTTCAACAACCTGTAATTTTGTGAAATATTGAGTGAGTGAGTGATTCTTGTTTAAGGCCAACTCAGCAATTTTTCAGCTAAATCATGGCAAGAACAAGTTAATTTTCAGTGAGATGATGATGAGGTCTGCTTTGTTCTAGACCAACACACTGTGTTGGATTGTTGTAGTGATAGCTCACTGAAACAACAGCATGTGGATAGACATGTCACTCCAATCGGACACATTATCCTGAATCTGAGCCAACCAGTCTTTGTTCTTTCATCTTAATCATGTACCCTACGGACCTGCAGACAGACAACCAGTCACACAGGGGCCAAAAAATACACTGTCCAACTTTTAATCATAGGGAACGTAAAAACAAATACAAAATACATACCATTTGCAACAATACTGTAAAAGTATGAACAAATCTAATTATCGTGAACATTTAAAATGATATGAACAACATACATTGTACTGTAATAATTTATTTCTATATTTATCATCCATGTTGTTTTCGACAAATTTCTGAGCAGATCTGTCAAATGCCAGATTCGTACATTTTTTCATTAATTATTTAATGTTACAATGTACAAATGTACATTAAATATTTTTCAAATAATTTCAAATTGTCAAAAATAGGTCATATATACATAGTATGCTACAACACATGCTGAAACCTCAAAAGCAATTGACGAACGTAGAAGACCTGTGACGACTTCAGGAAAGGTATATGCAATTCCCTTAGGTTCTGGAGTAAATTCTGTTGGAACAGGAGGGGCAGGGTCAGCATATTCATGTAATTTTTCAGCATAGTACGATCCCATTATATGAGGTTTTAGTTGGTAGGGTGCCACTCTCTCTATAGGTGTCAGCTGTACATTGAGATCCTCCAGTAACAAACATCCAGTAGTACGGTCTGTTAAGTGATCCTATAACAGTAACACAATGAATTCAATATACAGGTAGTAAATATTACTGTGGTTAAAGAACCGCAAGAAAAGCTCAGCGTCTAAATTTCAGTAATTACCCAAGTGCACTATTAATACCTCTATCTATGAACTGAAAAGTTTAAACAATGATGTTCAACAATTCCACCATATCAACGAAAACAAACAAACACCTCTCATCTAAAATCACTAAACATATTAATGGTCATGACATATGATGTTGGAAATCCAGTTCTTGGATAAGGACAGGTACAAAAATGTGGCAGGGTTAAAGCTGTTAATAGGATCTCAATCCTGTTGCTACCTAGGTATGTCATAACTAAGATGTTAGAACCTAAAATTAGACACTATTTTGTTCTACTTTGAGATAATGCTTACTTGCGACTTAATGTGAAATCACTTTTATTCGTGGTTTTCGTGAGAAGGCTGATCCACGAAATTAAGAATCCAACGAACAATGAAACTTGGGAAGTAGTTTGACATCGATATATATCCATATGCTGTCCTCAAGTAACCTTGACTTTCTGGACCAGCTGCATAGGGTATCCTCGTCTGACAATAAGTCGGTCAGTCATTGGATAATCTTTGATTATTTTTTTCATGTTTGAAAAGTAAACATTTTTTTCTTTTTAATTACGTTCCTCATCTATTCTTGCTCACATGTGTAAAGTTCCATGGAAAAAAAATCGATAATAATAACACACTGACCCATATTTGTTTACACACCCTTTTTCCAAATGGCATCCTATTACGTCACATAGTCGGTCAAAGGTCAATAAAGCACATGATTTTGTCATAGGCCAACCAAAAAGTAAACCAGATTAAGAAAGTACAGTATTTTAGCTTTTTCAGTGTAATTGTTTTGTCTGAAAAATTTCAAAGGATGTTTTTTTTTAAATAATTTGAAATTGAAGTATTAAAAATTAATTATTTGATGCAAATATTAAACTTGCTTACCATTTAATAAAGTATTTAATCCAGTGAATTTGGTGTTTTTGCTTTTGTCAATACAATCTATTAGACTGACTACATTCTGCCATATTTTTGTAAAACAATTAATGACTGATTTCAATTTATTTTAATCACATTTATTATCACAGAGTGGTAACAATACAGTTTTGTCGATGCTATTTGTAATAATGACAGGTTTTTTTTTACCCAGATAATCTCATTTTTCTGTCTGGTTTAATTTAATTCTCTTTTCAATTTATGCTATAAATTTTGATTATTGCTGTAAATTAATTATTTTTCTATCTTCTCTGTGAATTTCATTTCATTACCCCAAAAAGTAAGGGGTATATTTGTTATTAAAGCAGCAGTGGAAATGCAAAATAATCTGCCATTTTGTGACTAATGGAGAGCACTTGCATGTATTTTCCCAGTAAAATCGGCCATTTTCTAGAAAATGGTGGAATGTGAATCATCATATTTTCAAAGTATTTTAAAATACAATTTGCTTGGCTTACATTCCAGAAATGGTGTCATGAACTGTGATGACGATTATGTCAACAAACCGGAAAAATACAAATGCTTGGGGAATACCATCGATGGAAACATATTTAACAAGCATAATGATCAGGAAAAAAAGACATTAGTAAAAAGGATCTTTTTTACTTGCATGGAATTTATTCAATTCAAACTTCTCTGTTTTAATTTGATCTTGTAATTTTGACGTTGAAAAGAATTTCTTCTGTGTTTATGTACGCTATGAATATACAGAATGACGTCATTGGTCTCGTGCTGCACAAGAATTGTAAATCAAAACAAGTGACCGACTTTATTGCATGACCGAGCAGATGTCACGGTAGGATACAGTTGACAATTTTAATGATGCAACTTAGTACAAGCATACCTTTTAATAGGTTGTAATCCACAATAACATGTTGGTGAATAATTAGATTTTGAATGCATGTGTAAAACGACAGAAAAGTTTATTTGTGAAAAGATTTTAACAACTTCCAATTATAAAAATAAAATTTACTTCAAAACCATACAATAACGTGAAGAATTGCTACCCAATGAAACATATTATGTTGAAAATATAAAATCCACGAATTTTATATTGGGTACAAATCCACGAACTTGTGATTTTTAACCAAACCACGAAAATTGATACCCAAGAAGAAAAGTACTTTCACTGTAATTAAAATTCCTTTTTTTTTTTGGTGATACACTATTAAACAACATCCCGTTTGGGATCATGTCAGGATTCATATCTTTAACCGACCAATCAGTGATGAGCTTACTTTTTAAAACTGAGTACATGCAAAGTTTTTTTAAACTGTTTTACCTTGACCTTAAAAGAGAAGGTTAGAGTAATGTCATTCTTATATTTGCCACACTACCATGTCTTAATAAGCATACAAAATAAGAAAGCACTAGGTCTTAACACAAAAAAAATGCCATTTGTTTTAAAAGTTTCACCATTACAGCCATGTTAATCTTTGGACCTTCAAGACTCAGACCTTCATTTGTACTAGATCGAATCTAAATTTGAACAGGATATTTCATGTCAATAAGAATTACATTAACATTCTTGTGTATTGCTAATTATATTATGAATTTATTCTAATGCACACTATGTAAAAACGTTAGCCTCAAAGGCTCAGACCCCCACAGACTCCAGGGTTTTCAGTTGTGCAAACTTTGAATCTGTATATCAAGGTGATGATTTATACTTGTACTTGCATTTTCATTATCATTTTATTAATTTTCCTGTGTTTAAGTTTGAACCCCATGAATGACCAATCATCGAAAAGAAAATTGAAATTCATTGTTCCTAATCAAATTCTTTAATATATTTTTATATAGTTCTAAATAAAAACTGAAAAAATTTACTGGTATTGGGCCGGAGGATAGGTACTCATTGTGAAGACTGCATGACTAGGGCATAATGATGCTGCACAGCAAATATTATAACATTTCTTAAGAATTGTTTTTAAAAGATTTACTTAATTTCCACCCTTTTTAAGTCCCCTAATAGACCCTCCCAATGAAGGATCACTTTGATTTGTACAAATTTGGTTCTCCTTTTCCCAAAAACCATCCTTGTTGAGTTTGATTTCATTTAGCTGAGTGGATTCAGAGAAGTTTACATATAACTGAGGGATGACAATGAAAGTGTGAGTGTTTGCTGTTTAAAGACAATTCAGTAATTTTTCAGATATATCATGGCGAGAATAGTTAATTTTCAGTGAGATGATGATGAGGTCCGGTTTGTACTAGACCAACACATTTAGTTGGATTTTTAGTGCTAGCTCACTGAAACAATAGTCTGCGGATAGACATGTCGTCCCACTTGGACACATTATATTGATTCCGAACCAACCAGTCTTTGCTGTTAATTCTTAATGTTGTGTGCTTAGCAGAGAAGCAACAAATACCAATTATATAGTCTTTGGTTTGACCCGATCAAGACTCAAACCCACGATCTACCACACTTGAGGCGAGCACGCTGACCATTACACAACCGATGCGGTTAGGGATAACAATGATAATGATGATCGACAAGAAAGTGAAGACCTGGTGAACTAATCAAAAAAATTCTTACCCTTTCTAATTTATCCCAGGTATATGGAGGGTCACCATGAAATAAAAACTTGAATTTTTCATTAAATTCTGCTCTCAGCCTGAAAAACATGTCGTGTTAAATTCAAATTAAATAACATCAGATTCTATTGAACCAACAATAGTCAAATGTGAAAACAAATTCAGCTTCATAAGCAAGCTAACAGTTTCAGCAAATTATAATCAAGGAAGTTATATAAATCTTTTCTTAAATGAAATAAATATCGTACATCTTGGATTTTGATTGTTTGATTAATTGGTGTTTAATGCCAACTTTAGCAGTATTTCAGCTATATCGTGGCATGTCTTGGATTTTGAATCAATCAGAAAAGATACAATACAACTTCAAGATTCTCTAGAGGAACAATTGTGGTAAGATTGGTGACTTGGTATGAACTGGTTCTGCAGAAGTCAAAAATGTTAAAAGTTTATGAAATACAGATGGCTGGACAGATGTTAAACAATATGACATAACCACACCCCCGAAGTCAGTATACATAAAACGTTATTTTCCTCAATACTATCCTATATACTATGAATTTTAAGTCCAGTATTGATTTCTGATGCTTCACTGAAACACTCAGTTCATTGGGATTAGGGTTATGGTGTTTAACGCTACTTTCAACAATATTTCAGTTATATCGTGGCAGTCAGTTTTATTAGTGGAGGAAACTTGAGTACCTGACCTGATGCAAGTCACTGACAAACTTTATCACATAATGTTGTATCGAGTACACCTCGCCTGTGCTGGATTCAAACTCACAATGTTAGTGGTGATAGGGACTGATTGCATAGGTAGTTGTAAATCCAACTACCATATGATCATGACAACGATGGTCCCTCAATTCAGTGGTCTTCATAAGAAATAAGGACTTTTTACACCTAAACCTAGAATTGACATAGTAGCAATTGAATTATTTATCATTACCTAAATCTGGACCATGATCGAAGTCTGACTCTTCCAGGTACAGTAGGATATCTGCAACAATTCCAAAAGTAGTCCACCAAATCTGACAGGTAATATCTAGTAGGTCTGAAAACAGAAAACAAATAGTATAACTTAACTATCAAATATGGTTAACATTGGGAGTTATTCTGACAGTGACAAATGTTTAGTAAAGCTGGTCAGATATTTTTCTCTGCTGTCCAGTAAAAATAGTATGTTATTAAAGTTAATTTTGTTCCCCTACTAATTCTTTTCAAAAATGGGCAATAACTCCTTCAGCAATTCTCCAATCAAATTCCCGTAATGATGTGAAATCCTGATATGACCATAAGCGATCATGCAAAGTTTTGAGGAATTCCCATTTAAAATGTAGAAACTTTGGTGACAGACAAGACAAAACAATATGTATTCCCCAGAATGTTGTTTCAATGAAATAGCACTATAAACATCCAATGAACCAAGGTTGCTTTCAATTTTCCCATTGGATTCAGAGAAGATTAAAATGTAAAAATGTGATGACATTACTTCACATGCCCATTTAGGTCAGGTGAGCTAAAAAGCACATTCCCCTAACTCTATCCTTAAGATTTCCACTCTGCTTGCGAGAAGCCATTATTTACAGTAATAAAATGAAACTATCATTTAGTGTTTATCCTTAATCTTACCCAACAGCCTCATAAGTTTGTCCGTCTGCTTTCTGCATTTTGATGGCATTCATAATACCTTTAGCTACATCAGAAACCTGGAAATAAACAGAACAAATTTCACTTAAAACACAATAAACAACCAGTAAAAAAAGCCAGAACAGCCAAATTTTTGTTATCTCTGGAACTCAGATAAGTCATTTCTCCTTTGCTAAATTTGGTCCGTTTGTAGATTTCTGCTTAATTTGTTCTGGATTCCTCTAATACTCTGTTATTCCAAAGTAAAATAATCACTTAACTAACTTTGACCCAACAAGTTACAAGTTAGAACTGACTGACAGACGCTCCCAGAATTTGTATGCTATGTAGTCCAATGTATAATCCCGTCCATTGTCAATCTATGTTACATGAGTTTTCAATTCTAAAGCACTGTAACAATTATATGCATGTCATCAATTATGCAATTAAGATATCTAAAAATTTTCAAGGCACGTAATTCAGTAATTATTTACCATATTATAGTCAAAATCAGACTTATTCCTACACATTTCTTTAAGATATCTGACAAAGTCCACTGAATTATGTCTATATACAAATAACTAATTTGAGCACACCCATCCCCCTTTAGGCCTCTATGCAAAAATTAAGATATGTATATTTCAGATATTGTTTTTCTTAATTCTGAAATAATATGGTTGCTATGTACATTAAAAAAATAAATAAATAAAATATCAGAATATATTATGTAAAACAGTGACATTAATTAGAATATTTAAAGCTGAACTGAAAGAAAATCTCATTCTCAGACAAAAATACTATCAAAATACTTCACCTAACATTGATAAAGAAATAAATTATATTATTATAAAATTGAATTAAATATCTCACTTATTAAATTAGAACTAATCCTCTCCACATTTTGGATTACATATATCACATTCATTGTAGAAGGTAAAATAACTGACACACGATCTTTTCGTGGTCGTTCGATCTCTTTTTTTTTTATAATATATTTATACAGGTTGTATTGTTGATAGATATATTGGTGTGAAAAAAATGTAATTTACTGACTAATTGTGAACTTAAAATAATATTTATAAAAGAACAATTTTAAATGAAATTATAATTATATGTACTTCATCACTTAGAAGCCTGGGTCAATGTGATAATTGTTAACAGGCAGAATAAGACAATAAAAAAAAATAAAAATAAAATAAATAAATAAATAAATAAATAAATAAATAAATAAATAAATAAAAGGTCTGAAAGTCTTTCATGATATATAATTATACCTCATTGATAAAAATACAGAAAAAACCTAGAATATATGCTTAACATCCCATTATAATTTAAATTTGTTGCAGTAAAAAATCTATAAAACATTTGGTTGTTGTAAGAAATATCTATTTTTATACATGGTCATTTAAGGAGTGAGTGAGTGATTGTTATTTAATGCCAAATGAGCAATTTCCATCTATGTCATGGCGAGAACAAGTAGTACATTCAATAAATTGACGATGATGTCCACTTTGTACTAGACCAACACTCTTAATTGGTTCTTAATAGTGCTAGCTCACTGAAACAACCAATCAATCAATCAACTTGCTCCACTCTGACACATTATCCTAATTGCGAGCTCGAACCCACAAACTACCACACTAGAGGCGAGTATGCTAACCCATTACACTACCAATGTGGTTTATGACTTATTTACTTACATAGACAGGTTGTTTGATTGTAGATTCTCCTTTATGCCATAACGGAATTTTGTATCCCATCCTTCTCCTCCCTGAAATAAAGTCAAAACTAATTACTATTCGAACGTGTAAATAGTACAAGAATATTGGCATTATGCCATTTTTTGTGAAGTTTAATATGTATTGATATAATGTATACATATTACAAGAATTTATTTAGCAGATAATTGCAATATACCACAACAATTTTAGAGTTGAATTTTTCTGAAATTTGTCAATAAGGGGCTTGGCATTACAGCACAACTAGTCTAGGTTTGTAAATCTTGATGTATATTAAAATATTAGTACTGGCAATAATGTGTAATGTGTAATGTTTATATCATGGCAAGAATAATAAATTGTGTTTCCTTTTAATAATGCATCTTTATATAAAATTAGAAAACTGAAAATAACTTTCAAAACAAGTTCACAGAAGTAGATATGACATCTATCAATTACACATTTTCTTTCATGTAACATGTAATGTTTTCTGTCAGACACAGTGTTTTTGTGATTAGTTAGAGATTGCTGTTTAACGACAAATAAGCAATTTTTCTGCTATATAATGGCAAGAACAAATTACATTCGATGAGATGATAATAATATTTGAATTGTACTAGACCAACATGCTTAGTTAGATCTTAATAGTGCTAGCTCATTGAAACAACAGTCTGTGGTTAGACATGTTGCTCCACCCAGACACATCAAACTGATTCTGAGCCAACCATTCTTCGCTCTTACTACTTAATACTGCATGTTTAGCGGTTGAAAGTTAAACACCATAACCCTAAATCCCTTAAATTTAAGAAACCATTACATACATGGGTTGACATATAAATCTATAAATGTGTCATTTCCTCCAAACATGTCAGCTGGTCTGATGATTACAGCTTCTGGAAATTCTTCTCTAACTGCCAATTCTCCATCATACTAAAACAGAAATAACAATTTACTACCTTTTTTTCTTTCAAACAAATAAGAATTCACTAAATACAAAAAGTAAGAATAGCTGGATCTAACGAGTCCTCCTTTCAAGAGAGCACCCTAAAGAAAGAATATCCTAACACTTCACTGTATCATATCTTAATTCGATATAGCGGTCACCTGTTCAATGTAGTCAGCGGTCATCATTTATTAGTAATTTTCAGAGTAAAACCTTTGCATAACGGTAAATTAATCTAAAAAAAAAAATAACACAGGAAGTGATTTCGGAAGATAGATATTTTTCTCAAATGTACTAAAAATGCAGAGGTGTTACAAATGTTACGAAATATATTGATTAATTTAATTAACTAAATAAACTAACCCTTTAAATTTTGTGAATAATAAATTAAAGGACAGTTTATACCCAGGGGTTATTTGAGATTTTTAATCATTACAATGATAGTAGAAATAATATTTTGTATCGAAAACATTGTGTTATGTATCTCTAGTGCATCATGTCAAAATCATCAACACCCGTAACTAGGAAAGCTTTGAAATTAGACGACAAAGTGAAAGCAGTAAATCAGGTTTTTTTCGTGATGGTAGGAAAAGTCATCAGGCTGTGGCCAAGGAAATGCGTGTTGTTCATACCCAGATAATGAACATTCTTAAAAGAAAACATGAGATTCTTGACGATTTTATAAACATTGTTCCCAGATCAAGACAACATCAACGTCGTATTACTGGAAATGAATACATTAACCAATTATGCCGGGATTGGTTTCAGGAAGCAACTGGTCGATTAGAATTGTACTTTTGTTTATTAAATATCTTTATTTATTTGTGTGTTTTATTCAAATCATATCATATTGAGATAATTTCATCAACAATAAATTAAATGTAAACAAGAGTAACATTACAGCATTGACAGCAAAACATTTTTATTTACAACTAATGTACATATAGCCCACAATATTTCGTCGAATAATCAAACCCCTTCATATAAAGGTCACCTGTATATAGTGGTCATTTTGTCATTCTCCCCCAGGTGATCATTATAAACAGGTTTGACTGTATGTATTGCCGGTGGAGATCCAGTTATCAAGAGAGGAGAGTTGGATCCTAATGACCAGTTTAACCATGCCAAATATTTGTGTGTCTGTCCCAAGCCAAGACCTGGATTTCCAACGTCATATGTCATGGTCTTTTTTGTGTTCATTGAGAGGTGATTGTTCGTTTTGTTGATATTGGTGGAATTGATAACCATCACTGTTTAAACTTTCCTTTCCTTACTTGTATTAAGTGATGGGAACAGCTCATTTGGCTCTGGTAAGCTAAAAATATTGAACATCTGACAAATATGCAAACAAAACAGTAAGTATATGTGTAGTATTCTGATATACAGTCAAACCTATCTAAACCAAATCCCTTTGGGACTGAATAATTTGTTCAGTTTAGACAGGTGTTTGGTTTACACATGTTCAAACTACATAGACATTTAGTAGATGGGACTGTAAAGTCTGTCTGGATTAGGCAGGTTTTTGGTTTATTCAGAGTTCGGTTTAGACAAGTTTCAATGTATATGTGTACAAGAACTTACTTTAGATTTTAAGAAGTCTGATCCATCTCTCTTTAACACAGCCTGTGGATTAGGACTGGCATTTAATGATGAAATGTGAATCAACTTTTCGACTCCCATCTCCCTGGCTGCTCTGGCTATTCTTCTTGCTCCTTCTACATGCACTTCATCAAAGGAGTAATTTCTAAACAAAAAATAAAAAATAACATCTATATTAATATCAACAATTGTTTTTATGTACTTGTTTTACTTATAAATATTTTTTTTGGGTGGGAGGTTTAAGGCCACTTACAACAATATTTCAGTTATATCCTGGTGGTCAGTGTTTCATAAGTGAAGGAAATCATCTTGTACCTGGAGATAACAATCGACCTCCAGTAAGTTACTGATAAACTTTATCACATAATATTGTATCGATCAGGACTCAAACTCGCAACTTAAGTGGTGACAGACACTGATTGCATAGGTAGTTGTAAATCCAACTACCATATGACCATGACCATGATCGTGTCAAAAATTGATATAAAATTACAGAAAATCATATTTACTTCTTGGGATTTCATAAC
The DNA here is from genome assembly GCA_963383655.1 of Bathymodiolus septemdierum. Classification (NCBI taxonomy): domain Eukaryota; kingdom Metazoa; phylum Mollusca; class Bivalvia; order Mytilida; family Modiolidae; genus Bathymodiolus; species Bathymodiolus septemdierum. The sequence continues at coordinate 15,154,984 of OY726526.1, read as the reverse complement.
CTTTGACTTTTCGTAATTCACTTCCAAAAAGTTAAACTTACTTTGTTTCCCAATTCCTACCAATACAGTTAATGACAACATTTGAGTATGCCATGGCTCTCTTGATACTATCCTCATCTTTTAAATCATAATCCTGTAAAAACAAAAATAACAAAAAAAGTAAAAAAAGAAATTTTTAAAAACATTTCATTACCCAACAAGAAAGTTAAGAAACTATGCATCTAAGAAGTGATTGTTGTTTAACTTCAACTCAGCAATTTTTCAGCTATAACATGTCGAGAATAAGATAACGGCTAAATTTGAAAGTCTTTCAAATATGATACTTTGTTTATGTTTTGTTGGAATTGAGATTTGTTTTGTCTTGTTGGAATTGAGATTTTACCAATGTGCAGCTGACTAATTAGTTTATTGGTTTATTTTCATGTAGGATTTTTCTTTGTTCCAATTTGTTTTGCTTAAGTTTCCACACTTTGTAACAGATGAAAAGCCCAGAAAATAGATAAAATAAACATCCCTTGTTGAGGAAAAACAATCCACCATGAGGGTATACAAAAAACAAGAAAATTTGAAGTGTATAAATTTCAGTCCTAATGGCTAAGAAATAGTACCTGGTTGCACTTTGATGCTCAAATGCAATTGAAGTTTTGCACTTTTATCAAGACAGATGAGGTAACATTACTTATTGTAATAGAGTGTTAGGGTTAGGGTGAGGGTGTTTAACGCCACTTTCAACAATATTTCAGTTATATTGTGGCGGTCAGTTTTATTGGTGGAGGAAAACGGAGTATCTGCAAAAAATCATTGACCTGTCACAAGTCACTGACATACTTCATCACATAATGTTGTATCGAGTACACCTCGCATGAGCGGGAATCGAACTCACGATAGTGGTGATAGGCACTGATTGCATAGGTAGTTGTAAATCCAACTACCACACGATGACAACGACAGCCCCATTTATAATAGGTAAGAGAGTTTCTATTACAAGATATTCAAAACTTACATGATACAGAATTTGTCCAAGATCACCAGCCAATTTCAATTGGTCAAGCTCATAAAAATCACCTCTACGTGGTATGACCACCTGACATCCAATTGCACCTGTAAATAAATAAAAAATACAAAGAAACTTTGATTAAATTTAATTTACTTTTTAAAGTAGAGAAATTCCTGGAGTCACATTACAGCTATAATAAATGATATTTTGTGTTCATAATTTCATCCATTAGAAACGTTAGTTTATCATCTACATATTTCTTCATTGTTTATAGAAACATACAACTGAGTCTTCTACAGGGGTTATGGTGTTAACACCACTTTCAACAATATTTCATTTATTTCGTGATGGTTATTTTTATTGGAAGAAGAAACTGGAGTATCTGGAGAAAACCACGGAACAGTAGCAAGTCACCGACAAACGAGTCTTCTACAGAGAATAAGTATAATGGTAAGCAGATATTTATGGAGGATAAATCACACTAATTAACAATTCAATAATGTATATTTGAGAACAAATATTAATAGTGTGGAAACACCCAGGTATTTATTTCCAATTGTGGGTTATTAATCCCTGGATCAACAAAGTCTAAATCTTGTGATTCAGCAAGATAAAAATGTAGAAAAATAATTGTACTGTTTTTTTCTAGTAATACTGCTAATAAACAATATACATACCAAGCTGATTAACTACTTTTTTGCCTAAGAAACCAGAAGCACCAAAGACGGTGGCCACTGTACCGCTGAATGATGATCTTCCTCCTGTCCCTCGCTTGTAGTTCTGTAAAGTAACATTGCTCTTCTGTCTAATCTGAACAATACAATATGCTGCCCTGGGAACTTCTTTTCCTGAAAATAACCAATAAAAATTCAGATTTTCGAAAGTTCAAATTTGAATCAAATCAAAACAATATTTAGTATAACAATTTCATATTTTAAGTCAACAATATATATATATTTTAAAAATGCCTCTGATAATGTATTGAGTCCTGGATCCTGTATTTGTTTGTATAGCTTGTATTTTCCTAATTTTTTTTTTTTTTTAAGGTTATCTGTAAATCACTATTGCTGTTAAAATCATTATCAATCAATGTAATCAATTGTATAAAAATTTATGTTAATTGTTCTGCCGTAACAGGCAATAAATTATTGATTGGCAATAAAATATTTGTTTGTTTGTTTTGTATTTATCGTACTACAATAACATGTTCCAAAAGTAGCTAATTAATTTCGCAATGCTTAGCTTAGAAAAGTTAACGCCATATCATTTCAAAGCTTTACCATTTCAAAACTGATTTTAGTTGAACAATTAAATATGATTTGCCCACGTTCTAATATCAAGAGCTCCATGAAATCTACAATGGTTCATCTGGTTAACAGTTCAATTATATTTGCTCAAATGGAGAAAATTTATCATGATCAGCATTGAGATACTTAACATTTTACAAAAAAAGAAGTTAAATTCTCAATGCTGAATGCTTAGCAATAAAAACAGCAAATAATTTTTTTTGTTTCGACCCGACCAGAAATTGAACCCACGATCTTTTGCATTCCAGGCAAGCATGCTAACTATTACAATGCCTGGACTACTGTTATGTAGGCAGTTCCATTTTTTGACAAAATAAAACTAATTTGCATCATCGTTTAGAAAAAAAATTGCCAAGTGTAATAGAAAAACCGAAAATATAATGACATTATATTTTGGGTTTTCAACAACTCAATAACATTGTCAAAACATTTTCTTTGTGTTCCTTTGGAATTCCAACCAGAGATGAAGAACTCGATCTTCCTTCACTCTATTAGATATCTATATTGCACAAGTGTCCCTACATTTTCTTTTTACCAACAGCATCATATTGCTAGGTCTACAAAATCTCTTTCAAAATTATTAATTTATATTCTATCCATCGTCAAAATAGGGCTTCAGAGTTACTGAGACACTAGCTACTCCAGGTGTAGTGAATCAGATGAGAATCCTTAAAAATTATTAAGATCGGTTTAGGGTACATTCACTCAATATCCCTCTCCTCCTACAATAGCATTAAAATATTCTGCTTCTTTATTCTTTACACAACTATTCCTCACTCTAAACTAGAATCCCCCCTTTTTCTATTTCCATAGCATCGATGGCAATTTTCTAAATCTTTTAAATTCTGACACACTTATTTACATCATAGGGAATCTTTCTATGATGCTTGGAGAAAAAAAGTTTCAAAATTGTAAAAATGTGCCCCTTTTTTGTTTCCATGGCAACCAATTCCATTTTATTAGCACCTACTGATTCCACTGGGTCTAAAGATTATTCCTATGAAGTTTCATGAAATTCTTGTTCAGCAGTGATGATGCATGGTTCGTTTTTATATTTCAGCATTTGATTGGTTACCATGGTACAGGAGGCCATTTTGAAAATTTTAATATGGGACTCTATATCTTCACATAGTGGACAACCTTCCTGTAAAGTCTTATACAGTATGAGCCATGGGTCTTTGCTAAAACGTGAGGACAAATTCATGGGAAAAGAAGAATGATAAGAAACAGAGCAAAAACAATATAAAGTCTTCCACACTTAGTTTGGGAGACTTAAATATCTTTTATATCTTGACCAATTGGTTCACTCCAGCATGTTGTGCACAGCTAAATTTCTTGTCAGCTTAATGATATCTGTTTAAAAATGCTGCTGTAAAATTAACAATTTGGTAGATATAAAGCTTTACACATCACCCTAACCGAGTACGTGCGAATCACTGAATCAAATCTCTTTTATATCAAGCTCATAAAAGTCATTTTCCTGGATAAATGGTAAAAAACATGGTGCATTCATAGAAATTGCTACAAAAATTTGCCCAAATAACAAAAAAATAAAATCCTGTTTCGACTGTAAATTGTAATTTTAAAATCAAATTAAAATTGCAGGTCCAATCGACTTGCACACAAGTCACAGCACAGTCCAATCATTGTAAAAATGTACCTGCATATAAAAGAAGATTTTAAAATTGAACAAACCCTTGTCATCAAAACTTTTCGAGACTGTATTATGTATGAAATTAAGTGAACTGTCTGAAGCCAGTGCAGTGAAGGCATGTTGGAAAATCCCCTATTTTTACAAATCAACTTTCATGACTTTTGGGGTATTAAAATATGTGTTCTGCACTTCAAAATAAAATTGTTAATTCAGGAAATGCAATAACATAAAAATATAAAAGAGAAGATTCTTACGACCAAGGCAAACGACCTGCCTCACGGTCAAAGCCATTTTAGAAGTTAAATATCAACTTTTTTTATACGTTTAATTCGCCGTAATCTAAAACGTTTTGAAGAATGTCGTTTGATCAGCGTTAAAGGGTGTTTAATTGATATTATATATATTGTAAAAAATAAAACGTTCGTCTGATTTGATGTGTCTTCGCAGGTGGATAAAGAGGCCGTTCAAGTAAACACTTGGTAACCGTTTATATTTAAGTGTGTCTGCGCAAGAATACAAGAATAACATTTAATAGGTCTACAATGAAAAGATAACAAAATACAATATACAACCAAAAACCACACGGTACTGACATTTAAAAACTTAATATGAGAAGGCGCGGCCTTTGAAGAGGACGGAAATATATTTGAAATTAAACAATGTTAAAAATAACTTTATAGAAAGTTAAATGAAGTTTTGGAATAGTAAATAATGTAAATTAACGACGTTATTCTATTATGCAAATGTATGTGTATCTGTATGAGTACGTTGTAGTAACCAATTCTGGCTTATATCCAACGGTAGAGAGAGCACCGTCGATTTATTGACGGTTTGTGAGAGCAGATTTGAAGCTCTCAACACTAGTTTGCACACACAATTGAGTCTTCTAGATGGTTTCAGTCAATTAGGGTTTTTACAAAGAATGAATTTGAGAATTGTTGTGTTTTGCTTGATGGAATGTCAAAACACTTTGTATTGTTCTTCACTTGTTTCTCGACGATGTTAGTTGCCTGGTAGTTCTCTTTTTTTTTTTTTAGCAGTGATAGATCTCTTGGGTCGTCCTTTTTTTCAGGTAATCGTCTGGTTCAATAGCAGGAACCAGCCCCTCAACCACTTTGTACAAAAATATAAGTTTCTTACTCGTTCTTCTCTCTTTAAATTCTTGTAGTTCGAGTTTCACAAGCAAGTTGGAGACACTCCCTTCTTCCCGTGACATATATGTAGTCTCCTGAATCTTGCTGCTTGTCGTTGGATTCTTTCGAGCATATTGATGTTTGTTTCCGTGTAGGGGTCCCATATTATTCCTCCATACTTCATTGTAGATCGAACCAGTGAAATGTAGGCTGTTTTCTTACATTCCTGTGGACAGTATTAGAGGTTTCTTCTGAGAAAGCCCAGGGTCAAATTGGCCTTTTCGCTACGTTTGCAATTTGTGTTGTCAATCCTCTGATATTTAGAGGCCAAGGTATGGATTGTTTTGGACTTGTTGTAGTATATGTCCATTTAAGCTGTAGAAATGCTGGCTTTTGCTTTTTATGTTCAGAATATAGCATTGTTTGGCATTGAATCTCATGCCCCAATCATTTGCCCATGCTTCTAAGCTTTTAAGGTCTTCTTGCAGCAGTTGATGTTCTTTGCTGACTTGATGACTTGATGGTTCTGTAGACAGTCGTATGCAAATAGTCTTACTGAAGATATTACTATATCTAGTATGTCACTTATGTGAGAGAGGAAGAGTACGTAACGGTCCAAGAACTGTCCCTTGCGGCACCCCGGAGTCTACTGTTACGTCTACTAATTGTTCTCCCTCTACTACAACTTTCATCTTCCTGTGCGTCAAGAGCATATTTAGCCAGTTGTTTATTGGTCATCGTATTCCATACGAATCCATTTTTAAGAGTAGTTTTTTGTGTGGTACTGTGTCGAAGGCTTTAGAGAAGTCTAAGATGGCAACATCGGTTTGCAGTCCAGCATCGTATGCTTTCATGAAGTCGTGGAGTGTGACTAATAGTTGAGTTTCGCATGAATAGCCTGATCCGAAACCGTAGTTTAATGATGTTAGTATTCTATGCCTTTCTAGATGTTTCATTATATGTTTGCATATTATATGTTGAAGGAGTTTGCATGGTACTAATGTTAGTGATACCGGCCTATAGTTTTCCGCGGCAAGTTAATTATCTCCTTTTTTGTACACATATGATATGCTTGCGCTGAGCCAGTCCTCTGGTAGTGTTAAGCATCATCTAAACATTGATAATTTTATACAAATATATCCTGTTAGTGAGGGTTAATTGTGATAAATTTCGGTCGAGAGGAGAGGCAAATTTCCTCGGGCCGCCTGTCTTCGAAATCGGTATTTTTCGCAAATATTAACCCTCACTAACAGGACATATTTGTTTAATTCCGCCGAATTTCCCTCGAGTGCGAGCAGGGTATTTTTTTTAATCGGTCAAAGATTGGGGTGCCACTTTTAAAGCAATTAAAACTAAAGCTACGTCATTTTCTTGTAAATACGATATATCCACCGATATTTTTTGGTGGAAATGTACTTGAAACCTATACAAGTCATGAACATTCTGGTGTTACTTTAAAATCTGATGGCAAGTGGAAGGTTCATTCAACCATATCTATAACGTAAAACAATCAACTGCATAAGATTAATGAAATACAGATTGGACAGAAAATCACTTGAGAAAATATATATTAGATGTATTCGATCTATGCTGAAATATGGGGAATTAGTTTGGGATACCTGTGATAAAGGAGAATCAGATTTAATAGATTATAATTAAGTATCCAATCAGAGACGGAACGAATTATCACTGGTTAAGAAAGGACATATCGTGTATGACATCTCAGTATTTATGAAGAATTTAGGTGATAATCACTTAAAGAACGATGAAGGGAAAACAAATTACTTTTATTGGATAGTATATCTAAGATACTTTTTTGTCTTTTACTGTCGAACATGTCACGAAGTTGACATATATTTTAAACTGTAACTTTTTATCCATAACTGGAGCACCGAGATAATATCTCTGAAACCAAATCCGATTTAATATTTATTAAGCTTCTATTATTATTGTAATGAATAAATACACAGCAATCCTGTCATATTAAACATCTAACAATTTTTGTATTTTATGTCAATCTTCGCATTTAACTAGATCATGGAAAATAAGACTATATTTATTGGCGGATTTTTTTCTCGAAAAATGGTGCCATTGATGGGTTACCTTGGGGTCGTACTTAAACGGAGCTTTTATCCACATGACGTTCTTGTGTCGCAGTCAACATCACCAACCGGCTAAGAATCAGGGTACCCTAAGAATCATACGACACTGACACTGGCAAACGCTTAGGTAAATTACTTTATATTAGGTATCTACTACCCATTCCAATACTATATTTCACAGAAAGTAATACATGATGTCGCTGTTGTTTCACTAGAAAAGAAACGACCGGCAGCGGTTACTTCCCCCCCCCCCCCCCCCCCCCCCCCCCCAGTTTTCATTAGCCTATCAACGAGAGTATCGGGCCGATCCGGCCCCAAGTCGATTCGGCCCTACTATAAATATTACGTTATAAACTAGCAAACCTGAACGTCAAACAGAAAGTGTGTTCCGAATGATAAGCGGGAGATAACTAGTTTCCACAGAAATCGCACTCTAGAGCTTTCTGCCGCGGTCTGACAGGTCTGGAACACACTACACATGGGTAAAACATCATGGAAGGAATGGATGAAAGCTATAGTCATAGTTCCTTTTTTTTTCATAGCCACAGCATGGCAGAACAAAGACTCAAATTTCTCACCCTAAAATTAGCTTGGGTTTTGAGTTCTTGTATACTCCCTTCCTATGGTACCACGGGTTCTATGATACCGCGGTATTTATTTTGTCTGTTCCTATGCACTGCAGCGCCACCTACCGGTTTTTCTATTTATATATTCATAAGCACGTATTTTTATCTTTTCCTTAGAAATAGCGGACATTTTTATTTTACCCTGATACCATGCTTTGTAAAATGTCCAATAATTAAACCATAGTTGTCATAATTTGTCTGCTATTTTTTTAGAAATGTCGTCCGTTTGTTTACGTTTCATTTCATCCCGATTTGGGATTTTTGGTGCTATTTTATAATTTTTAGTTACTTTCTAGACCGACAAAGTTGATGGAAAAATTAAGCTATGAAAACATATCAACCAACGTAACGTTACATCAAATTGACTCAACTTCGTTACATTTGTTATTTCAAAGAAACTTTACTTTATTAAATGTGATAAATTATCAAGATTTTCTTTATGGTATAAGTTTGCCAGATATTCACCTTGATTTAATATTTATAAACGATGTCTTGATTTGTCAAACATTGTGTCCCATAACATTAATTTTGCAATTACCGCGATATCATAGGAAACCATTTCTGGGAGGTACATCGGCGTTGTCATAGGGAAAAGTGGCGACGTATTTTTAAACAAATTCAAAGAATAAAATGAATTGTGGGGAAAAATTGGTTTCTACACCGGGGAATAAAATATAACATTTTTGGATTAATTCCGAAAACTAGTTACGTTACACAGACGTTAAACATTAAGTACCGCGGTACCATAGAACCCCGGGCTACATGTATGTTTTTACTACACTTGATTTTATAAATTGTTCAAATTAATTGGCGATATCAAACAATAAAATTAGCTTGGGTGTAGCTTAATTTAGAGTACAATCAAAGATAACAAGTACATTGATTTCTTGATTACACACAAAAAATTCTAATGTTTGAATTTTTTAAATTAAAATCGATCAAAATGATTTTGAAATGATAAACACTTGTGTATTTCAGTTCAAAAGTATTTAATTTCAAATGGGGCAGAATCGACTTGGAGCCGGAACGACCTGACACTTACACCGTGTACAAGCAAACGGGTGCGACTTTTAACCCAAATATACCCAAATACACTATAAAATCGTATTTATTGTATTAGTTAAAGGTTCTATATGAATTATTTTTCATAAAAAAAATCAAATTTCATGAATTTGGCACAAAAGTAATCAGTATGCTCCTTTTTTTTCTCGGTGATTAGACATACCACTTGCTCACACCTTAAATCAACTGAAATTTGCATAAGTTTTAAAAAGACTAGAATTGTTTTGTTTAGAATAAGATTTTATTTCATTTAAACCCCAGAAATAATACGATACATGTCCTTTTCACGTGTATTTGGGTTTATATCCATCAATATTCATCAGCGCCATTGTTGTAAGCGACATTGAGATCGATCCTTTTCTTCATCAGTATTTCTCTTCTGCACTTCATCTTTGAAGAATTTTTAGTTTCAGAATTTCTGTAAAAATATATACAGTCTAACCTGCCTTACCGGTCACCTCAAATAAATGGTCACCTCTGTCTAATGGTCACTTTGAGACCTGCCCAACTAATATTACTATATAATTTAACTCTTTTCAACAGTCACCTCTCTAACGCGGCCAGCGGTCACCTATTTCATGCATGAATTGTGAGATCGTCTTCTAATAACGGCCATTTTGGACATCTTATCACATGACATAATGTGTACGACCGATCACGTAATACAGTTACTTTTAAGATAATAAATACTCGCCGAAGGGAAATACAACTAATTAAGTTGGTAATTTAAATGTTAAATAAACATAGATAAAAAGAGATCCTAATGAACAATTGAATAGGTGTAAACAGTGTTCATTGAGGCTCATTACAATAATCTTTATGAAAACACTAACAGGTGCAATAAAAGTTTGTCGGAGACCAGATGTTTCACAGCCGTATTTTAACGTTAAATTAGAAACATGAAGCTATTAAAAAATGTAAAGTGGGAAAAGTGGCCGTTATGAGTATTTTGAAAGTGATTTTGTTGAAAAGTAATACATTACGGTTTTTAAAGAAACTTTAATTTCGTTCAATAACAAACAACAATGGCCCATTTGAAAGTGAAAGAAATCCGACTCTGTGCTATGAGAAATGTTGACCAAACTTTTTGTCCGAAGCTACTTTCAGCAGAACGAACTTTTGATTTATTATTTTCTCATTTCTATTGCATAAAATCCTAGCTCTCGTATTTAATATGCTCATATATGCGAAGGTTGGCCATTCAAAATTCGTTGAAATACACTGGGACGCTTCAGATTTTTATCGATCCGCATTGGTATTTTATACTCGACACCGGGTTAATATTACGATCTATCGAACTGTTTATTTACATACAGACAGAAGAAAATATAAACCATTATCTTGCAGTTGTGCTTAATTATGCTAAGTCAAAATACACACACATATATATAGAGAGCCTGGTCAAATACGTCGTCTCAGTTATCGATTACAATATTTCTTTATCTCGGACAACGTCAAGCTAAAATTATGCAATAATAGATTACACAATGCTACAGTCTGCTTCTATCATTATTTTTAGGAATGGAATTTTCCACTGGCCAGTAAAGCGTATTAATCTTATTCTCTAGATTTCCATATATGGCTCTGCCTTCATCGTTATTTTTAGGAATGATTTTATCCAATCATAGGTCATCAAATAAATGCAACATCGTACAATACGATCTATCAAACTGTTAATTTACATACAGACAAATGTATGTGTAAATACATGTACAAAATGTATTACGTGAAAGTGCTTGGCGATCCATTCGATGACAACTTTGGTCCATTTTTACTGAACCTCTTTTAAGAGGTCACCTCTCTTGAGAGGTCACTTTTGACACTCCCCATGAGTGACCGCCTAAGACAGGTTTGACTGTATATCAGACTTTTGAAAGACTAAATTTTAATGTATATTTGGGTATATTCGTAAGTGTAAGTGACCCGACCAAGATCGGGATCGTTTCATATTGTCCGTAAAAACTGACTTACTTTGTTGAAATTCATGAAAAAATAACGATAGAGGAGCTAATAAATCATTGATATGAGGCAGGTGCAACCTGAAACGCTCCCGAAGAACAGTAATTTTTCTTCCTGTTTACAAAATATCAAGCTTAAAAATAACACTACCTAAAACTCTACAGCTGAAAACTTTGGATTTCTTGCAGCAGACGATCACAATGAATGAGAATGCGCAGTGGCAAATGATTAAAGATTCGGTGCTATTCACTTTGAGTTCGGGATATTCCGTTTCATTGTTTCATTTTTATTTGAAAAAAAATCCACTAGAGGTGTATTGTTCTATATTTCTTCTTTTTTCTCGTTGCATCGATCACTTTATTTGCTACTCGCGTATTGTTTATATTGGAGATAGTTTAGGTCACGTGATTTGTCTTTTAATTTATTTCCGGTTGGCAGCCATAGTTTAGGTCACATGATTTGTCTTTTAATTTATTTGCAGTTGGCAGCCATGTTGTTGAACATTTTGAAGTGCATTAGTCTGTTCATACTTCTAGTTCTACCGCATATTAATTATTCATAAAACATCTCAAAATAATAGAAATAATATAATTTGAAGCTGTATTTGGGTAAAAAGTCACACCGCAAGCAAACATTGGGGGGGGGGGGGTTGTAAACCAAGGGGTGTACGTTTTTTTAGGTTATTTTTACCAGTCGCAGAAAGATAAATGAGTACCGTCTTATTGTATCTATTAAACAGCACTGGTGCATAAAACGCACCCCCTTTCCTCCCTCAAAAATCTGGGGAAAATTTTTGTTCCTATCTATAAAACGCAGGAAGATTCAGTAAAACATTCACGGTAGAAATTCTCGTTCAAACGGCAAAATACTGCTTACCACAGATCAAGTATTTGTTAATCCATGTATTTTGTTAAATGTATGGGGAGGTAGGTGAGGTTATATTGACGGGGGCGATTTGACCAGTTACCCATTTCTCGGGTATGAGGGGACTTAAAAAAAAAATTAATTTGGATTTTATTATTATATTTTAATGGGCTTCTCCATTAATTTGTTCCGGCACTTTTCAAACAGATGCTACCCAGTTATAACTTTTGCTGGACAATAAACCATTTTTAGTGAAACTGGTGCAGGATGAAGCTTTTCTTGACTTGCTGTGGCCGTATCATGCTGCATAACCCTTCATCTGCAAATGTTATCAAAAAGACATGGACCACAACACACTACACAGAAAATTAACAATAAAGCGCCACGAACCCAACTAAAAACTGGTTGAACTCAGGTGCTCCGGAAGGGTAGGCAGTTGAACATAGGAACTGAAAATGCACACTTGATAATTAGAACATGTAGAAGTAGAATCGTCCAATCAGCATGCTGTATGTAGAATATAAATGTTCTGATTGGATGATTTTGGAGTACCAGTATGAAACTTGTACATGTACTCAAAAGTTTTATGACCACAAGACCAGAACTAAAAAACTTCTGGTTGTGTTTTAAAATTCTTAAAAGTTATTATTGAGTTAACTATAATTTTGTTTATTTTTAGGTATTGATCAGTTCTTACATTTCAAGGAGTCATTTTATTGGTAAGGTTCCTGGCACCATTTAACAGATCAAGATGTCGTACATGTTACAGCATCTACACAATGGATGGCAAGTTGATCAGTCTATTTTATCAGAGGAAGACAGAGTGGTCGTTGTTAGATTTGGACACGATTGGGATCCTACGTGTATGGTTATGGATGAAACATTATACCGATGTGCGGAAAAGATGAAAAATTTTGCCGTTATTTATCTAGTTGACATTACAGAAGTTCCAGACTTTAACAAAATGTACGAATTGTATGATCCATGCACTGTCATGTTTTTTTACCGTAATAAACACATTATGATTGATTTGGGTACAGGTAATAACAACAAAATAAACTGGGCAATGGAAGACCCACAAGAACTGATAGACATTATTGAGACAGTGTTCCGTGGAGCAAGGAAAGGAAGAGGTCTGGTTGTATCACCAAAAGATTACTCAACGAAATACCGATATTGATGTCAAGATAACAATTTTATGTGGTCGAAATTTGTTGTAAATGTGTATTGTGCAATTATATTTGATGAGGTATTTTTTATATCCATCTTAATCTACAACAACAGCATAAAAAATAAACACAAACTACATGTACATGTATAGGTGGATGAAGTTAAACTGTTACATTAAATATTAAACTAGGGACACCAATGGTTTTCTGTAGAACATACATGTACGTGTGTTACACATTTCATTGCATAAATTAAACCAGGAAGAAGATACTTGAGTTAAGATTAATATGCAAGCCTGTTTTAATTTTGACTGTTCAGAAGAATAAATAATAGAATTAGTTAAGTATTATACTTTAAGTATGTACATGATGTAATTTTTCTTTTGTTGTCTTCCTTGTATTTTGAACATGTCAGACTTTCCTTTAGAAGAAACTGCATCGGTGGTGTAATGGTTAACATGCTTGCTGTGAGTGTGATATATCATGGGTTCAAGCCTCAGAAGAGTGGCACCAACAACTATGAAATTTGTATTTGCTGCTTCCACCACTAAGTGTGAAGGAATATGATCAAAGACTGGAGTGGTATCTGGTTGACTCGGGATCAGGACAAGGTGTCGGAGTGGAGCGACATGTCTGGAGTGGTATCTGGTTGACTCGGGATCAGGACAATGTGTCGGAGTGGAGCGACATGTCTGGAGTGGTGTCTGGTTGACTCGGGATCAGGACAATGTGTCGGAGTGGAGTGACATGTCTGGAGTGGTATCTGGTTGACTCGGTATCAGGACAATGTGTCGGACTGGAGTGAATCTGGTTGACTCGGGATCAGGACAATGTGTCGGAGTGGAGTGAAATCTGGTTGACTCGGGATCAGGACAATGTGTCGGAGTGGAGTGGAATCTGGTTGACTCGGGATCAGGACAATGTGTCGGAGTGGAGCGACATGTCTGGAGTGGTATCTGGTTGACTCGGGATCAGGACAATGTGTCGGAGTGGAGTGACATGTCTGGAGTGGTGCCTGGTTGACTCGGGATCAGGACAATGTGTTGGAGTGGAGTGACATGTCTGGAGTGGTATCTGGTTGACTCAGAACCAGGACAAGGTGTCGGAGTGGAGTGACATGTCTGGAGTGGTATCTGGTTGACTCGGGATCAGGACAATGTGTCGGAGTGGAGTGACATGTCTGGAGTGAATCTGGTTGACTCGGGATCAGGACAATGTGTCGGAGTGGAGTGAAATCTGGTTGACTCGGGATCAGGACAATGTGTCGGAGTGGAGTGGAATCTGGTTGACTCTGGATCAGGACAATGTGTCGGAGTGGAGCGACATGTCTGGAGTGGTATCTGGTTGACTCGGGATCAGGACAATGTGTCGGAGTGGAGTGACATGTCTGGAGTGGTGCCTGGTTGACTCGGGATCAGGACAATGTGTCGGAGTGGAGTGACATGTCTGGAGTGGTATCTGGTTGACTCAGAACCAGGACAAGGTGTCGGAGTGGAGTGACATGTCTGGAGTGGTATCTGGTTGACTCGGGATCAGGACAATGTGTCGGAGTGGAGTGACATGTCTGGAGTGAATCTGGTTGACTCGGGATCAGGACAATGTGTCGGAGTGGAGTGGAATCTGGTTGACTCGGGATCAGGACAATGTTTCGGAGTGGAGCGACATGTCTGGAGTGGTATCTGGTTGACTGGATTAGGACAGTGTGTCGGAGTGGAGCGACATGTCTGGAGTGGTATCTGGTTGACTTGGGATCAGGACAATGTGTTGGAGTGGCGCGACATGTCTGGAGTGGTATCTGGTTGACTCGGGATCAGGACAATGTGTCGGAGTGGAGCGACATGTCTGGAGTGGTATCTGGTTGACTCGGGATCAGGACAATGTGTCGGAGTGGCGTGACATGTCTGGAGTGGTATCTGGTTGACTCGGGATCAGGACAATGTGTCGGAGTGGAGCGACATGTCTATTTTTGACTATTGTTTCAGTGAGCTAGCACTATAAAATTCCAGGTTTTAAAGAGTGTTAGTTTAGTACAAAGTGGACATGATCTCATTGAAATGCAATTTGTTCTCTACATAATATGGCTACAAAAGTCAAATTAATGGCTCAAACCCTAAACCAAACCTGCTAGTCCTTATGCACTTGGACACGATGGCAAGTTGGGGTACAGCTATTTGATATAATGATTAAATGTTTTACATCTTAATGACCTATTTAGTGAGCATATATAAATATTTGCAGTTCCAGCATGTCATTAAGCATCATTCTTTGGTACCTGTTCATGAGTCATGACAGAAAATATGTGCACACTTACTTTTTTCTTTTGCATTCATATCATCGACATGGCTATTACACCTATGACATTGAACTGTATTGATGATGTAAATACAAGTAGTTAGCATGCTGGATTTGAGTATGGTAGATCATTAGTTCTAATAATAAAACCCTAAATGCTCGCTTACTGCCGAGACACAAGTTTGTCACAGGAGCTACATTATTGCAGCTAGGTAGATCATGAGTTCAATCCCTGGTTGGGTCAAAACAAAAATTGGTATTTGCAGCTTTTTAAGCAAAGAGGGGTAAGAGCAAACACTGGTTGGCTCATAATTAAGATAATGTGTCCGAGTGTGGTCACATGTCTAGTGTCCACCCGCGGATTATTTCAGTGAGCTAGCACTATTAAATTCTAATTAAGCCAATTGGTCTAGTACATAGCAAACATCTTCATTATCTCATCGAAATGCTACTTGTTTTCGTGATGATGTAGCTGAAATATTGCTCATTTGGTGTTAAACAACAATCATTCATGATCACTCACTCACTAATGACTTGTTTTTGTTTTTCTTCCTAATTTGTTGTTTTCTACACCAGACAATAGGAGAACTATTATGTTCTTGATCATCATCTCTTGTTGCTGAAAATTGACGATATTTTTTTTATTTATGTCATTCACTGAATTCAATGTGCTGTAATAATGATAAATGAGCATTATGCTCCTTATGGGGCCATTTTTTGTTAAATAAAGTTTCTATCTATCATAGACTACAACAGGAAACTGTTAAGAGCAATTCTATGTAAAGACCAAAGAACTATCAAAGTACTGAGAAATAGTATGTCACAGAATATGCTCATATTTACTTCATATGTAAAAAAAACTACATGTATATAGAAATGCAGTTGTAGAATACTTGAATCATCTTTGAAGTTTCAGGTGTGCACAATTAAAGCACCATGTTTTTCTGGGGATTTTCGGTTCGAGGTTTTACTTATAGGTTGCAATGTAATAAAAATGTAATGATAGCATTCTAAAATATTAGCTGTTAAATGTATTTGGGCATGAATTATCCTTGTGGAAATCAAATGCTGACTATTTCCTATACAAACATCAAAACATCTTTTGTGGATTTAGAAGAAGAGTATGACACTGTAGTGGCTACAAAAGGCTAACTATTTGGTACATGCCCAACTTTCCATATTTTTCCAGGGGTAGTCAAAAGTCGTATGCCTAGATTTCCTATCTATTCCTGATTTCTGTATGCTAGTAGCTTTAAGATATTTGTGGACTTGTTCTTGTCCTGAAATTCAGGACCTGAATATAACTGAAATACTGCTGGGTGCACATGAAGCAATATGGATAATCCAGCAAAGTGTGGATATCTTTTGGTTACTTATTTATAAGTAATAATAGAAAATGCAAATTGAATTCATGATAGATTTAAAGAAGTGTGTAAAGAGATAAGTCCGATCAAAAATAGATCTCACTTGCTTCCCCTTTTTTTTCTACACAGCGACCAATAAAAAGGAGTGAGAAGGTGCTGGGATCTAATTTTAATACACACACCACCATGGCATTGATGAGACATGATTTTCTCTCGTAGAAGGCAAAATAAATAGAGTGGCCACTACCTGTCTTTCCCAATATTTCTGTTTCTGCCATATGATTGCCTCCTTCATCATATTGAAGATTATGCAATTTTGATTTTTGTGCGGCATGCCCAATGAATAGTGAAGCCAAAGTTTAAATAAGTTTCTAAGTAGATGATAATATTAAGTAATAATAACCAAATTGAATTTACAATTAATACTATATACAGTTGTCACTGTCTGGACTATAGGGACACGATCCTTGCCTTAAAGGCCTCAGGTGTGTCCAATTCAACAATGTCTGGAGCTAGTAGGTTCCAGTCTCGTACCATTCTTGGAAAGAATGACATTTTCCTGGTGTCAATACGGGAGGATGGTATCTGGAATGACCTGTTGTGTGATTTTCTGGTTTTTCGGCCTGTTGGAATTAGCCTGTTTTCCTTGTTGATGGCTACAAGTTCTCTATCGATTTTATATAGCATCACAAGTCTAGCGTCCTTTCTTCTGTCTGCAAGTGGTTTCCATTTTAGTCTATGTATGATGTTACTTACACTAGATCTATTAAAGAGAAACAAAAAAGTTCACAATTTAGGGTTATGGTGTTTAAGGCCACTGTTAACAGTTTTATTGGTGAGTGAAACCGGAGAAGACCACTGTTAACAGTTTTATTGGTGAGTGAAACCAGAGAAGACCACTGTTAACAGTTTTATTGGTGAGTGAAACCAGAGAAGACCACTGTTAACAGTTTTATTGGTGAGTGAAACCAGAGAAGACCACTGTTAACAGTTTTATTGGTGAGTGAAACCGGAGAAGACCACTGTTAACAGTTTTATTGGTGAGTGAAACCAGAGAAGACCACTGTTAACAGTTTTATTGGTGAGTGAAACCAGAGAAGACCACTGTTAACAGTTTTATTGGTGAGTGAAACCAGAGAAGACCACTGTTAACAGTTTTATTGGTGAGTGAAACCAGAGAAGACCACTGACCTGTCGCAACTCACTGATAAACTATCACAAAATGTTGTATCGAGTACACCTCGTAATTAGCAGGATTCGAACTCACAACTTTAGTGTCGATATGCACTAATTGCATAGGTAGTTGTAAATTCAACTACCATACTTCACAATTGATAATCTAAGGATGAAAGTAATAAATACATTACAATTTCAATATTTGAACAGATATATACTTTAAATAAGTATTAATAAAAACGTAGATATCGAATTTAGTGCGCGTTTCTGAAATAACATTCTTCGTGTATGATCATAATCAAAATATTAACACCTGTCTGAGGGGGTCGTCGTGGCCGTGATCGTATGGTAGTTGGATTTACAACTACCGGCTATGCAATCAGTGCCTATCACCACTAACGTTGTGAGTTCGAATCCTGCTCAGGCGATGGATACTCGATACAACATTATGCGATACAGTTTGTCAGTGACTGGAGGAAACGAGATCCATTAATAAAATTGATTGCTACGAAATAGTTGAAATATTGTTGAAAGTGGCGCTAAATACCACAATCTAATCCTAAAACATTTGATTTATTAATCAGTTACGA
Source organism: Bathymodiolus septemdierum (assembly GCA_963383655.1). Classification (NCBI taxonomy): domain Eukaryota; kingdom Metazoa; phylum Mollusca; class Bivalvia; order Mytilida; family Modiolidae; genus Bathymodiolus; species Bathymodiolus septemdierum. Next base: position 15,136,689 of record OY726526.1, on the reverse strand, counting down.
TTTTGATAATGATGGTTTTCACTTTTCTCGAAAGCAAAATGTTGATGTGTCATTGACATGTATTTATTAATTTGAGAGCATCTTTTTGTGCTACAGGTGCGGGTCCAGGTTTTGGCGTTTGGGGTGAAAGTCGAGTCCCAAAGTTCTCGAAAGGATCTCGGACAGAGCCTGGAAAGGGTGCACAATGCAAAGCTCTGGATGTTTGAAGAATTAGTCATTATTCTACTTGAAATAAGTATTTGTTTGACAACTTCAAAAAATGATGTATGACTTGTTTTCCAAAACTTTAGCTGGTGCACACCACTGTGAATACTTGGCTTTTTTGTTAGGGGTTTGTGTTTATTTAACCAAAGGTTTGCTTTCTTTCTGGTCATTGTAAAATCAGTTAACCGCCTCGGCTGTTTACTGGTTGTCGTACTGTACTCGCCTAACAGAGATTGAGGCCTTTAAACTGAGTGGTGTGTATGATCATAAACCAAGATCGAGAATGCCAGAGGTTGAATGCGCTTATGTTGTACTACAGAGCCATATTCGACCCCTGTATTCTCGATCAAATTGGCTTTTGATCCACACATTACGTATATCTATGTATATCTGAAATACTATATTCTCGATCTTGGCTTTTGGGGTCCGTGTTACTCATCTTTTTAATTTTCTGTTTGTCTTCGTCCTGTGTCAATTGTGTCCATTGTTGTCTGTGTCTGAATTGTCCTTGATTGTCCCCGTTCCGTTTTCTTTAACATTTATTTGATCAAACAAATTGATTTTACCTACCTCTTTGCCTCGAGTGTGGAAGATTGTGGGACATATCCATGGTTGAGCCAAACCAGACTATTTACCAGATGTGTGTGTGTTGAAGCAGGAGTAATACCAAGGAATAGTTGGCTTGAAGTCAAGATAATGCGTGCGAGTGGAGCTAGATGTTAATGCATGGATGGTTGTTTCACAGAGTTAGCACAATAAACATTCAATCAAACATGTTGGTCTAATACAAAGCGGTCATCGTCATCTCATCGAATGTAATGTGTTCTCGCCAATGTATGGCTGAAATATTGCTCATTTGGCGTGAAACAACACTCGCTCACTTACTCATTTAAATATCAGTTACATGCTGCTAAAAAGAAGGCAGTCTCTTCTGCGCAAATCACAACATAAGTACATAAGTACACACAATGAAACAAATTTAAACGTTTATACCAAGTATTGTAGGCGTATTTTGCTTTAAATTCGTTTGAAAAACAGTGTACCCATGTGTGACATGTATATTTAGGTGATATAATTGTGCTGTGGAAGTTTTCCCCATTTTAAATCGGAATCAACTATAGTCTAGTCCAATATGTTTAACATATTGTATTAAAGAACAATGAGAATCGACCAACGTCATACATCACTGCAGCATCAGTACAGGGTTTTCACAAACCAAAGATCATTTTAAATATTTTTTTACACCCATACATGCTTTAAAAAAAAAAAAAATTGTTGTTAAAATTGATACATAGATAATAAAATGATGTGTTCCTATTTAGTTTAGAAGACAAGAAAACCAATTCATCGGCACAAAGCAAACAATTCAGCTCTTTATTATTTAATAAAACAGGATCACATGAATAATCTAGATTTAATTTAAAGTCATATAAAAAAAATAATTTGAAAAGGTTCTGAAAGAAGAGTTTGAAGATACCAAAAAAGTAATCAGAATCGGTCGAAGGACAGACAACACAATGGCCAAGAGAAAAAAGACAAATAACGATCTACAAAACACTACACTGAAAAATAAAGATCGAGTAACAAGAACCCCACTTAAAACCGGGGGTGAGCTCATGTGTCCCGGAAGGGTAAGCAGTTTCTGCTCCACTAGTGACATCCGTCGTGTTACTCTAGTCAAAAACCCGGTGATAACTCATGAATGAGGAAAAGACCGGTGAGTGCTTACGACAAGTGGAACATATCCGTGGTCATTTGTAACACAGATATTCCGTAACGGTTAACCAAGTCATGGTGGCAACCGTAAAACTTTCGAAGTCATGACTTCAACTTAACCAATAGAAACCAATGAATCAGTAGCTTCCTTGTTAGCAGCAACACTCTGCCAAGGAAATTATGATAGGAACCACAATCTCTGGAATATCGGATCAACTGAGAGCCACTTGGTAAATAACGAGTCAATTGCAGGGGCGGATCCACGATTTAAAGTTAGGGGGGGGGGGGGGGGGCGCACTTAAAAAAATTGCGCCGAGTGGAGGGAAGCGCGAAAAGTTTTGGGGTATTTCGTGTGAAAAATCATGATTTTACGCCCAAAAATCTTATTTTTTCCAATTGCGGAGGTATGCGCGAAAATTGTTGGGGTATTTCGTGTGAAATATCATGATTTTACGCCAAAAAAATCATATTTTTTCCAATTTTAGGGGGGGGCCGCGCCGGGTGCGCCCCCCCCCCCCCCCCCCCCCTGGATCCGCCCCTGAATTGTCATGTGAATTTATGTAGCTAATGGTTACTACGGCTGTATCTGTTACGCTACTATTATTGTTTTAAAAGTCACTAATAATTTGTTGTAAAGGCTTAGTTCTAACTAAAGCTCGTTGAATTAAATTGTCCGAGTGTTTAGTCCTATTACATTTGTCTGGATTTTTTTCTAGTCTTGTTCACAATTGGAATAAAACAGCTGACCCTGAGTAACATTGAAATTTTATAATGATCTGGTAGATCACGATGAAACATATGGGCTTTGAATACAGGAATTTTACACAAGAAGCTTTCTGAGGCAATAAAATAGTATAATACACTGCTAACTATCCATTGGTTGGGATGAGTGTGATTTGCACACGAGTATCTCCAAACACATGACCATTCACGATTCTTATATCGAATCTAGTCCAGTCAATCTATGAGAAAAATAGCCGAACCGGGAACAAAATGCAAAAGAATTTCTAAGCGGTGTTTTAGCAACTTTACTGCATCCCTTCTATAATGATACCTCACTCTTTGTCTTCGACACTACAAAATTTGGGAAATCAAATACTAGCAGTGCACGAATAATCAATCATTCAAGCGATTCAGTTAGCACTGAACTTATTTTTCTGCCACCATGGCGAGGTGTACTCGATACTACAGTATGTGATAAAGTTTGTCAATGACTTGCGATGGGTCGGTGATTTTCTCCGGGTACTCCGGTTTCATTCACCAATAAAACTGACCGCCACGATGTAACTGAAATACTGTTGAAAGTGACCCTATAACCCCCTCAATAATATATGTAAACAATAAAGAAATGATGGAAGGGATAGGTCAACTTTTGAATGCCACTGAAAAAGGTATGGAAAATTTGGCAGGGACGAAAAAATAGTCTTTTTGTAGCGGATTTTTCGAAATCTATAAAATATGTCTTTAAATAGTATACAGGGGCCGTGTCGCTCTCCAAGTTATCCACTATGATCCACGGTCAGAAACAAATGTGTGCTAATATTGCTAGTTAAGTTAAGTATATTATATTGAAGTAACTTTATGTTTTGTATGCAAGAAGAGTTTGAAGATACCAAAGGGGTAATCAGAATCCGTATATTGAAGAACAGACAACACAATGGCCAAAAGAAAAAGTACAAAAGGACAAACAACGATCTACAAAACATACATATAGAACTAAAGATCGAGTAACACGAACCCCACTAAAAACCGGGGGTGAACTCAGGTGCTCCGGAAGGGTAAGCAGTTCCTGCTCCACTAGTGATACCTGTCATGTTAATCTAGTTACAAACCCGGTGATAAGTCATGAACGAGGAAAGGACGGGAAGTGTTTACGACAAGTGGAACATATCCGTCGTCATTTGTGACACAGATATTCCATGCGGTCAACCCAGAACTTTCGAAGTGATGACTTCAACTTAGCTAAGAGGAACCCTTGGTTCAGCAACCCTCTATCAAGGAAATCCTAATAGGAACCACAAGCTCTAAAATAGTCACAGTTGCGAATAATAGTAAGCAACAATAAATTGCAAAGATACATGGAAGGTATGTGTGTGAGCCTATGGTGGATCTTTGCATGTCATTTGGAACATTCTACATAAATGTGGAATTAAAAGACGTGCCAATGTATGTTTACGCACCGTATATGTCGGATCTAAGTAGTTTAATAAATTGTCATGGACACTAGATACTTTATTTCGTCTCAAGCGTACACCACGTCCATATTTATTTACAATTTATTGAGCAATTATCTTAAGATCATTTTAAGACATATATTTTGATGTCCTAACTTTGTGACAAATGTCAAGACCTGATGTAGTATAAGAGAGGTTTGGATTGAGTGAGTGATTGTAGTTTAATGCTAACTCAGCAATTTTTTTCTTCAGATATATCATATCGAAAACAAGTTAATTTTCAATGAGATGATGATGAGGTCCGCTTTGTACTATATCAACACGCTTAACTTGGATTTTTATAGTGCTAGCTCACTGAAACAAGTCCGTGGATAGACATTTCGCCCCACCCTGACACATTATTCTGATTCCGAGCCAACCAGTCTTTAAGGCTTTTTCTCCTTAATGCTGCGTGCTTAAAGGAGAAGCAACACATGCCAATTTCATAGTCTGGTTTGACCCGATCCGGGTTCGAACCCACGATCTACCGCACTCGAGGCGAGCACGCTAACCATTACACCACGTGCACTGATTAGGTAAACATACTTGGGACAAAGATATGTTGTAAGACCATCATATAAGACATGATTTAGTCCCAAGACATCTTCGTAAAACTGGCCCCTGTTGTCATCTGGACAACAAAACCCCAAAATACCTATTTTTTCAAACAAAACCGAATAGTGCCTGCAACTAGGAATTTATCGTGTTTGGTAATCATAGGTGGTGTGAAGAGAGCGATTCGTTGTTCTGGTTGGATAATATTTTATATAAACTGTTTAATAGTTTCATTTTCATTTAGACAGAATGATATGCATGCAAAGCAAATTAAGAACATACAATTAAAAAATTATCAAATTAAATGTCGATCAGTTTTCAAAAATTCGAATGATAATTTAATCAGCATTGAAAATTTGTTAGCTGTTTCGGTTCACTATTTTGAGATTTTCAGCCGCTCACGACATTTGTATGATTTTCCAATTTTAAGAAGGCTGAAATATAAAACTACAAGATAGACCGAAACTCGGCTTTAAAAACAAATTTTTTTTTTTTTTTTAAAAGATTTTATGATTCGCAGAACATGATGGAACAAGGTAGATCGTGGGTTCGAATTTCCGAGAAAGAAGTACTCTCAGGAGTACCTCAAGGTACAGTCTGGGACCCTTGCTCTTTTTGTCACTTATTAATGACCTACCGGATGTTACCACCTCATCGGATGCACGCTTGTTTGCAGATGACTGCCTCCTCTATCGTCACGTCAACAGCCAGAACGACTCAGACATGCTGCAAAAAGACCTTTCAGCATTTGAAAAATGGGAAGAGGAGTGGCAAATGAGTTTCCACCCACAGAAATTCACAGTCATCAGGATAGCTACAAACCAACGACATGTCATACCAACACGATACACTCTACATGGTCACACTCTAGAAGTTGTCGACAGTGCCAAGTACTTAGGAGTCACCATTAGCGAGGACTTACAGTGGTCCAAGCACATTGACAACACAGTCTCCAAAGCTAACAGGACAATGGGTTTCATCCGGAGAAACCTCAGAGATTGCACCAAACCAGTCAAAGCTGCGGCTTACACCACAATGGCAAGACCGACACTAGAGTATGCATCCACTGTCTGGGACCCACACTCATCTGCAGAAACCCATAAACTAGAGCAAGCGCAGAGGAGAGCTGCTAGGTTTGTCCACAACAACTACACGGAGCGCACACCTGGCTGCGTGACGCATATGGTACAGAACCTTGGCTGGCAACCACTTCAACAAAGACGATATAACAACCGTCTCATCATCATGTTCAAGATCATACATGAGCTTGTTGATGTCCAGACAGACGTAATCAGAACCGGGGACAGTAGGACGAGAGGTTCCAACCGCCTGTACCAACCAGTGGCACAAAAGGATGTATATAAGTTCTCCTTTTTCCCTCGCACCATCAGGGAATGGAACCTTTTGCCAGCCTCAGTCACCGATGCAGACAAATTAGAGGAATTCAGGGTTAGGATTCAGAACCTGCCGGAACCCCTCTACGCATACTAGTGACCAGAGCCGTGTACATAGTTTTAGCATTGTATATATTCCAGTGAACTTTTAATTGTATAGCAAAGGAGACTCGTCTGTTCCCGAGGGCCTGCAAAGTTTTTAATCACAGGACACAAACATTCATTTATTGAATTCCGTCCTTTACCTGGAAGAAGAAGAAGAAGAAGAATACATTTATGCGCACAACGTTTAAACATATCGCAACGTTATTTTTCTGTCCATGACGGGCTGCCGTAATTTTCAGAAAAAATTGAACATGATGTCACTTTTAAAACGATATCTGCGATTGCTTTATCTGCATTTTTTTATAATATTTATTAAAATATGTCGGTCCGGAAAAAATCGTCTGCTTTCCGTCCGGTATAATGGGAATGGTCGTACATTTCTGGTGCATTTATTATATCACCTTTCGACTGTAATGTATTTATTTTCTTTATATTGATGCACACTTTATATTTCATGAATAAATGATTTTCAATAACAATCTGCTTAATTCTATTCATTGTCTGCAATACCTCGATCCGTACTTTATAATATCGTACGGAGTGCAATGGCCGACAATAGTTTTCACGTCCAAATCCTTAATTTTTCGTGATTAAATTCATGCATTTCCACTTATTATTTTTGTGGTGACTTTTTATATTTCTTTAAACATGACTATATAAAGATAATAGGCTACTTATTTTTTCTTTTGCAATTTGTTTTTAAATATCAGCAGAATAAATGTACTCAGAGGTCGGTGATTCAAGTTCAGAATCATTTTGATTGATTGATTTATTGATTTTTATGTTTTTAACGCCACTTTCAGCAATATTTCAGCTATACCTATATCATCGCGACCAAATTTAGTGGTGGAAGAATCCGGAGTACCCTGAAAAAACCACCGACCATGGGCAAGCAACTGGTAAACTTTATCACTCACGACTGCGAGTCGAGTGCACCCTTTTTGTAATTTACAAAGTCGGGCGCGAACCCAAGCCGTATTGGTGATAGGCTTGTATGAGTTGTTGAGCCACCCGAGCCCAGAATCATTTTGAATAACATCTCCATCGGTGAATGTTCTATCGTTCAGTTCCCCTAATATTATTTGACCTAAAATAGAAAATGTATATATTTCTAATAACGAATTCGTCCAGTCATGAATGTACTATTGTGTAATTCGTCAAGCGTTTATTTTTAGGTACGTTATTGTGTTACTTATTTCATTATTTTTACTGGTAGATAGCTGTACCACAGCCATTTTTTCGGAGTTTGGATTTACCGATATATTTTGTTTATTATTAAAAATAATGTATCAGCTCTAAATTCATTGGGCCTACCTCAGATCATTTGGTTTTAAAAAAAAATAGACGAGTAATTGTGATTTTAACCCTATATATTTTCTTTGCGTATTAAAAAAATACCACTCGAGGAATTTATAGTTTCGCAGTCAAAGGAGGTCAGAGGTCATTAAAATAATTCGACTATCAGTCATGCCGAAATTTGGTTAGAAGGGGAAGAGTATTTATCAAAATGGACGAAGCCATGTAAACAGAAGAAGAGGTTATATGGTGTTAATAGAAGCTTTCGTTGTTTTGTTTAACGTTGTATGACACACATTGACACAATCAGTCATCAATCTGTGTCTAAAAAGAGAAACTAAAGCTGTATCAAAACAAAACAAAAATAGTGGTGAATGAATCGAATGTTACGATGTTACGTTTTCTCAAACACAAATGTAGTTAAACAAGATGGCATCATATCAAAGAGAAAAACCGGTCCCTTCACGGAGACCAATCCCAAATAGCAGATCCCCACAGACCTATCAAGGACATGGACAACATGGTGCATCTGGACAAGAAAGGCCCATGCCTTCCCAAATAATGGAAGCTGCAATTGCTGGAATGACAGCACATCATAATCATCCAAATGAAGCCAAAGCAAAGACAGTTTTGAAGGAAGCAGTAGATGCTGTAGTTAACAGTTTTGCCAAACATTCTCATGGATATGGAAGAGGTAAGAGAACGACCATCTAAGTTCTAACTTAAAATTGGGGGTCTGCTCGCCTTAATTGACATTAAAAAAACATGTTCGCCCAACATTATGTACATGTACTTCTTTTTCACCCAGTACATGTTCATCTTGGATCCATTCGCTCTTATTTTGATATAATTATAAATTTAGTTAGGTGTATGAATTATTTTAAAGGGGCATTAGCTACGATTTTGACAAAAAAAATTATATGTTTTGGAAATTGGTAAATAGCTTTAAAATGATGAAATAAAGGGAAATATTTCACATTAAACAGCTTATCGAACCACTTTTCGCCTTTTGAGAACGAAAATTACCATCGATTAATTATTTCCTTGCAAGCAAATAATTTGACTTCGCTTTTTCCGTATGCAACTGACCTTACTAGTGACAGGTAAAAACGAATAATTTGTATTTTGTCGCTTATTAACTGCAAACTTGCATGGTTCTTTGTCCGTAATTAACACTGACTAAAAGCAGATTCACAAAAAATAAGAAATATATGCATTGTTGTACTGATTTAATGACGATTCGACAAACTCCGTAAACAATGTCGATAATTAATAAGATGGCGTCCATTTCTTCATCGATCTCAAAACACGAGCAGTTGCACGTTTTTTTCTCGATGCGTGTACATTTCATAACATTTATAAGTTACAGAAACACGTTTTATTAAGGCATCAATCATATCTGATAGTTTTTATGGGTAAAAACAATTTAGGATTATGGCAGATAATGCCCCTTTAAATGAAAATCTAATAAAATTGAATATTTTCAATTTGAGAATAGATCACAGGCACCAGACACTTTATCAGTATTAATTCCATAAAGTTGATGAATGAAAAAAAAATTGTCAGTGGGTACTACATGTATGCATGTAAAATATTATGATTTTTCCCCCTTTTAATTGACCTTTATAGAAATAATATTGATATAGTATCTACTATCTAGTCCCTGTGACCAACTCAACTGAAGTTTGGGGTTAGGATTAAGGTTATGGTGTTTAATACCACTTGCAACAATATTTCAGTTATATTGTGGTGGTCAGTATTATTGGTGAAGGAAACCAGAGTACCCGGAGAAGATCACTTACTTGCCGCAAGTCACTGATCAACTTTATCACATAGTATTGTATTGAGTACACCTCGCCAAAAATATGGATATATAAAAAAAAAATGTATGTACATGAGATATTGTTCAAACAATCCAATATATTGAAATAAATATTTGGAGGCCACTGTCCGTATAGAAGGTTTGGTTTTCAAATCATCTTCCTGTCCCCATTTTGGTATGAAAGTTATAAAAAAATTAACACATAAACGATAATAAAAAAGGATAAAAGTTGTAAAAAATTAAACATACATGTATAACAGTTCATATAATGTTTATTGATAAAATTGTCAATATTTCCAATACTAGTGTACATTCTAGATCTCATGAAATATGATACCAAGTTGCAGTGCTTGTAAAACACAGCTGCCTGCAGCTGTAAAGAATTATTAGTAATGAAATACACCATATGACCATATGTCTATATTTGTTTATAATTTATATATATATAACTGCTTTAGGCATGCCATACAGTCATACATGGCATATTTTGGTGACTTTCTTGTTATTTTCTACAGTCATTAGTTATCTTCCCTAATAAAAGATGGCACTCTAGATCTGCTGCTAGTAATTACAATGTGTACCTCTAACGACGTGCATATGTACATTGTATCATTGTGTTCCCTCCATTTGTTCTTTCTATTTTCACATCATGATCAGTCATTACAAATTTAAATGTCTTCTGGGTGCAAATTCAACATTATCCTCCCAACTTTAAGTGTAAATTGTATGTGATTTTTCAGTTTCTGGACTTAACATAGCTTCTTCGCAGTTCTACCACAACATTGGAAAGATAATTTTTGAGTTCCGTGTTGTGATGTCTGTTACAATTTCTGCATAGAACAATGATGATGTTCGTCTTTACCTCCAGTTGTTTGTAGGAGGGCATATCTTATTTACGTAATGTGTCTACTTGCATATAGTGGTGTCCAACACATATTGTGTTGTGTTTTTGTATTGTTTTTCTTTGTCTTGTATACCAGTTTCTTTGGATTGTCCTTTTTTAATTACCCCTTTAGTTTATTCTCTAATGTTTATTTCTTCCTCTGATTGAAACAAAAGAGACTGGAGAATCATAACAACTATATTTTGTATAATGTCAGTATAAAGCTTCTCTGCTATTTCAGTTGCTTCTAATTGTGATCTTATGGTCACACTTCTGAAAATTTATATAAACTGCTCACACACAAGAGAACATACACATGGTAGGAGCTAATATGCCATCTTATAATTACAAGTGTTGAAACAGCTGGTGGTATATATATATAATGGATGCAATGGAGCAGGGTGCTTATGACTATGAGGTGGGTTTTTTTCGCAAGTTGACATCGTTCAGAAAAATTAGAGTACATCTGAGGCCAATGATATTAATAAGAAATGACAGCATATGTACAGTCAAAGCTTTAGTGCAGCTCCACCCAAGTTTGTATCATGACAAGCTTTCATGATTTTAAGTCTCAAATTTCTAGGTATTGCTTAACTGACATTTTAAATTAGTGTCTCTAGGTAACTTTTTAGCTGGTTCTTTTAAATGGTATAAAACTTCCTCTCATATCACATTACATGTACTGTTCACTTTCTCCTACAGGCTACAGTTTTAATTGTAGAACATTTATTGTAACATGTACATGTAGGTTAATCTCTACATAATAATTAGAATTTAGATGAACATAAATTAGCTTTAAATCTTTTCACTCAGTCTCAGACTGTTACTGTTTAATTTCATCCTTGTGGTTGTCAGTCAGACTGTTACTGTTTAATTGCATCCTTGTGGTTGTCAGTCAGACTGTTACTGTTTAATTGCATCCTTGTGGTTGTCAGTCAGACTGCTACTGTTTAATTTCATCCTTGTGGTTATCAGTCAGACTGTTACTGTTTAATTTCATCCTTGTGGTTGTCAGTCATTGTCATTACCTCTGATCATTAGGATTGTGGTCAGTTAGATCTACATGTACATGTACATTTTTGTATTAGTAGGTACAGGGTAGTTCCTGTTCAGTTGTAAATTTTCTTGTCTGTCCTTCGAACTGTCTTCTGATTACCCCTGTTGGTACATTTTTAGTATCTTTAAACTGTTCTATATATATTTTATTCTTTTTATATATGTCATATATGTTACTAATCATCAAAATCATTGTAAGTGTAAAATGCAAATGTCTGTAATTCTGTGCTCTCACGGGCTTCTTGATTGATTTAATAAAACTATTCTATTCTGTTGTCAGGATATATTTGATTGGAGATGACACTACTACATTTTGATGACCTTCTTCAGGTTTATGTTATTAATTATGTATTGTATATAACTTCAAATTAAATTCCTTGCAATAATAAACTTCATTAATAAAAATACCCAATTTACCAGACAAATATTTAATATTTCTGAGCTATTTCAAAGCAGAATGATCAATGATCAGTCAAAATGTTGATGTTAAATAAAGTGTGTGTATTGTCTTACACCTTCCACATATAACTAAACATTCAGATTCTGTAATAATAGCCTATTTCTTTTTATAATGCCTAATGGTCGCAATGTATTGTCACATGAAATAACTTGACTAAAATGGATACAATAAACAAATGATAGTTTCATTTAACATTTTTTTATTGGCTGATTTTTTATACAGGTTAATTTGGGTAAATCAAGGTGTTTTTGTTGGGAAGGGCAGTCCTCTGGCTCATGACCAATAAAACATTGTTCAGACCAGTAAAATTTTTCAGTTTTTATTTTGAAATATATAAAAATAAATTCAGGAATATGATTCGGACTAGTACATTTGTGTATATTAAAATTTTCATTTCGAGGACTGGAAGGGGTCCGAATATCCAACCTTGACGATATCCTCATTATAACTGACAGTTATTATATACAATTAGATGTTCCTTACCATTGTTATCATATTGTGATACATGTAGTATCGTCAGAGATGAGTAGAGAGTAATTGAAGCGTGATCAGCTGTGGGTTACTGATGATGTGATATAGTATATATGCTTTCCCCAAATGCACCTGTTGGCAAAATAAATGGCTTATTCATATTGGAATAGCACTATAGGCCTACACATGAGTAGAGGTTAATACCCTTTTCAAAGAATTGAATGTAATATCACAAGTCACCAAGTGTCCATCAATATCTTTCAATGGCTGTTTTTTCAAAGGAGCACTTACTTAACTATGACCATAATTCCTGATCAGAAGCATGCACACCTATGATAGTTGCATAAGCATAGGAAAATCTACGAATAACATGAACATTTTGAGGTTTTGGAAAGTTTGAAACAGCATTGGTTTTCTCCTCATCAACTTCTAAGTTCTGTTACCATCCTTAGTAATTTTTATTTTTTTATTTTTTTTTAGTCCTTGCTATGCCTCATGGTACATTCTTAGTAATGACATGTCCCATATATTTTACACTTTTGGCAACAAAGTGGCACTTTTCAGCATCTGATTCTTCATTAGAGTCATATTTGTCAACTAAATAAGGCAACGCAAAAAAAAACAACCTTTGTAGCCTAGATAACCTCGTCAAAGTCAATCAAAAAACTAAAACTAAAACTTCAATCTTTTGATATAAACTGAAATACTGTTGAAAGTGGCATTAAACACCATAACCCTACCCTCAATCTTTCTTTACAAGGACGGGTAGACTACTCCATACTGAATTAGATAGTTCTATATACATGTATATAAAAAAATTATATTAAATTAAATAACAACATAACAAATAAAACAACTACATATATATTTAAATAAAAAAAAACAATTGTATACAATGTATATTATTTCAATCTTTTAATTTTGTGATTATATATATCAGCTGACAGCAACAATGAAAAGTTTCAGAGTAGCCAATAAAATTAGTGAAGAAAAATAAGTAAAATGTTTAGGCAGCTTAATTTATGTATCTAACAGTAAGCCATTATATCATATCTTTTATGTCTGGTGATTATCTAAAAGGATTTTAAAGAATTCCATTGATTTTTAAACAAATACTACAAATGTTTATCTGTATTATGTGAAGACGTTACCTTCACTTTGTTTACAGTGTACCTATACTATACAGAACAGGAATTATTAAATACTTGATAAAAATAAAAGTGGATATTTTAAATTGCTCAAGCTACATGTAGTGTTGACCTTCTTTCTCACAGAAGAAAACTAAGTGAAGTGTTACATTGTTAAGATCGATTTCGGTAAAATAAGTATTTTTTAATGTAATACACAAAGATGTAGTTTTCTGTATATAATTAATGTACAATGTGCATGTAAACTTTTATATGTGGTTCATAAATCAAGTACATGTGCATACATATACATTTGCATAAAATTAAACAGGAGAGTCACTTGGCAATTAAAATTTTATCTTAAAATTAACTTGATCTTGTTTATTGCTGCATTATATACATGTAACTGTAAATAAACTTGATAATTCTAGCTAACATTAACAAGAGGCTAACATATCCTTACAGCTAGTGTTCAGCATTTGTTGGAAAGGTGAAATGTTTATAAAATATCATTGAATTGAGATTCTAAATTTGTATATGGGAGAAAATAATAATTTACTGGTATGATAGCTATATATACAAGTCACGATTTTTTTTTCAAATTTTCTGCAAGCTACATGTGGTTGGCTTATATATACCTGGACCAAAGGTCCATCTGAAAAATTGTCTTCACTTTGCTTCTATCGTTTCCGTCTTTTATGTTCATTAATTTGTACCATTTCAATCTATTTCTCAAAAGCCGCTGGCCCAGTTAGAACCAAACATGGTAGATATGTCACTTGGTTAGTCATCAACATTTTACCTGATTTTCATTTGATTGGGAAATGCATAATGTCTTCTAGCTATGGGGCCAATTATGCTTTCTGATTGGCTTCAATTTAAAAAATCTTCTTTTCCAAAATTGCATGTATAATGGCATTGTTCCTAATATGGCCCTCTAAAAAGTTTATGCTATTTTGAGGACTTGTATAGGTGAAAATTTGTTCTCTTGGGATTAAGCTACAATCATAATGATAGCAGTGACATTGCTCACTTACTATAATAATTAGAACATTAGAAAAACATATGGATATATTGGACTATACCACACATGGTCACTTAAAAAGATTGTTTTTATGATTGTCCACTTTTAAAATTGTGTTTGAAAGTTGCTAAAATAAAAATTTAATAAGCAGTGTTTCAGCTAGACTTTGAAATCTTCAGGACATTCTTTAATAATTAATTTAATTTTTATAAAGTTCTTCAGGACGATTTGAGAAATAGGTGGGCAAATGTCCTGAGACCAGTGCCTAGGTGAATCATTGAATAAGAGTAAAACTTGATTATTTCTCAGCTAGACATTGGTGTTGTTTGTAAACAACTGGTGAGAAATGAGCTACAAAGTTTGTTGACCATATTTTAGCTAGTAAATAAAAATTATTTTGAAAAAAAAAGTACATTCTGACCTACTGAATTAGTTTTTAGCTAGATATTTGTTTTCCTTTAACAAGTAAATACTAAAAGAACAACATATTATTTGATATCAGGTAATAAAATTTCAAAGCTTGAATTTAACTGCATTCAAAATAGAAACTCTGTAATTATCTTAAAATTGTCTTGTATTGATATTTAAATGGAAGATTTAGTAAACAAAACCTCTTTAATGTTTATTGACAAATAAATTGTCCAATGAAGACTGTTTTTAAAGAGTACATTTTATATTTTAAAGGTATAGAACATGAAACACCCTCTCTTCCACCCCCACCCCACACACACACAAAGGAACAGTAAAAGAAAATGCACAAAACTACATGTATCTTTTCATCATGTTCTTAAGATTTAAACACTTTTTTTTTCACTTTTGACAATGATTAAAACACACAAATGGCCTTCCTTAAAAAATACTCATGGAAGAAAATACACATAATGGAAAAAAGCACAATCTTTTCATTATGTTCTAAAGTTTTAAACACACACATTATATTTCAGACTTTTAACCACAAATTTAACCGTGTATTATTTTGTCACCCTGGGGTATATTTTGACTACACAGATTTATAATGAATTCATGTATAAAATATGCATTGGTCATTACAGTAAATTTTTATGTTAATTATTCATAGTTATAGTACATTAAATTTTCACCTAAATTCTCAATCTTTTTTCCCAAGGGTAGTTAGTTATTATTGATTGATCAGTCTATGATAAAGTCAATTTTTAATGGCTCGTTTTTACAATAATGTAAAATAGATTAAATATTATTAAATGCTGGCCTGGATCAACTTTTTTTTCCTCACAATTAATTCTAGCTAGTTATATAATAGCACATTGTTTATCGGCTTTCATGTTTTAAGTATTACTCACCTGGATAGTTATAAAGGGGAAAGAGATTTATACTTATTTAAAAATAGTTTGAAATTTTTGTTCAACTAGTGTTCTAATGTATATATAAATTTAGATAAGAAAAAAGATCTTATGATATTTTAGATAAAATTCTGGTGTAAATTTTAATAATTGAATTCTAGATAGTGATCGTGTGTATTTATTCTTATTGTAAAAATGTCAGTTATATAATTATATATGAAGTGAACTGTCCTGGAAAAAAAATAAGCAAGGATTGCTATGAAGCATGCAGAGCTCTAAAAGTTACACATCCAAATGTAAATCTTTTATTGCCAAAAATGTCTTTAAGACATTAAAAGGTAAATACTTTATCCTTAGTGATATAGTTATTGTTCCATCTTTGTAAATAATTAATCCTGAGTGATATTGTTATTGTTCCTTGTTTGTAAATAATTGATCCCAAGTGATATTGTTATTGTTCCTTGTTTGTAAATAATTGATCCCAAGTGATATTGTTATTGTTCCTTGTTTGTAAATAATTGATCCTGAGTGATATTGTTTTTGTTCCTTGTTTATAAATAATTGATCCTGAGTGATATTGTTATTGTTCCTTGTTTGTAAATAATTGATCCTGAGTGATATTGTTATTATTCCTTGTTTGTAAATAATTGATCCTTAGTGATATAGTTATTGTTCCTTCTTTGTAAATAATTGATTCCAAGTGATATTGTTATTGTTCCTTGTTTGTAAATAATTGATCCTTAGTGATATTAATATTGTTCCTTGTATGTAAATAATTGATCCTGAGTGATATTGTTTTTGTTCCTTGTTTGTAAATAATTCATCCAAGTGATATTAATATTGTTCCTTGTATGTAAATAATTGATCCTGAATGAAATTGTTTTTGTTCCTTGTTTGAAAATAATTGATTCCAAGTGATATTGTTGTTGTTCCTTGTTTGTAAATAATGGACCCCAAGTGATATTGTTACTGTTCCTTGTTCGTAAATAATTGATCCAAGTGTTATTGTTCCATCTTTGTAAATAATTGATCCTTAGTGATATTGTTATTGTTCCATCTTTGTAAATAATTGATCCCAAGTGATATTGTTATTGTTCCTTGTTTGTAAATAATTAATCCTGAGTGATATTGTTATTGTTCCTTGTTTGTAAATAATTGATCCTGAGTGATATTGTTATTGTTCCTTGTTTGTAAATAATTGATCCCCAGTGATATTGTTATTGTTCCTTGTTTGTAAATAATTGATCCCAAGTGATATTGTTATTGTTCCTTGTTTGTAAATAATTGATCCTGAGTGATATTGTTTTTGTTCCTTGTTTATAAATAATTGATCCCAAGTGATATTGTTATTGTTCCTTGTTTGTAAATAATTGATCCTGAGTGATATTGTTATTGTTCCTTGTTTGTAAATAATTGATCCCAAGTGATATTGTTATTGTTCCTTGTTTGTAAATAATTGATCCCAAGTGATATTGTTATTGTTCCTTGTTTGTAAATAATTGATCCCAAGTGATATTGTTATTGTTCCTTGTTTGTAAATAATTGATCCTGTGTGATATTGTTTTTGTTCCTTGTTTATAAATAATTGATCCTGAGTGATATTGTTATTGTTCCTTGTTTGTAAATAATTGATCCTGAGTGATATTGTTATTGTTCCTTGTTTGTAAATAATTGATCCTTAGTGATATAGTTATTGTTCCTTCTTTGTAAATAATTGATCCCAAGTGATATTGTTATTGTTCCTTGTTTGTAAATAATGGACCCCAAGTGATATTGTTATTGTTCTTTGTTTGTAAATAATTGATCCTTAGTGATATTAATATTGTTCCTTGTATGTAAATAATTGATCCTGAGTGATATTGTTTTTGTTCCTTGTTTGTAAATAATTCATCCAAGTGATATTAATATTGTTCCTTGTATGTAAATAATTGATCCTGAATGAAATTGTTTTTGTTCCTTGTTTGAAAATAATTGATTCCAAGTGATATTGTTGTTGTTCCTTGTTTGTAAATAATGGACCCCAAGTGATATTGTTACTGTTCCTTGTTCGTAAATAATTGATCCAAGTGATATTGTTATTGTTCCATCTTTGTAAATAATTGATCCTTAGTGATATTGTTATTGTTCCATCTTTGTAAATAATTGATCCCAAGTGATATTGTTATTGTTCCTTGTTTGTAAATAATTAATCCTGAGTGATATTGTTATTGTTCCTTGTTTGTAAATAATTGATCCTGAGTGATATTGTTATTGTTCCTTGTTTGTAAATAATTGATCCCCAGTGATATTGTTATTGTTCTTTGTTTGTAAATAATTGATCCCAAGTGATATTGTTATTGTTCCTTGTTTGTAAATAATTGATCCTGAGTGATATTGTTTTTGTTCCTTGTTTATAAATAATTGATCCCAAGTGATATTGTTATTGTTCCTTGTTTGTAAATAATTGATCTGAGTGATATTGTTATTGTTCCTTGTTTGTAAATAATTGATCCCAAGTGATATTGTTATTGTTCCTTGTTTGTAAATAATTGATCCCAAGTGATATTGTTATTGTTCCTTGTTTGTAAATAATTGATCCCAAGTGATATTGTTATTGTTCCTTGTTTGTAAATAATTGATCCTGAGTGATATTGTTATTGTTCCTTGTTTGTAAATAATTGATCCTTAGTGATATAGTTATTGTTCCTTCTTTGTAAATAATTGATCCCAAGTGATATTGTTATTGTTCCTTGTTTGTAAATAATGGACCCCAAGTGATATTGTTATTGTTCTTTGTTTGTAAATAATTGATCCTTAGTGATATTAATATTGTTCCTTGTATGTAAATAATTGATCCTGAGTGATATTGTTTTTGTTCCTTGTTTGTAAATAATTCATCCAAGTGATATTAATATTGTTCCTTGTATGTAAATAATTGATCCTGAATGAAATTGTTTATGTTCCTTGTTTGAAAATAATTGATTCCAAGTGATATTGTTGTTGTTCCTTGTTTGTAAATAATGGACCCCAAGTGATATTGTTACTGTTCCTTGTTCGTAAATAATTGATCCAAGTGATATTGTTATTGTTCCTTGTTTGTAAAAAATTGATCCTTAGTGAAATTGTTATTGTTCCTTGTTTGTAAATAGTTCATCTCAAGTGATATTGTTATTGTTCCTTGCTTGTAAATAATTGATCCTGAGTGATATTGTTATTGTTCCTTGCTTGTAAATAATTGATCCTGAGTGATATTGTTATTGTTCCTTGTTTGTAAATAATTGATTCCAAGTGATATTGTTGTTGTTCCTAGTTTGAAAATAATTGATTCCAAGTGATATTGTTATTGTTCCTTGCTTGTAAATAATTGATCCCAAGTGATATTGTTATTGTTCCTTGTTTGTAAATAATTGATCCTTAGTGAAATTGTTTTTGTTCCTAGTTTGAAAATAATTGATTCCAAGTGATATTGTTGTTGTTCCTTGTTTGTAAATAATGGACCCCAAGTGATATTGTTACTGTTCCTTGTTAGTAAATAATTGATCCAAGTGATATTGTTATTGTTCCTTGCTTGTAAATAATTGATCCCAAGTGATATTGTTTTTGTTCCTTGTTTGTAAATAATTCATCCAAGTGATATTAATATTGTTCCTTGTCTGTAAATAATTGATCCGGAGTGATATTGTTGTTGTTCCTTGTTTGTAAATAATTGATCCCAAATGATATTGTTATTGTTCCTTGTTTGTAAATAATTGATCCTGAGTGATATTGTTTTTGTTCCTTGTTTGTAAATAATTGGTCCCAATTGATATTTTTAGTGTTCATAGTTATTTCTTGTTCATAAATAATGGATAAAGTGATATTGTCATCTTCCACACAGCAACATATCAGTAACATGGTCACTACAATCAGTAGCTATCACTACAAACGTTGTGAGTTCGAATACCACTCAGGCGAGGTGTGCTCAATACAACATTATGTGATAAAGTTTGTCAGTGACCTGGGCAGGTCGGTGGTTTTCTCCCGGTATTCCGGTTTCCTCCATCAATAATATTGACCGCCACAATATAACTGAAATATTGCTGAAAGTGGCGTTAGACACCGTAATTCCAACCCTTCCATTAATTACAGGGAAAATGCCAGCGAACCAGTTACAATTGTGCCACTTGATCACATTACCTCATTTTTAGTCAAGTTTTAATTTGTAAATAAAATACATGTATGCATCTTAAAGTTGATTTTGTTTTTCATTTTTCAGTAAATGTTGTTGAAGCATTACAAGAATTCTGGCAGATGAAACAAGATAGAGGAGCAGACTTGAAAAATGGAGCATTAGTTGTTTATGAATCTCAGCCGTCATCTACCCCACCTTATGTTTGTTTTGTCACTTTACCTGGAGGTAGCTGCTTTGGAAGTTTTCAGGTAATACAGTAGAAAATTTGTTACTAGGAACAAAAAATATATTATATCCCTTTTGTCCATGGTAATTATAGGAATAAAATGGAAAACAAAAATTCTAGGGGCCTTCGTGGCCGTAATTGTATGACAGTTAGAGTTACAACTACCAATGCAATCAGTGCCTATCACCACTGATGTTGTAAGTTAAAATCTCGATCAGGGCGAGGTGTACAACATTATGTGATAAAGTTTGTCAGTGACTTGCGACTTTCTCCACCAATATAACTGACCACCACAACATAACTGAAATATTGTTGAAAGTGGCATTAAACACCATCAAACAAACAAGCAAAAATTCTACACTGTCAGAACAGAGCCAAAATCTGATAAGAAAATTGAAGATACAGAGGAAAAATTAATACCTTTAGCAGTGCTTCAGACCTCTACATTAACATATTTTTCAACTTGTCCCTTCGGACAACTAACTAAAAAAAGTACTTGTCCGACTCAATCTTTTAGTTGTCCGAAAAAATTAATAAAAATTACAAAAACTAGAGAATAATTATCCAGGGCTCCCACTACTTTCAGAGAGCTCACAGGGAGAAGTGGGAGACAACAGAGAGAAGTGGGGAGACTTCTGGGAGAAGTCAATAGCGATTAATCGAAGCATTGTTTCGCGAACCCTCTGACGTTACCCTGCCCAAATTTAGTAAATAGTTAAAGCTGCCTGAACTGATTTGTTCTGGTTTTTTTTTTTATTCATAACTACCTTAAGGACATATATTCAATGTCACATTTTTATTTCTGTCTACCTTGATTGGTGTCTTGCATACCAGTGATTTTTATATGTACCCCCCCCCCCCTTTTTTTCTTTTGAAATAATACAGTGTTGTGATCCAATACCACACAAATTGTAATAACTCATATTTGTGTTATATAAATCCTTGTTTCTGTTAAAAAAATATACCTAGATACTATATATACCAGTATCTAGGTATATTTTTTTTTACCAGAAACAAGTGCCTGTGATATAAATAAAGCATAGTATTTTATTTCAATTCACAGAGAAATAAAAATTTTAGTGGATCTTTTCAACCAGATCAGGAAAAAGCTTGTAATATTTGTCCATTTCAAAGCTTTCAATATTTCCCAAAAGCCTAAATCAAGTCCTCCATCGTATTTTGCACAAAAGACAAGTTTAAATTTGGTGCCAAATTGATATCCGATAATTTTTACGTGTCCGTTTCGGAGTGATTCTTGTTCTTATATTTCAAATATTGATATTTCAGTTCATTAAAGCGTTTCTGAGATTGCGACTTTAATTTTGTCAATGTCCTTGAACTTCATCAAAGCATGTCTGGAGGAACGATAAATGATACAATAAAAGAGTTTTGATCTGGCGTTTCACTTTAATTTTAATCAAAATAAATTATAGACAAATTGGAGATCAAACAGGGCTCTTTTATACAACAAACCCAGTATTTTATACCAGTGGAAATAGATTTGTCCATCGTACCGGCACGTTTGGGAATCTGATTTTTTCACTTGTCCCATCGGACAACCGTAATACAAGATCTACTTGTCCGACGTCAGTTTTCACTGGTATCGGACAAACGTTAATGTCGAGGCCTGTGCTTGCACACATATACTTGATCGATCATCAATACCTTTAGCAATGTTTGCACACATATACTTGATCGATCATCAATACCTTTAGCAGTGCTTGCACACATATATTTGATCGATCATCAATACCTTTAGCAGTGCTTGCACACATATACTTGATCAATCATCTATTCCTTTTGCAGTGCTTGCACACATATACTTGATCGATCATCAATACCATTAGCAGTGCTTGCACACATATACTTGATCAATCATCAATACCTTTAGCAGTGCTTGCACACATACTGGATCGATCATCAATACCTTTAGCCGTGCTTGCACACATATACCTGATCAATCATCAATACCTTTAGCAGTGCTTGCACACATTTACTTGATCGATCATCAATACCTTTAGCAGTGCTTGCACACATATACTTGATCAATCATCAATACCTTTAGCAGTGCTTGCACACATATACTTGATCGATCATCAATACCTTTAGCAGTGTTTGCACACATATACTTGATCGATCATCAATACCTTTAGCAGTGTTTGCACACATATACTTGATCGATCATCAATACCTTTAGCAGTGCATATATTTGATCGATCATCAATACCTTTAGCAGTGCTTGCACACATATACTTGATCAATCATCCATACCTTTTGCAGTGCTTGCACACATATACTTGATCGATCATCAATACCTTTAGCAGTGCTTGCACACATATACTTGATCAATCATCAATACCTTTAGCAGTGCTTGCACACATACTGGATCGATCATCAATACCTTTAGCTGTGCTTGTACACATATACTTCATCAATCATCAATACCTTTAGCAGTGCTTACACACATATACTTGATCAATCATCAATACCTTTAGCAGTACTTGCACACATATACTTGATCAATCATCAATACCTTTAGCAGTGCTTGCACACATATACTTGATCAATCATCAATACCTTTAGCAGTGCTTACACACATATACTTGATCGATCATCAATACCTTTAGCAGTGCTTGCACACATATACTTGATCAATCATCAATACCTTTAGCAGTGCTTACACACATATACTTGATCGATCATCAATACCTTTAGCAGTGCTTGCACACATATACTTGATCAATCATCAATACCTTTAGCAGTGCTTACACACATATACTTGATCAATCATCAATACCTTTAGCAGTGCTTACACACATATACTTGATCAATCATCAATACCTTTAGCAGTGCTTACACACATATACTTGATCAATCATCAATACCTTTAGCAGTGCTTACACACATACTTGATCAATCATCAATACCTTTAGCAGTGCTTACACACATATACTTGATCAATCATCAATACCTTTAGCAGTGCTTACACACATACTTGATCAATCACTCTCCTGACTTGGTATAGACACTGATAAAATGGTGTGTTGCCTCGAGTGCGGTAGATTGTAGGTTCGAGCGCTGGTAGGGTCACACCAAAGTCTTTATAATGTTATTTGCTGCTTCTCCGCTAAGCATGCAGCATTAAGAAGTAAGAGCAAAGACTGGTTGACTTGAATTTTGGATAATATGTCAGAGTGGAGAGACATGTCTACCTGCAGATTTGTTTCAGTGAAATAGCACTATAAAGATCCAACTAAGCGTGTTCATATATTACGAAGCAGACATCATCATCATCTCATCAAAATGAAACTTATCCATGCCATGAAATCGTTGAAAAATAGCTCACTTGACGTTGGCCAACAATCACTCGCTCACTCACTCAAATTGAGCAAGATTCCTAACACAAGAACACAAATACCCATCATTAATGTTTTATTATATCAAGATAGAATGTTCAGACAACTTCGCTTTGTACAATGTATTTCATTAATTATTTTACTTTTTTATAGCATTGCCCTACCAAAGCAGAGGCCAGGAGAAGTGCAGCCAAGATAGCCTTGATGAACTCTGTCTTTAATGAGCATCCATCCAGAAAAATTACAGATGATTTTGTTGAAAAATCACTAAGGGATGCTGGATCAGCATTTCAGGTATTTCTAGAAAAATCTAATCAGTAATTATTACTCGTTAGACTCTGTAATCTTTATAATTGTATCATTAATTAAGTGACTTGCACCTGAATGTATGGCAAATTAAGGAAGTTAAATAGTTTTTCATCAATTTTTTTTCTTCTATTTTTATGGGTGTGGGGGGGATTTTTTGTTGTTGGTAAATTTGAGAGGAATCCAAAAATTCTTGTGTTTTTTCAGTATAGAAGGATTATGAAAGGAAGAAAAGTTTGAAAATACCAAATGGGTAATCAGAAATTGTAAGCAAAAGACGGACGACAAAACAATGGTCAAAAGCAAAAGGACAAAAAGACAAAACAATGATCCACAAAACACAGAAAATTTAAGATTGAGTTTGATATTCAGCTGTGCAACATATTTACTTTTCTGTAGCCTCAGTGAATGTGTACACAAGAATTAAAAAAAACACCACTTATTTTACAAAGAACAATTGAAAAGTCAAAGGACTCGGTGTGCATATACGGTAATACATCAATGTGTGTGTATTATACACAGCCAATTATGGTAGTAGTAGTCCAGATGGTGTACTGGTTAGCATGCTCTCCTCGAGTTCGATAGACTATGGGTCTAATGATTATAAAACTGGTATTTTCTGCATCTGCTTCCTTAAGCATGCAGCATAAATAAAAGCCTAATAGATTTATTCACATAAAAAATAAAGAACGTTTGTTCACATATCACTATTTTTTTTCCGTTTCAGATGAATTCTAGTGAAGAAAGTAATCCTGCTACTGGGATTGGTGCATTTAAATTTATGTTGGAATCCAACAGAGGACGTACAATGTTAGAATTCCAAGAACTTATGACAGTCTTTCAGTTACTGCATTGGAATGGAAGTCTGAAAGCTATGCGTGAAAGAAACTGTTCCAGACAGGAAGTGTTAGCTCATTACTCAAATCGAGCACTGGACGACGACATGCGCTCACAAATGGCATTAGATTGGATCGCCAGAGAGCAAGAATCGTCTGCTATTATCAAGCGTGAATTACAAATATCGGAGAGAGAATTAGAAAGTGCAAGAATGGCGGGAAGAGAGTTGAGATTTTATAAAGAAAAACGAGACATTTTGGTACTGGCTTTGAGCCAGATAGGTCCTGCTGAAAGCTTAGCATGATCTTTTATGTACTATAGTTTAAATTTATTAAGATAGTTATAGCATTTATAGAAATCCATTTAATATGGTATTGGTTCATCATATGCTTCCAGTTAATTAACATACTCATTTGAGTTTATCAGAGCAACATTTTTCACATAATTTTTTTCAAATTGTCATTACCTGAATAACCACTTACATTTTCTTGTTCCTTATACATGGTATTTCTGTGGCCACAGTAAATTTGGAATATAATCTCCAAATTCAGAGTGACAAATGTTTATTTTCATTTTACACATGAAATAAGCTTGCAAAATGTACTGCTTGAACATGTTTTATATAGGACTACACAATGGGGTTCATACACATTTGCTTCTAGAACATGAAATCATAACAGGGATCATATTTCAAAGTTAATTGATAGTATTATATCATGGGACTTGTGTGTATTATTATACCTCATATATTAATGACCATAAATAGATTAATTTGATTGGACAATGGGTAAAAATCAGAACACGTTATCACACAAGACAAAAATCATATTCCGTGAAATAAATATCATATTGCTCCCGCCAGAGTTATCGTTCTTTTACAGGAAAACGTCAGAGGCACTTGGAACGCATTGCTTGTGGATGTGGTTTTTAATTGTCAGAAACAACGTTCCAACGGACTTAAAATATGTTTGCCAGCAGTATTTTACATGTATGTGTTTTCTTGGTTTTATTCGGTATAATAAAATATTTAGGTTTTATTCGGTATAATAAAACATTTATAGCATGTGAGTTCAGGAAATATGAACATTTATTCACCCACGAGTATCATATTCCACTCGGGCATTGCCCTCAGGGAATATGATACTCTTGGATGAATAAATGTTCATATTTCCCTGACCACCATGCTATAAATGTCTATTGTTGCATTTATAAATTATCCTACAAAACGTGACATGAAAATCAGTATTTAAGGTATGAAAAATTTACTCATTGAAAGACTAGGAATTTTATTTGAATATCTTATACCTCTATATGCAATAAACATACATTTTTGCCTTTTACCATATATTAATTTTTTTGTAATATAATTATACTAAATTCATTTTATTTTAGTAACAAGCGCTCACAATTTTTACACACCATGTCATCAAATATACTATATTAACCTGAAATAACATCATTAAAGGGAGGTTACTCTAACATACAATAACTCTTGATCTGACATTAATTGAAATTTCTATATTTGCTACAAAATGAAACCACTTTTTTGGAAGAATGGATATTGATACAAATGAAAATGAAAGGTCAAGTCTTATTTTAATCAAGAAAACTGTATGGAGCAGTGTTTTCATTTGAAGCCGGGAACCGGTGCATTTCACCGGCTATTGCTATAAAAACCCCGGCTATGAACTTTCCAAGCATGGGTTTTAATGTTCAAAAATAAATCGTGTTGTTTTCTATTTTAATTCTGTAAATTTGTCATTTACAGAAACGTCCTCTCTGAGTGTACAAGGGATTATAATTCGGCAACTGAAAACAAATCTTAGTGTTTGAACTTGGCTACGATTTTACCTTTATTTCGTGTATGAAAAAGCGCTGCTGTGACGAAGAAACAAGTCGATGACCATTTTTTTCTTTCGGCCTCAAATCCTCGTCCCATTTATGAGATTTCAATTACTTCCGGTTTTTATCTAACGGTTTCGTTTACTTCAGAGGATAAATATGCTATGAACGAAGACTGAAGAAGTGAAGAATTAATTATTTATTATGTTAAAACAGTACGATTCACAGTAGGAATAATAAATACAAGTTTAATTATTCCAACGGAAGATTGGAAGCCGACTAGCTTCGGTCCGAATGACCTTGATATCACAACCTAGCAGCAGAAATAAATTTTGGACTTTTGTCCAAAAAAGCAAAACGGTGATTAAAATAATTTGATTTAATTGATTGAAAGAGTGAAGGAAATATAACCCACTTTTATGCTTTCTATCAAAGTAAGCAGGGTTTGATCTTGTAAAGTTGTATCAGTATGGAGAAGGAAAAAAAAGGGGGAGAGGGTCCTCACGAATATACGATGAGCACAAGTTCTCCGTCCCAAGACCAGTAAAACTTTGTTCAGACCAGTAATTATTTTTAGTTTTTATTTAGAACTATATAAAATTAAATGCAGGAATTTGATTCAGACTAGTAAATTCAAAGGTTCATATCGGGGACTGGGCTAGTTGGGGTGTAAGATTTCACATTCCTTTCAAGTTCTGATGTCGATGTCCAGTCATTTTCAAGAGTCCCCTGCATGAAATTATTTTGATTTTCAGTTTGATGACATGGGATATACATGTAAATGCATTAACATGAAAAGGTCTCTAGTCTGTCAAACTATAGACTATCTGCAGATGTCAAGAATATAAGGAACTGACTGATCCCCTTCTGAAGCACATGAGTTCCCCTTTAAAATATTTTATGGGGGTTTGTTTCATTTGTGATTCTATATTTTCAACAACATAAAAGTTTATTGAAATGTATGAGTCTTTGACTACTTTCATTCTTCATTTTGTATTGATACTGGTTTGTGGTTACATTAACAATCAGATTCTTGAATATTACTTGCTTTTGAAAGTTCTTTTCTGTTATTAAAAAAAGTTAAATGCATACTTTAATTCAAAATCTTGAGAGAATTTACATTAAGAATATAGAAAGGGCTAGCAAATTAGCATGTATATTCTTTAAATGTGCATTTAATATCATAATATAAGCTTTAAGATAAGAAATTCCTATAATGATGCTATTTTAGTTATTCAAAAACTGCAAAGAATCTGAATGTTGATATAACTTCATGATATGTCAAGAAAATGAAGCAAACACCAATATTATCAAATCTTTATTTTCAATAGTACATAATCATAGGGGAAGTCCATATTTCTTTTCTGAATGATCAAGTTTATTTCTACCAAACTTATACATTTGTCTTTGACATGAAAAAATGCAGAACCATGTGACATCTTTCTAAGAAATAACAATGGAAAATGACTGATGGTTGTTCATCTTGAGAAATCATTCTCAATGCACTACTAGTACTAGTATAATGAAAATGTTTTCAATGGTCAAGAAAATCCTGATAATCCTGTCTGAAAAAAGGTTTTATTACATTTTTCTTTTTTTCAAAGTTAATCAGTGTAAATTTAAGCAAAAAGAAACAATTTTAAAGCTAGGAAACCCCCTCAAAAGCAAGTCAAAATTCACCAAATCCAAAATCAGCTGGAGTGCTTTACCCTGAACCTACTTGGGGCTTTCTGACTTTCGGTCAAATTTTCTCTCCATCTATAATTCTAAAATCTCCCCCTATCAAAATTTGTAGTGAAAACACTGATGGAGTAAACTTTATTGTTGCCACTATTAATTTTAATTTTTTTTTTGCTTATTCGATTTGCTTTGAAATATATAAAATATTATTTATATGCAATGTGTGTTTAAATATAAACAATGAATATTAATTATTATTAATCTGAACATGATGATATTTATACATTGTATTCTTGGTTTTCAGTCAGCTCATTATCAAACTACATGAATAGTCCTTGCATGGTGACTATTTTAAACAATAAACATGCCCCGTTACTAAAAATAGAAAATCCTTAATTTGGCAAAATACGTCTTATTTCAAGCCAGAAATTGCTCAGACTTTAAAGGAAGGAGCATAATTATATTTTCATTTGCACAAAATTTTTGCTGATTACGGAAATACTGGTTTACTTCAGGAATAGAAATCTATATGAAAAAAAATCTTCTTCGAAACTTCTCAGCCAATTTGAAATAGTTCCTATTGAAAACTGTACTAAATTTGTCTGAACTCCATCCATGATGGCAGCTGTTTCTACACATTAAAACTTTTCAAATTGTCAGATAAGCCAGAATTTGCTCAAATTTTAACTATAAGAGCATAATTAGGAGCTCTTTTAACTTTTATCTGGATCAACTCTGTTTTCTGATTTTTGCAGAGTATGGCAAATTTAAGCCTTTGATAATTCCAGTCTGAAATATTTGTTGTAGCTCTTTAGTCTTACCGTTTCTGAGATTTGAGAGGGAAAAAAGAGAGCAATGCCCAAATTTTTTTATTTTGTTGATTTTAATGTGTTATAAAGTTTAAAATAGAACCTTGTGGGAAAGTGAAAATAATATTTTTGCTCGAAACCCGCTTTATTTCAAGCTGCATGAAAACCAGGTGACTGATACAGGGTTATATGAACCACATATTATATGAACCTGTGGTTCATCAAACACTGAGATCCAATAATCTTCTTGTATTTATATCTATTGAATTTTTGTGTATATTTATGTTACGAATTTGAACAACGTATTAATTGTGGTTTTGTTTATTTAAAATTATACAGGATTTTGATGTTTTGTATAGCAGTATGCGGGCATGCTGTTCTCTTTCATGTGATACATTTAATTGTGGATTTTCATGGCGACTTTCTCAAAAATGAAATTTCACCCAATGCTACATGTTATGCAATATTTTATTATATCTCATTTGTGTACTAAATGGTAAAGTCAGATAATTCATGCTTATTCTGCTGACAAATTTTCAGATTGTACTTCAACCAAGATTTTGACTAGTTTTCTGTTATTTACATTTTCTTTTTTTTTACCAAAATATTGTATGTTCTTGTAAAATATATTAATAAAAATTGAAAGTGAACAAAACAGTGCAATATCTGTCAGTTGATTCTGAGATTAAGTTTTTATTTTTGAATGAATTGTATGTAATGTTATTGAGTGTGTGAGTGATTGTAAGTGCTACATGTATATACATGTATAATAACAAGAACAAAATTATCTTGAGATGATGATTACTTCTTCCTACTAGACTAGCTGGGTTTTTATACTGCTTACTCACTAAAACAACAGTCGGTACTAAGACATTTTGCAGACTCTTTTCTTAGCGTTGTGTGCTAAGATGGACCAACATGAAGTCCAATAAAAAATGGTGATGAACTCAGGTGTTCCTGAAGATTAAGCAGTTCCTTCTTGTTCTGAGAGTGTAAAAAAAACATCTTATCTTTGGTGGTAAATATTTTATATTACAATAATTGCAATTTACGAATAGAATATTAAGTTGGTTAACAGCATGTTGACCATTTTAAATATAACCGATCGTGTATTATGATTGTTAACGGCATGTTGACCATTTTAAATATAACCGATCGTGTATTATGATTGTTAACAGCATGTTGACCATTTTAAATATAACCGATCGTGTATTATGATTGTTAACGGCATGTCGACCATTTTAAATATAACCGATCATGTATTATGATTGTTAACGGCATGTCGACCATTTTAAATATAACCGATCGTGTATTATGATTGTTAACGGCATGTCGACCATTTTAAATATAACCGATCGTGTATTATGATTGTTAACGGCATGTCGACCATTTTAAATATAACCGATCATGTATTATGATTGTTAACGGCATGTCGACCATTTTAAATATAACCGATCGTGTATTATGATTGTTAACGGCATGTCGACCATTTTAAATATAACCGATCGTGTATTATGATTGTTAACGGCATGTCGACCATTTTAAATATAACCGATCGTGTATTATGATTGTTAACAGCATGTTGACCATTTTAAATATAACCGATCGTGTATTATGATTGTTAATGGCTTGTCGACCATTTTAGATATAATGGATCGTGTAAGCAGAATATATTTAGCATTGTCTCATTTGTTTTTGCTCATTTGTCCCAAATACTACCCCATAATTAATAACTAGTATATTATATTGTATTGAGATTGTATTTTTTTTTTTTAAATAATAAAATTTGTAAATGTATATGTATAGTTATCGCAATGATTTATTATATCATTCAAAGTCCAATAAAAACAACCATATTTTTGTGACTATCGGTGGAGACTTTTTTACCCTGGCTGCTAGGCACTGGGGGTATTCAGTTATACCCATATATGTCTTTTGATTTCTGCTCAATAACTTGGGTTCCTTTAAACAAATCATTTGAAATTGACACACAAGATCAGGGACCATAATAGGCTGGTCAAGTGTGATTTTGGACTTTTCTACCTTTTTCCTTTCTGGATATGCCATATTTCTTGCCCAATTACAACTTGATACAATGAGTGCTGTCTTATCTCATACTTTATCCAACATTGATTAATTATATTAAAACTTTTTCTACATTCAATTCAAATACTCGTACCAGTATCTTCCAGTGTCATTTTAACAGTACAAACCATGTACTGGTAATACCAGTTTATTGGCAAATTGATGTGTGCCACTGATAAAGTGGCATGTGCAAGTTTATAGGTAAAAACCGATAAAAACAATAACCTCAGTTCTGCAGACATCGACAGATATTATCACAAATATCACAGCTCGTCCTATCGGACTCACTGAGATATTAGCGATAATGTCTGTCTCAACCTTCAAAATTGCTGTTATTCTATTTATCTGTTAGACTGGTGTTTTGTAGATTTATATAAAATGTAGGCATATTGTAGCCACTACAAAAGACTAATTCTTTAGTCCATACTTTTTCAGAGGCAGTCAAATGTTGACCTGGTTTACCCATCCCAGCCCTCATTTCTATATTGTTTTTTTTATATATGTTGAACTTGTTTTCGTCCTGAATATAAATGGTATAGGGCTATGGTGTTTAATGCCACTTTCAACAATGAATATAGATGAAATACTACTCACTGGATGTTAATCAATAATCAATCGATCAATGTTCTACTAGTAATACCAGTAAGGTCATTTGAAAAATACCAGTATTGTAACGAGAATACCCATCATTATATCTGTACCAGAATTCTATAAAAAATTCTAGTACAACCAGTAGTTTAGTTACCCAACAACAGAAGATACTTGAAAAACTGGCTGTCCCAGTATTGTTCAAACAATTCTGACAATACAACTTGTACCAGTATTGTTGATTGGTTTGGTTTATGGTGTTTAATGCCAATTTCAACAATATTTCAGTTATATCGTGGTGGTCAGTTTTATAGGTGGAAGAAACTGGAATACCTGGAGATAAACCGCGACTTGTTGAAAATACTGGTATAACTAGTATTACCCATACAATACTGGTATATATTTTTATACTAGTATTGTTCACAATACTGGTAGTATCTGTATCGCTGTTACTAAAAAGAAATTTTAAACAGTGATGATCTTCAGTTCCACCAATATCAACAAAGCGAACAATTGCCTCTCATCTTGACTGAACTCATTGAACACAAAAAAAACCCCCACAACATATGACTTTGGAAATCCAGGTCCTGGTATGGGACAGGTACAAAAAGGTGTCAGAGTTAAACCAGTTTATGGTATCCAAACCTTTCCTTCTTGATATTTATAATACTGGTATTGCCAGTATTGTTCATACAAAACTGCTACAATGTATATATCTTAGTATCCTCCTCAATCATGTCACTATTTTGACAATCGGAGACATATAATTAAATATATCAATTTTATATGTCTCTGTCACAATCTAGTAAAATTATATGTTTGTTATATCTTCCTTTTTTTGGGGGGGGGGGGGGGATTGGGGGGAGGGTTCATGATATAATATCCCACATGGGGTTCAAGTCAGGGTTCTTATTTTAAACAGACCAATATATGATGAGATTACCAATTAAAGCTGATTACATGTCAAGAACTGTTGTCTGATTGGTCAATATATATTTAACTGTCTTGCATATGATTGGACAAGTCAACGATGAATGAAAGGTTACCTGACGTGACCCAAAATTGGACGATGTTAGTGTTTGCCAAAGTGAATGATTATTGTTTCACACCAAATGAGCAAATGTCCATCTATATCATGGGAGAACAAGTTACATTAAATGTAATGTCCATCTATATCATGGGAGAACAAGCTACATTAAATGTAATGTCCATCTATATCATGGGAGAACAAGTTACATTAAATGTAATGTCCATCTATATCATGGGAGAACAAGTTACATTAAATGTAATGTCCATCTATATCATGGGAGAACAAGATACATTAAATGTAATGTCCATCTATATCATGGGAGAACAAGTTACATTAAATGAAATGTCCATCTATATCATGGGAGAACAAGTTATATTAAATGTAATGTCCATCTATATCATGGGAGAACAAGTAACATTAAATGAAATGTCCATCTATATCATGGGAGAACAAGTTACATTAAATGTAATGTCCATCTATATCATGGGAGAACAAGTAACATTAAATGTAATGTCCATCTATATCATGGGAGAACAAGTAACATTAAATGTAATGTCCATCTATATCATGGGAGAACAAGTAACATTAAATGTAATGTCCATCTATATCATGGGAGAAGAAGTTACATTAAATGTAATGTCCATCTATATCATGGGAGAACAAGTTACATTAAATGAAATGTCCATCTATATCATGGGAGAACAAGTTACATTAAATGTAATGTCCATCTATATCATGGGAGAACAAGTTACATTAAATGAAATGTCCATCTATATCATGGGAGAACAAGTTACATTAAATGTAATGTCCATCTATATCATGGGAGAACAAGTAACATTAAATGTAATGTCCATCTATATCATGGGAGAACAAGTTACATTAAATGAAATGTCCATCTATATCATGGGAGAACAAGTTACATTAAATGTAATGTCCATCTATATCATGGAAGAACAAGTTACATTAAATGAAATGTCCATCTATATCATGGGAGAACAAGTAACATTAAATGTAATGTCCATCTATATCATGGGAGAACAAGTTACATTAAATGTAATGTCCATCTATATCATGGGAGAGCAAGTAACATTAAATGAAATGTCCATCTATATCATGGGAGAACAAGTTACATTAAATGAAATGTCCATCTATATCATGGGAGAACAAGTTACATTAAATGAAATGTCCATCTATATCATGGGAGAACAAGTTACATTAAATGAAATGTCCATCTATATCATGGAAGAACAAGTTACATTAAATGAAATGTCCATCTATATCATGGGAGAACAAGTTACATCAAATGAAATGTCCATCTATATCATGGGAGAACAAGTTACATTAAATGAAATGTCCATCTATATCATGGGAGAACAAGTAACATTAAATGAAATGTCCATCTATATCATGGGAGAACAAGTTACATTAAATGAAATGTCCATCTATATCATGGGAGAACAAGTTACATCAAATGAAATGTCCATCTATATCATGGGAGAACAAGTTACATTAAATGAAATGTCCATCTATATCATGGGAGAACAAGTAACATTAAATGTAATGTCCATCTATATCATGGGAGAACAAGTTACATTAAATGAAATGTCCATCTATATCATGGAAGAACAAGCTACATTAAATGTAATGTCCATCTATATCATGGGAGAACAAGTAACATTAAATGAAATGTCCATCTATATCATGGGAGAACAAGTTACATTAAATGAAATGTCCATCTATATCATGGGAGAACAAGTTACATTAAATGAAATGTCCATCTATATCATGGGAGAACAAGTTACATTAAATGAAATGTCCATCTATATCATGGGAGAACAAGTAACATTAAATGTAATGTCCATCTATATCATGGGAGAACAAGTTACATTAAATGAAATGTCCATCTATATCATGGGAGAACAAGTTACATCAAATGAAATGTCCATCTATATCATGGGAGAACAAGTTACATCAAATGAAATGTCCATCTATATCATGGGAGAACAAGTTACATTAAATGTAATGTCCATCTATATCATGGAAGAACAAGCTACATTAAATGTAATGTCCATCTATATCATGGGAGAACAAGTTACATTAAATGTAATGTCCATCTATATCATGGGAGAACAAGTTACATTAAATGAAATGTCCATCTATATCATGGGAGAATAAGTTACATCAAATGAAATGTCCATCTATATCATGGGAGAACAAGTTACATTAAATGAAATGTCCATCTATATCATGGAAGAACAAGCTACATTAAATGTAATGTCCATCTATATCATGGGAGAACAAGTTACATTAAATGTAATGTCCATCTATATCATGGGAGAACAAGTAACATTAAATGTAATGTCCATCTATATCATGGGAGAACAAGTTACATTAAATGAAATGTCCATCTATATCATGGGAGAACAAGTTACATCAAATGAAATGTCCATCTATATCATGGGAGAACAAGTTACATTAAATGAAATGTCCATCTATATCATGGAAGAACAAGCTACATTAAATGTAATGTCCATCTATATCATGGGAGAACAAGTTACATTAAATGTAATGTCCATCTATATCATGGCAGAACAAGTTACATTAAATGAAATGTCCATCTATATCATGGGAGAACAAGTTACATTAAATAAAATGTCCATCTATATCATGGGAGAAGAAGCTACATTAAATGAAATGTCCATCTATATCATGGGAGAACAAGTTACATTAAATGTAATGTCCATCTATATCATGGAAGAACAAGTTACATTAAATGAAATGTCCATCTATATCATGGGAGAACAAGCTACATTAAATGAAATGTCCATCTATACCATGGGAGAGCAAGTTACATTAAATGTAATGTCCATCTATATCATGGGAGAACAAGTTACATTAAATGTAATGTCCATCTATATCATGGGAGAACAAGCTACATTAAATGTAATGTCCATCTATATCATGGGAGAACAAGTTACATTAAATGAAATGTCCATCTATGTTATGGGAGAACAAGTTACATTAAATGTAATGTCCATCTATATCATGGGAGAACAAGTAACATTAAATGAAATGTCCATCTATATCATGGGAGAACAAGTTACATTAAATGTAATGTCCATCTATATCATGGGAGAACAAGTTACATTAAATGTAATGTCCATCTATATCATGGGAGAGCAAGTTACATTAAATGTAATGTCCATCTATATCATGGGAGAACAAGTTACATTAAATGAAATGTCCATCTATATCATGGGAGAGCAAGTTACATTAAATGAAATGTCCATCTATATCATGGGAGAACAAGTTACATTAAATGAAATGTCCATCTATATCATGGGAGAGCAAGTTACATTAAATGAAATGTCCATCTATATCATGGGAGAACAAGCTACATTAAATGAAATGTTCATCTATATCATGGGAGAAGAAGTTACATTAAATGTAATGTCCATCTATATCATGGGAGAACAAGTTACATTAAATGTAATGTCCATCTATATCATGGGAGAACAAGTTACATTAAATGAAATGTCCATCTATGTCATGGGAGAACAAGTTACATTAAATGTAATGTCCATCTATATCATGGGAGAGCAAGTTATATTAAATGTAATGTTCATCTATATCATGGGAGAGCAAGTTACATTAAATGTAATGTCCATCTATATCATGGGAGAACAAGTTACATTAAATGTAATGTCCATCTATATCATGGGAGAGCAAGTTACATTAAATGTAATGTCCATCTATATCATGGGAGAACAAGTTACATTAAATGTAATGTCCATCTATATCATGGGAGAACAAGTTACATTAAATGTAATGTCCATCTATATCATGGGAGAGCAAGTTACATTAAATGTAATGTCCATCTATATCATGGGAGAACAAGTTACATTAAATGAAATGTCCATCTATATCATGGGAGAGCAAGTTACATTAAATGTAATGTCCATCTATATCATGGGAGAACAAGTTACATTAAATGAAATGTCCATCTATATCATGGGAGAACAAGTTACATCAAATGAAATGTCCATCTATATCATGGGAGAACAAGTTACATCAAATGAAATGTCCATCTATATCATGGGAGAACAAGTTACATTAAATGTAATGTCCATCTATATCATGGAAGAACAAGCTACATTAAATGTAATGTCCATCTATATCATGGGAGAACAAGTTACATTAAATGTAATGTCCATCTATATCATGGGAGAACAAGTTACATTAAATGAAATGTCCATCTATATCATGGGAGAACAAGTTACATCAAATGAAATGTCCATCTATATCATGGGAGAACAAGTTACATTAAATGAAATGTCCATCTATATCATGGAAGAACAAGCTACATTAAATGTAATGTCCATCTATATCATGGGAGAACAAGTTACATTAAATGTAATGTCCATCTATATCATGGGAGAACAAGTAACATTAAATGTAATGTCCATCTATATCATGGGAGAACAAGTTACATTAAATGAAATGTCCATCTATATCATGGGAGAACAAGTTACATCAAATGAAATGTCCATCTATATCATGGGAGAACAAGTTACATTAAATGAAATGTCCATCTATATCATGGAAGAACAAGCTACATTAAATGTAATGTCCATCTATATCATGGGAGAACAAGTTACATTAAATGTAATGTCCATCTATATCATGGCAGAACAAGTTACATTAAATGAAATGTCCATCTATATCATGGGAGAACAAGTTACATTAAATAAAATGTCCATCTATATCATGGGAGAAGAAGCTACATTAAATGAAATGTCCATCTATATCATGGGAGAACAAGTTACATTAAATGTAATGTCCATCTATATCATGGAAGAACAAGTTACATTAAATGAAATGTCCATCTATATCATGGGAGAACAAGCTACATTAAATGAAATGTCCATCTATACCATGGGAGAGCAAGTTACATTAAATGTAATGTCCATCTATATCATGGGAGAACAAGTTACATTAAATGTAATGTCCATCTATATCATGGGAGAACAAGTTACATTAAATGTAATGTCCATCTATATCATGGGAGAACAAGTTACATTAAATGAAATGTCCATCTATGTTATGGGAGAACAAGTTACATTAAATGTAATGTCCATCTATATCATGGGAGAACAAGTAACATTAAATGAAATGTCCATCTATATCATGGGAGAACAAGTTACATTAAATGTAATGTCCATCTATATCATGGGAGAACAAGTTACATTAAATGTAATGTCCATCTATATCATGGGAGAGCAAGTTACATTAAATGTAATGTCCATCTATATCATGGGAGAACAAGTTACATTAAATGAAATGTCCATCTATATCATGGGAGAGCAAGTTACATTAAATGAAATGTCCATCTATATCATGGGAGAACAAGTTACATTAAATGAAATGTCCATCTATATCATGGGAGAGCAAGTTACATTAAATGAAATGTCCATCTATATCATGGGAGAACAAGCTACATTAAATGAAATGTTCATCTATATCATGGGAGAAGAAGTTACATTAAATGTAATGTCCATCTATATCATGGGAGAACAAGTTACATTAAATGTAATGTCCATCTATATCATGGGAGAACAAGTTACATTAAATGAAATGTCCATCTATGTCATGGGAGAACAAGTTACATTAAATGTAATGTCCATCTATATCATGGGAGAGCAAGTTATATTAAATGTAATGTTCATCTATATCATGGGAGAGCAAGTTACATTAAATGTAATGTCCATCTATATCATGGGAGAACAAGTTACATTAAATGTAATGTCCATCTATATCATGGGAGAGCAAGTTACATTAAATGTAATGTCCATCTATATCATGGGAGAACAAGTTACATTAAATGTAATGTCCATCTATATCATGGGAGAACAAGTTACATTAAATGTAATGTCCATCTATATCATGGGAGAGCAAGTTACATTAAATGTAATGTCCATCTATATCATGGGAGAACAAGTTACATTAAATGAAATGTCCATCTATATCATGGGAGAGCAAGTTACATTAAATGTAATGTCCATCTATATCATGGGAGAACAAGTTACATTAAATGTAATGTCCATCTATATCATGGGAGAACAAGTTACATTAAATGAAATGTCCATCTATATCATGGGAGAACAAGTTACATTAAATGAAATGTCCATCTATATCATGGGAGAACAAGTTACATTAAATGTAATGTCCATCTATATCATGGGAGAACAAGCTACATTAAATGAAATGTTCATCTATATCATGGGAGAAGAAGTTACATTAAATGTAATGTCCATCTATATCATGGGAGAGCAAGTTACATTAAATGTAATGTCCATCTATATCATGGGAGAACAAGTTACATTAAATGAAATGTCCATCTATGTCATGGGAGAACAAGTTACATTAAATGTAATGTCCATCTATATCATGGGAGAGCAAGTTACATTAAATGTAATGTCCATCTATATCATGGGAGAAAAAGTTACATTAAATGAAATGTCCATCTATATCATGGGAGAACAAGTTACATTAAATGAAATGTCCATCTATATCATGGGAGAGCAAGTTACATTAAATGAAATGTCCATCTATATCATGGGAGAACAAGTTACATTAAATGAAATGTCCATCTATATCATGGAAGAACAAGTTACATTAAATGAAATGTCCATCTATATCATGGGAGAACAAGTTACATTAAATGAAATGTCCATCTATATCATGGGAGAACAAGTTACATTAAATGAAATGTCCATCTATATCATGGGAGAGCAAGTTACATTAAATGAAATGTCCATCTATATCATGGGAGAACAAGTTACATTAAATGAAATGTCCATCTATATCATGGGAGAACAAGTTACATTAAATGAAATGTCCATCTATATCATGGGAGAGCAAGTAACATTAAATGTAATGTCCATCTATATCATGGGAGAACAAGTTACATTAAATGAAATGTCCATCTATATCATGGGAGAGCAAGTTACATTAAATGAAATGTCCATCTATATCATGGGAGAACAAGTTACATTAAATGAAATGTCCATCTATATCATGGGAGAACAAGTTACATTAAATGAAATGTTCATCTATATCATGGGAGAAGAAGTTACATTAAATGTAATGTCCATCTATATCATGGGAGAACAAGTAACATTAAATGAAATGTCCATCTATATCATGGGAGAACAAGTTACATTAAATGTAATGTCCATCTATATCATGGGAGAACAAGTAACATTAAATGAAATGTCCATCTATATCATGGGAGAACAAGTTACATTAAATGTAATGTCCATCTATATCATGGGAGAACAAGTTACATTAAATGTAATGTCCATCTATATCATGGGAGAACAAGTTTACATTAAATGAAATGTCCATCTATATCATGGGAGAACAAGTTACATTAAATGTAATGTCCATCTATATCATGGGAGAACAAGTTACATTAAAT
The DNA here is from genome assembly GCA_963383655.1 of Bathymodiolus septemdierum. Lineage (NCBI taxonomy): Eukaryota > Metazoa > Mollusca > Bivalvia > Mytilida > Modiolidae > Bathymodiolus > Bathymodiolus septemdierum. Next base: position 15,096,655 of record OY726526.1, on the reverse strand, counting down.
GAAATGTCCATCTATATCATGGGAGAAGAAGTTACATTAAATGTAATGTCCATCTATATCATGGGAGAACAAGTTACATTAAATGAAATGTCCATCTATATCATGGGAGAACAAGTTACATTAAATGAAATGTCCATCTATATCATGGGAGAACAAGTTACATTAAATGAAATGTCCATCTATATCATGGGAGAACAAGTTACATTAAATGTAATGTCCATCTATATCATGGGAGAACAAGTTACATTAAATGAAATGTCCATCTATATCATGGGAGAACAAGCTACATTAAATGTAATGTCCATCTATATCATGGGAGAACAAGTAACATTAAATGAAATGTCCATCTATATCATGGAAGAACAAGTTACATTAAATGAAATGTCCATCTATATCATGGGAGAACAAGTTACATTAAATGAAATGTCCATCTATATCATGGGAGAAGAAGTTACATTAAATGTAATGTCCATCTATATCATGGGAGAACAAGTTACATTAAATGAAATGTCCATCTATATCATGGGAGAACAAGCTACATTAAATGTAATCTCCATCTATATCATGGGAGAAGAAGTTACATTAAATGAAATGTCCATCTATATCATGGGAGAACAAGTTACATTAAATGAAATGTCCATCTATATCATGGGAGAAGAAGTTACATTAAATGAAATGTCCATCTATATCATGGGAGAACAAGTTACATTAAATGAAATGTCCATCTATATCATGAGAGAACAAGTTACATTAAATGTAATGTCCATCTATATCATGGGAGAACAAGTTACATTAAATGTAATGTCCATCTATATCATGGGAGAACAAGCTACATTAAATGTAATGTCCATCTATATCATGGGAGAACAAGTTACATTAAATGTAATGTTCATCTATATCATGGGAGAACAAGTTACATTAAATGTAATGTCCATCTATATCATGGGAGAACAAGTTACATTAAATGTAATGTCCATCTATATCATGGGAGAACAAGTTACATTAAATGAAATGTCCATCTATATCATGGGAGAACAAGTTACATTAAATGAAATGTCCATCTATATCATGGGAGAAGAAGTTACATTAAATGAAATGTCCATCTATATCATGGGAGAACAAGTTACATTAAATGAAATGTCCATCTATATCATGGGAAAAGAAGCTACATTAAATGAAATGTCCATCTATATCATGGGAGAAGAAGTTACATTAAATGAAATGTCCATCTATATCATGGGAGAACAAGTTACATTAAATGAAATGTCCATCTATATCATGGGAGAACAAGTTGCATTAAATGAAATGTCCATCTATATCATGGGAGAACAAGTTACATTAAATGAAATGTGCATCTACGGTATATCATGGGAGAACAAGTTACATTAAATGAAATGTCCATCTATATCATGGGAGAACAAGTTGCATTAAATGAAATGTCCATCTATATCATGGGAGAACAAGTTACATTAAATGAAATGTGCATCTACGGTATATCATGGGAGAACAAGTTACATTAAATGAAATGTCCATCTATATCATGGGAGAACCAGTTACATCAAATGAAATGTCCATCTATATCATGGGAGAACAAGTTACATTAAATGAAATGTCCATCTATATCATGGGAGAACAAGTTACATTAAATGAAATGTTCATCTATATCATGGGAGAACAAGTTACATTAAATGAAATGTGCATCTACGGTATATCATGGGAGAACAAGTTGCATTAAATGAAATTTGTTTACCAGGTTGTTTGGCTTCAAACATGTCCATTTACTTTTTAATTTGTTGATCATTTGTGTTTGGTTTCCATGCTAAAAAAAATTTTTTTCCTACATTTTTACCCCAAAAAGGGAGGGGCAAAACTATAGTACCCCCACACACTTTTTAAAGTGGGCAATGTGTCTCCTTGTCCATCGGGTCCTACACATCTGTTCATGTGTCTTCTTTTGTTACAGTTAGAATTTATTCAATACATTGTGTTGTATTTTAACATTAAAGATCGATTCGAAAGTAACTTATAAAAAAGTGTGTCAATACAGGTAGTTATTACGACACTTGACCTGAAATTGTCGAGTTTACATCCCTGTCCGTGAACGGGAATTCATCCTTTATATTAACGACAACGATAGGATTACACGTTTGTATGGATTCAAGTATAGACGATGTGACTCAACAACACACGTCCAATTTGTGGTTTCCGCCTCATATGGTCAGTATCATAACTTCACCTTTCCATTTTTTATATACAACAGACGCACATTGGATTATTCAATAAAAAGTGGATATACAATATATATATTAAATTTAGATACAGGAAGTAGAAAATACTGAAATATTTGTGATTTATTCGTAAAGTGTTGATTGAGAACATACACGGTACACAGAGGACAAGGTGAATTTTGATAAGAAGAACCAACAATATACCTTAAATACGGAAAATATATACTTTATAGGGGTGTTATTTTACACGTGTATACAGCTACTGTGAATGAGACTTTAAATCACACCGACTTAAAAGAAAACTATGGAGATCTATATTAATTTTTCCGAACCGCCAATGGAGAACATGACATTAAGTTATACTAATTACTCCATAACGGACACTACAATCATGTCTTACTCGAACAAGACTCTTCAGGAATATAACGACGAGGAAGCTAATCGTCGACTGATACCCGTCATATATCTTGGACTACTGATGCTTATAGGGATACCAGGAAATTTGATCGTGTTAATTGTTTACCCGTCTAGGTTTCCTAAAACCACACACAGGATGTTTATAACTGGTCTAGCGGTGGCCGATATTCTTGTTTGTGTTGTAACTTTACCATTTGAGATTACAGAGATGAGATTACAGTATACATTCTACAACTCGTGGTGTTGTAAATTCTTCCGAGCATGCAACACCCTTTTTGCACTATCATCTATTTTCATTCTGATGGGGCTGACGGGTGATCGATTTCGACGTGTTTACACGCCATTAAAAGTCCAAATGACGTCACGACACGCGACCATTTACATTATGTTCTGTGTTGTTTTAGCAGTAATATTCTCATGGCCAAACTTGTTCATTAGTGGAATCCGATTGGTTAATCTCGGTAATAACGTCACCGGATACGACTGCTCATTGTCAGACCAGTTTGCTAAAACGAAATACCCCACACTATATGGCGGCACTTTATTCCTTGTTTTCATAATTTGTATGATATCATTAATTGTTTTATATTCTTTAATTGGACGTCAAATATTGAAGTACTTTCAGTTTAGAAGAAGGTTTTCAAGAAGTTCTACATCAATGTCGACATCGTCAACTCCAGTTTCTAACGATAGTCAGAAGCTTATGTCGACAAATAAGGCTGAACAAGAATACAATAATGAAGTATTTATAGATAACAAGCCAAAAGAAACACAGGAAATGTTAACACGAAAATCACATAGAAAATCATCAAAACATCACTCCACGAAACGCCAGTCTGTAAAGGAAGATGTGGGATCAAAAAAACTGACAAAGATTGCGCTTGCCATCAGCTTAGCTTTTATTCTGAGCTATTTGCCACATTTAACAATATCTTTATTGACTGCATTGAAAGGCAAGTTCTTGCTTCCGCCGGGGCCGGTAGTATCTGCTGTGTTGCCTATAGTAACAAGGTCGTTCGCCATTAATAATGTCGTTAATCCAATCATATATGGGTTGATGGACAAAAGATTCAGAGTCAATTGTAAACTGATGTTCAAAAATGCACTTTGCTTCAAATAGAAAGCATGGTTTAAAAATTGAGTCACAGGGACTTGTAACGTCAACCATCACAAGAAGTGCCAAAAACAATCAACATACATGTACAATAGTACACCTAGGAGTTTGGGAAATTTCGTTCGAGGATGGTTATCCTCCCTGTAGACAGTCTATTGCAGTTCAGGACTGACATTACCCATTTCACTGTGGACCATCAGATAACAAGACATTACAGTTAGTTCGAATGGTTCGGTTAGGGGTATTGATGACTTGTTTATGATCATGACTAATTGATATTAAATCTTAAAAGTTTAAGTTATGATTTATGTGTGCTGTGAGTAATGATCTACAAACCAACAGATTATACCTTTTTAGATAGTAGTCGGTAAACTGTCGGTTAACTAGGAACATTCATTGAACATGTGGCTGTAACTGTCCATGTTTATATCATTATTCGTGTTTGTGATTAAACACCATAACCTTAACCCTTTTATAATCATAGTCACAGTACATACATTATAATGTATATGCATATATCTGGAAACTTTTACTATTAATGTGGTTATTGTGCCCAGAACCATGCAACGTCAGTGGTGTTTGGGGATTGTGGTGGTCTGAAGACAATGACCTTGCCCATTGCTCTGCATCCTGCAGGTATTGACACAATTGATCAAAAATAAGTGTCAGTTTATTTACATTAGGTTTATCATTCTAATTCAAATTCTCGTGTCAGCGAAACTGTGTCCTTTAATATATTGTGGGAATAGCATGCAGGTCAAAGTGTTGGTAATCCTCCTCATGTATTGAATAAGGAGGGCTTGCCTCACATATTTGATCAATCGTTTTATTCTGTGGGTGATTTAGTATATATCTAAATGTCAGGAAGGGACTGTCGTGGCGAGGTGTACTCGATACAATATGCAATACACTTTATCAGTGACTTGTGACATGTTGGTGATTTTCACGGTGTACTCCGGTTTCCTCCACCAATAATACTCATGGCCACGATTTAACTGAAATATTGTTGAAAGTGCCCTTAAACACCATAACCCTAACCCCAAATGTCAGGAGTTTTAATGTGTACTGTTGGGGGTCCTCTGGTTGCTTAGGTCATTAACAACACATGTAGACTCCCCATCCTTGTTGTGTGACAAAATGTTTACTCTCTACATTACATGATAAAAGATGAAATCATATGTGAAAAGTAGTTTATAATTCACTTGCAACATCATATAGCTGTCACTTCTCTGATATCTGTTTCTGATTGGATACAGAGCAAATTATGAGGTCATTGAATTTAATATGTATACTATAAAATAAACTGAGAATCTCATGAAAGTTATTAAGATCAGACAAACACACACACACACACCAACACACACCCTATCTTACAATAAAATGAACTGAAAATTGTAGGCATGTATCATTATATAAAAATATATAGAAATGTCACAAGGTGTTAATACAATGATTGACTGCACATAATGTTTCGTTCACTCTTTGAAATCATCATTAAATATAAGAGGGCGGTGCTTAAGAATCGCATTTCGATTCCCCCCGTGTCTGATCCAGGAAAGCAAGTAGTTCAAGTAATAAACTGAAATGGGAATATATAGATGTATCGTTTATCTGCAACAGACACCAAGGGACAGTGCTTCAGGAAATGCATTGCATCTACTAGAATTAGCAATGAGCATTCCTCCTCGTGCCTAGTGCAGACAAACAATAATATATTTTAGACATTAATATGTAGATTTTGTTATTAAAATTGAAGCAGTGTTATTGACACAATTCTTCCAAAACTGATGCATCCTCACAGGTCATTAACTAGTAAAAAATTGTCTTGAGGATTTAATTGTAGAAAATTGTTACATGATTGAGATATTGTTCTGAACAGCTGTTGTCGCTCTTCTCTAAATTTACTGCAGCAAAGGAGAAAATGAATTTCATCTTCTACCTCTCCCGAGTCGCACTGCCCACACAACCTTTGGTGTGGAGGAATACCCTGGTATCTACCAGTCTCAATATGTAGACGATGTGCTGAGATTTTTAGTTTTGTTAAACATCTCCTATGGTCAAAATTACCAATGACAGATAGATAATTTTCAAAACCAAAATGTACTTTGAATGTGGTGTAAGTGCGAAGCTTCCCTTCTGAGTATTGTTTCACCTGATTTTTCCATAGTTCCAACTGAAAAGCCCTCTTTGATTTGTCTATTGAGGCTGTTTTTTGAAATTTTCTTTCCTTTCAACTGATTAATTGTTGGAAAATTTATAAGAATGTAGCCAATCGTAACTACTCTGCCATTCTCGCTACCCTTCCAATAACCTCGTAAGTATATAGTAGAAATTCTTCTTAAATAATTTGCCGGAAGATAAGCCGCACAAAAATATAGTCCACGAAAATCCAATATGGAAGACATACTAAGTAAAACTTAATCATGCAAAACTAATTAAAGCTTTATCTAAATTATTGAAAATAATTGAAATATAGAAAATTGCTAAAATATAATTTTATCAAACTTTCATGTTACTGACATGTGAAAGGTAGTTCTATTTATCCGCCACCTACTTACGAGGTTATGTATAAGATACAGTACTATTGAAACAAAAGAAGTGGCCCGATATTTCCAATACGGGCAACTTCTTTTGTTTAAATAATAATGTATCTAACTTGTACAATAATAGTGTTGTTGAAAAAAACAAATGGTATGACATTTAATCCATTTTTTTGCTGACGATCCATGGAAATTGAAACTGTTTTGTTTGAGAACGAGTTTAAATAATTTTCCCATTTAAATGACAGGTGAACGATATTAACCTTGTCCCAAAAATGGGTCATATTATTAAAGTACAGCTGCCTGTATCATCGGCCCCTATTAGCGGCCTGTATCATCGGCCTCTATTAGCGGTCTGTAAGTGATATTAGAGGCCGAATTTACAATAGCTTTGCTGGTGGTATTATTGTACAAATATATTTTATGGCCGAGTAGTTACGATTGAGAATGTAACGATAAGCTACCACGTGGGTGAAAATACTAACCTTAAATTTAATATCAGTGGGCTTCCATGCTGGTCTGATTACATTCAGGATCTGTATAGCCCCTCCATTTATATCGGTTTCATCTATCGAGAGGTCGAGGTTAACGAACGATTGTTTCGACATCGTATAGTTCGTGGTTTATTTATACGAAGAACCAATAATGATTATTACAGATGTAACTCAAGCGTAAATATTAATTCCCCATAAATCGAGCGGAAATTTCAAATATTTGAATTCATAGTAGTTGAATAGATGTGGTTACAAAGTAGCATTTGAGGAGGAGATACCGGAAGATGTTGAATAAACACGAAAATTAGAGGAAGGAATCAAGAAACGTCGTTATAGAAAGAAAGTTCACAAAACAATATAGCAAAAACGAACAATTAATGAATAAAACGTTAAAAAATCTCTGAAAATATAACAAAAATGCAACGCGGACGTGATAGACTACTTGGTGTACTACACAACATATCCGAAAACAACAAACGTTTGTAAAAAATGTAATTATTGAAGGTGCTCCCCCTTAAAAATGGCGGAGAAAGGGGCAGATAACCAGTGAAAGGCCTAGAAAGCGATAATAGGACGCAGACGTCCTAGAGAACACCCCAAGGTAACTTCCGATCACGTGACTTCCAGGGGAAGCCCTATGGGTGATGTTTGATCGCATATTGCGCAACTTCCGGTTGCGTATGCGCGCACACTCCCAAGTAAATCCCTTCGTGGTGACGTTTGAAGACGTCATTTCCAGTGAAAAGGCCCCGCTATAGTGGATATTGCGTAACCGCGCAACCGGAGTTTGCGCATGCGCACACCCTTTCAAGGAACCCTTCGGGGTCACCTGATCTTCGGTCACTTCCGGTAGCCATGGTACTTGTACTACTGTACTACTACAATAGTAAGAAAAAAGCGCGGGAAACCGAAAAAAGGTATGGGGGAAAAGTACGGGAAAAATGTTCATCTATATCATGGGAGAAGAAGTTATATTAAATGAAATATTCATCTATATCATGGGAGAAGAAGTTACATTAAATGAAATGTCAATCTATATCTTCTTCTTTTTTCTTCTTCTGTTGAGTATAATCACACTGTTCATATGACACAATAAAACTGCCCCCTCCCCCCCCCCCCCGCCCCCCCCCCCCGCCCCCCATGTACAATTAAAATGTCCAGTATATACAATTCAAAAACAGAAGAAGTAGTTCTATGGTACAATGGTGGTGTTGGTCAGGGCCTGTCGGAAAACCTCCAGGGAAATCATGCTGGCCAGTTGCTGAGGTAATGTATTCCATGTCCTGATAATACTCGGGAAGAAGGAATACTGCATGGTTATTGTTCTGGTGTGTGGTTGAAGGAACCTGATGTTATGTCCTCTAGTGATGGCGCCAGTTGGAATGAGGAACGATTCTGGTGGTATATCAACAAGATTGTTTACGATCTTAAATAGCAAAATTGTCTTAATACGTGCTCTTCTGAGCCTAAGTTCTTCCCAACCTAGTTGTGACATCATGCTGGTGACACTGTTAGTTTGTCGGTAGTTGTTCATGACAAATCTTGCCCCTCTTCGTTGAACTCTTTCTAATGCGTTGATGTTCCTCTGGGTAGGTGGATCCCAGACTGCAGGATCATACTCGATCGTTGGGCGGACGAAGGTGGTAAATGCGCGTTCCTTAGCTGACTGGGGGCAAGTGCCGATGTTTCTCCTTAAGAAAGCTAAGGTGTTATTTGCATTTTTAGTGATGGCATCTACGTGGGTGTTCCAAGAGAGGTTTTTAGAGATGTTAAGGCCTAGGTATTTCGTAGAATCAACATGTTGGAGTATGTGTCCATGTATGGTGTAGTCATGGTGTAGTGGTTTACGTTTCTTAGTGATGGTCAATACTTAACATTTGTCTGGGTTGAACTGCATCTGCCACTGTTGTTCCCATTTGATTAAGTTGTCTAGGTCTCCTTGAAGTTGGGTACAGTCAGAGGTGGAACTGACCTTCCTATACACGAGGCAGTCGTCAGCGAAAAGACGTGTCTGAGATCTTGCGTAGCCTGGCATGTCGTTGATGTATACAAGGAAGAGCAAGGGCCCTAAGACCGTTCCTTGTGGAACTCCAGATGCAATAGGATTTGTTGATGACGAATGTCCTTCCAGTACAACAGTCTGGGTACGGTCTGACAAGAAATCCTGAATCCATGAGAGAGTGTTTTTTCGTACTCCATAATGATCAAGTTTCATTAATAATCGGTTGTGGGGGACCTTGTCAAAGGCCTTAGAGAAGTCCAGTAAGATACCGTCTATCTGGTCGCCAGAGCCAAGTGCCTTTGCTAAGTCATGGATAGTTTGGACTAGCTGGGTATCACATGATCTTCTCTTGCGGAAGCCGTGTTGTTCGTCTGAGAGGATGTTGGTGTTTTCTAGGTGGGTATGAACACTGCTGTGGATTATGTGTTCCATGATTTTACAACATATCGATGTTAATGATATAGGCCTATAGTTGGAAGGTTGGCCTCTATCGCCCTTTTTAAATACAGGTGCGACAATAGCTGTTTTCCAATCAGATGGGATTTTACTCTGGTTAATGGATGCTTGGAATATAAGCGTGAGTGCTGGTGTTATCTCTTTGGCTGTTTCCTTCAGTAGGCGGCCCGGGATACTGTCGGGTCCCGTAGCTTTGTGTGGATTTAAGCTTGTCAAGAGTTTCATGACACCATTGTGGTAGATTATAATAGGTGGTATCTCTGGTGTAGAGCTCACCCCCATATCTGGCATGTTACTTAGATCTTCAGATGTAAAAACAGACGAGAACTGAGAGTTAAGCATGTTGGCCTTGTCACTAAAGGTAAGTCCATTACGTTTCAGTGGTGCAACTCCACATCTATCATTCTTCTTGTTTTTGATATAATTCCAGAAGAGTTTTGGACTGGCTTCTTCGCTACATATTATGTTGTTAATATATGAGCTATATGCTTCCCTGCATTTCTTTTGGGCGAGTTTCTTTATTGCATTGTATGAGTTCCAGTCCTTTGTTTTGTGGGTGCGTTTTGCTCGATTGTATAGTTTTTGTTTCCGTCTTGACAGAGTACACAGGTCTTTTGTAATCCAGGGTTGAGTTATTCTTGTTGAAGTTGTTTTCGATGGTATACATTCCTCCATTATATCAGTGCACTTGGTCTTGAAGTAATCCCACAGAGTGTTAATGTTGGTGTTAATTTTGAACTTTTCCAGTATGTTGTTTGACATTTCCTCTATCTTGCTTTTTAGTTTCTGTGTGTCTGCCTTTTTCCAGATGTATATTTTGCGTTTTACTGGCTTTTGTCTTGATATTGCAATGTTGGAATCTACAAAGACTATTGCATGGTCACTGATGCCTGGTATTGCTTCGCATCTATTAATTAATGATGGTCGATTTGTAAAGAATACATCTAGCAGATTTTGGCCTCTTGTCGGGAAGTTGACGGATTGTATAAGACCTAAGTCTTCTTCTAGTGCTAGACAAATTTCGCTAATTTCTTTACGATACTGGTTGCTGGTTATAGTGTTCGAGGACCAATTTATATCAGGTAAGTTCAAGTCTCCTCCTATCCAGATGGAGGATTTTGTGTTCTTATGGCAAATGTCAGAGATGATGTTTGACAGGTCTTTAGAGTATTCAATGCTGCTATTAGGTGGTCTGTATGCAGATATCACAATGAGTGATTTGTTGGAATCACACTCCATTTTTCTGGCGATAATCTCACAGTCGCAATCAGTGACTGTTGATATGTCAATGGGATTACTGTTGATATTTGACTTGATTGCAAGCATGACACCTCCGAATCCATCTTTTCTGTCTTTACGGAATATTTCGTAATCGGATTCATCTGGTAAGATTTCGCCGTTGCATATAGACGGTTTAAGCCATGTTTCATTTCCACATATAATGTCTGTGTTACTAGAGTCTAAAAAGTTCCAGAAACTATGTTTTTTGGAATTAATGCTCTGAAAGTTAATGGTAGCAAATCGGATGTTTCTGTTATGTGGAAACTTTGAGCGTTGGTTTTCCTGATGATTTGGACTAGATGTATGCAATGGGGATCTCATATTGCCATTATCTAATGATGTATTGCTGAGTACTGACTGATTCCTTAGTGAATCGTAAATATTGTTACTCTCAACAATCACAGATTCAAATAGGCTGGATGAAAATTTTGGTATGCCACATTGACAACAAGTCCAAGATGCATTTGATGGTTCAAGAGCTTTATAAATCGCTGAATTCATACCCATACAATTTGCGTGATACCATAGATTACAGTTATCACATGCTACTGCACCATGTCTCCAAGTGACAGCTTTGTTACAAGTTTGACAGGGATATTTAGGAGTAGCTGGACCTGGCTTCAATTCAGTGTCTGATGATAATAATATGAGTATATAACTGAGGTATAATAGATGGCTTGTATTACCTCTGGAAATAATATGGTCAAGCTGGCTTTTTCGTTTGACAAAGTTCGCTAAAATATCAGGTAAGTACGTTTTATTCGATGTTGCTGTGCTTGACTTACAGTATACACTTTTGGTCTGGCAGATTGAGGTTTTATCTGCAAGGTCTATTTGTACTTTTGTTGGGAAGTATAATGTGTGAAAGACCACACACACCAGTGCTGCTATAGCATGTATTCGGTTGTTGTTGTTGTTTTCCCGGAAACCGGAAGACATGATGGGAGTAGTGTAAGTGGTGAGATTGCGCGAAAATTCAGATCTGAAAATTTCTGGGATTTCACAAAGTCTATGGATTTTTTTGGAATAATCAGGTTAGTCATGGGAGAACAAGTTACTTTAAATGTAATGTCCATCTATATCATGGGAGAACAAGTTACATTAAATGAAATGTCCATCTATATCATGGGAGAACAAGTTACATTAAATGAAATGTTCATCTATATCATGGAAGAACAAGTTACAGTAAATGAAATGTCCATCTATATCATGGAAGAACAAGTTACATTAAATGTAATGTCCATCTATATCATGGGAGAACAAGTTACATTAAATGTAATGTCCATCTATATCATGGGGAGAACAAGCTACATTAAATGAAATGTCCATCTATATCATGGGAGAACAAGTAACATTAAATGAAATGTCCATCTATATCATGGGAGAGCAAGTTACATTAAATGAAATGTCCATCTATATCATGGGAGAAGAAGTTACATTAAACGAAATGTCCATCTATATCATGGGAGAACAAGCTACATTAAATGAAATGTCCATCTATATCATGGGAGAACAAGTTACATTAAATGAAATGTCCATCTATATCATGGGAGAACAAGTTACATTAAATGAAATGTCCATCTATATCATGGGAGAACAAGTTACATTAAATGAAATGTCCATCTATATCATGGGAGAGCAAGTTACATTAAATGAAATGCCCATCTATATCATGGGAGAAGAAGTTACATTAAATGAAATGTCCATCTATATCATGGGAGAACAAGTTACATTAAATGAAATGTCCATCTATATCATGGGAGAACAAGTTACATTAAATGAAATGTCCATCTATATCATGGGAGAACAAGTTACATTAAATGTAATGTCTATCTATATCATGGGAGAGCAAGTAACATTAAATGAAATGTCCATCTATATCATGGGAGAACAAGTTACATTAAATGAAATGTCCATCTATATCATGGGAGAGCAAGTTACATTAAATGTAATGTCCATCTATATCATGGGAGAAGAAGTTACATTAAACGAAATATCCATCTATATCATGGGAGAACAAGTTACATTAAATGAAATGTCCATCTATATCATGGGAGAACAAGTTACATTAAATGAAATGTCCATCTATATCATGGGAGAACAAGTTACATTAAATGAAATGTCCATCTATATCATGGGAGAACAAGCTACATTAAATGAAATGTCCATCTATATCATGGGAGAACAAGTTACATTAAATGAAATGTCCATCTATATCATGGGAGAACAAGTTACATTAAATGAAATGTCCATCTATATCATGGGAGAGCAAGTTACATTAAATGAAATGCCCATCTATATCATGGGAGAACAAGTTACATTAAATGAAATGTCCATCTATATCATGGGAGAACAAGTTACATTAAATGAAATGTCCATCTATATCATGGGAGAACAAGTTACATTAAATGTAATGTCTATCTATATCATGGGAGAGCAAGTAACATTAAATGAAATGTCCATCTATATCATGGGAGAAGAAGTTACATTAAATGAAATGTTCATCTATATCATGGGAGAACAAGTTACATTAAATGAAATGTCCATCTATATCATGGGAGAGCAAGTTACATTAAATGAAATGTCCATCTATATCATGGGAGAAGAAGTTACATTAAATGAAATGTCCATCTATATCATGGGAGAACAAGTTACATTAAATGTAATGTTCATCTATATCATGGGAGAACAAGTTACATTAAATGAAATGTCCATCTATATCATGGGAGAACAAGTTACATTAAATGTAATGTCCATCTATATCATGGGAGAACAAGTTACATTAAATGAAATGTCCATCTATATCATGGGAGAACAAGTTACATTAAATGAAATGTCCATCTATATCATGGGAGAAGAAGTTACATTAAATGAAATGTCCATCTATATCATGGGAGAACAAGTTACATTAAATGTAATGTCCATCTATATCATGGGAGAAGAAGTTACATTAAATGAAATGTCGATCTATATCATGGGAGAACAAGTTACATTAAATGTAATGTCCATCTATATCATGGGAGAAGAAGTTACATTAAATGAAATGTCCATCTATATCATGGGAGAACAAGTTACATTAAATGAAATGTTCATCTATATCATGGGAGAACAAGTTACTTTAAATGAAATGTCCATCTATATCATGGGAGAACAAGCTACATTAAATAAAATGTCCATCTATATCATGGGAGAAGAAGTTACATTAAATGAAATGTCCATCTATATCATGGGAGAACAAGTTACATTAAATAAAATGTCCATCTATATCATGGGAGAACAAGTTACATTAAATGAAATGTTCATCTATATCATGGGAGAACAAGTTACATTAAATGTAATGTGCATCTATTTCATGGGAGAAGAAGTTACATTAAATGAAATGTCCATCTATATCATGGGAGAAGAAGTTACATTAAATGAAATGTCCATCTATATCATGGGAGAACAAGTTACATTAAATGAAATGTCCATCTATATCATGGGAGAACAAGCTACATTAAATGAAATGTCCATCTATATCATGGGAGAAGAAGTTACATTAAATGAAAAAAATGTCCATCTATATCATGGGAGAACAAGTTACATTAAATGAAATGTTCATCTATATCATGGGAGAAGAAGTTACATTAAATAAAATGTCCATCTATATCATGGGAGAAGAAGTTACATTAAATGAAATGTTCATCTATATCATGGGAGAACAAGCTACATTAAATAAAATGTCCATCTATATCATGGGAGAACAAGCTACATTAAATGAAATGTCCATCTATATTATGGGAGAAGAAGTTACATTAAATGAAATGTTCATCTATATCATGGGAGAACAAGTTACATTAAATGAAATGTCCATTTATATCATGGGAGAAGAAGTTACATTAAATGAAATGTTCATCTATATCATGGGAGAAGAAGTTACATTAAATGAAATGTCCATCTATATCATGGGAGAAGAAGTTACATTAAATGAAATGTTCATCTATATCATGGGAGAACAAGTAACATTAAATGAAATGTCCATCTATATCATGGGAGAACAAGCTACATTAAATGAAATGTCCATCTATATCATGGTAGAAGAAGTTACATTAAATGAAATGTTCATCTATATCATGGGAGAACAAGTTACGTTAAATGAAATGTCCATCTATATCATGGGAGAACAAGTTACATTAAATGAAATGTCCATCTATATCATGGGAGAAGAAGTTACATTAAATGAAATGTTCATCTATATCATGGGAGAAGAAGTTACATTAAATGAAATGTTCATCTATATCATGGGAGAAGAAGTTACATTAAATGAAATGTCCATCTATATCATGGGAGAACAAGTTACATTAAATGAAATGTTCATCTATATCATGGGAGAACAAGTAACATTAAATGAAATGTCCATCTATATCATGGGAGAAAGAAGTTACATTAAATAAAATGTCCATCTATATCATGGGAGAACAAGTTACATTAAATAAAATGTCCATCTATATCATGGGAGAACAAGATACATTAAATGAAATGTCCATCTATATCATGGGAGAACAAGTTACATTAAATGAAATGTCCATCTATATCATGGGAGAACATGTTACATTAAATAAAATGTCCATCTATTTCGTGGGAGAACAAGTTACATTAAATGAAATGTCCATCTATATCATGGGAGAAGAAGTTACATTAAATGAAATGTCCATCTATATCATGGGAGAACAAGTTACATTAAATGAAATGTTCATCTATATCATGGGAGAACAAGTAACATTAAATGAAATGTCCATCTATATCATGGGAGAAAGAAGTTACATTAAATAAAATGTCCATCTATATCATGGGAGAACAAGTTACATTAAATAAAATGTCCATCTATATCATGGGAGAACAAGTTACATTAAATGAAATGTCCATCTATATCATGGGAGAACAAGTTACATTAAATGAAATGTCCATCTATATCATGGGAGAACAAGTTACATTAAATGAAATGTCCATCTATATCATGGGAGAACATGTTACATTAAATAAAATGTCCATCTATTTCGTGGGAGAACAAGTTACATTAAATGAAATGTCCATCTATATCATGGGAGAAGAAGCTACATTAAATGAAATGTTCATCTATATCATGGGAGAAGAAGTTACATTAAATGAAATGTCCATCTATATCATGGGAGAACAAGTTACATTAAATGAAATGTTCATCTATATCATGGGAGAACAAGTAACATTAAATGAAATGTCCATCTATATCATGGGAGAAAGAAGTTACATTAAATAAAATGTCCATCTATATCATGGGAGAACAAGTTACATTAAATAAAATGTCCATCTATATCATGGGAGAACAAGATACATTAAATGAAATGTCCATCTATATCATGGGAGAACAAGTTACATTAAATGAAATGTCCATCTATATCATGGGAGAACATGTTACATTAAATAAAATGTCCATCTATTTCGTGGGAGAACAAGTTACATTAAATGAAATGTCCATCTATATCATGGGAGAAGAAGTTACATTAAATGTAATGTCCATCTATATCATGGGAGAACAAGCTACATTAAATGAAATGTTCATCTATATCATGGGAGAAGAAGTTACATTAAATGAAATGTCCATCTATATCATGGGAGAACAAGTTACATTAAATGTAATGTCCATCTATATCATGGGAGAGCAAGTTACATTAAATGAAATGTCCATCTATATCATGGGGGAACAAGTTACATTAAATGAAATGTCCATCTATATCATTGGAGAACAAGTTACATTAAATGAAATGCTCATCTATATCATGGGAGAACAAGTTACATTAAATGTAATGTCTATCTATATCATGGGAGAACAAGCTACATTAAATGAAATGTCCATCTATATCATGGGAGAACAAGTTACATTAAATGAAATGTCCATCTATATCATGGGAGAACAAGTTACATTAAATGTAATGTCCATCTATATCATGGGAGAACAAGCTACATTAAATGAAATGTCCATCTATATCATGGGAGAACAAGCTACATTAAATGAAATGTCCATCTATATCATGGGAGAAGAAGTTACATTAAATAAAATGTCCATCTATACCATAGTACCCCCACACACTTTTTAAAGTGGGCGATGTGTCTCCTTGTCCATCGGGTCCTACGCATCTGTTCATGTGTCTTCTTTTGTTACAATTAGAATTTATTCAATGCATTGTGTTGTATTTGAATATTAATGATCGATTCGAAAGTAACATATAAAAAAAAGTGTGTCAATTATTACGACACTTGACTTGAAATTGTCGAGTTTACATCACTGAACGGGAAATCATCCTTTATTTTAACGACAAAGATAGGATTGCACATATCCGTTAGTTATGTGCACGTTTGTATGGATTCAAGTATAGACGATGTGACTCAACAACACACGTCCAATTTGTGGTTTCCGCCTCATATGGTCAGTATCATAACTTCCCTTTCCATTTTTTATATACAACAGACGCACATTGGATTATTTCATAAAAAGGGGATATACAATATATATATTAAATTTAGATACAGGAAGTAGAAAATACTGAAATATTTGTGATTTATTCGTAATGTGTTGATTGAGAACATAAACGGTACACAGAGGACAAGGTGAATTTTGATAAGAAGAACCAACAATATACCTTAAATACGGAAAATATATACTTTATAGGGGTGTTATTTTACACGTGTATACAGCTACTGTGAATGAGACTTTAAATCACACCGACTTGGCTTAAAAGAAAATTATGGAGATCTATATTAATTTTTCCGAACCACCAATGGGGAACATGACATTAAGTTATACTAATTACTCCATAACGGACACTACAATCATGTCTTACTCGAACAAGACTCTTCAGGAATATAACGACGAGGAAGCTAATCGTCGACTGATACCCGTCATATATCTTGGACTACTGATGCTTATAGGGATACCAGGAAATTTGATCGTGTTAATTGTTTTCCCGTCAAGGTTTCCTAAAACCACACACAGGATGTTTATAACTGGTCTAGCGGTGGCCGATATTCTTGTTTGTGTTGTAACTTTGCCATTTGAGATTACAGAGATGAGATTACAGTATACATTCTACAACTCGTGGTGTTGTAAATTCTTCCGAGCATGCAACACCCTTTTTGCACTATCATCTATTTTCATTCTGATGGGGCTGTCGGGTGATCGATTTCGACGTGTTTGCACGCCATTAAAAGTCCAAATGACGTCACGACACGCGACCATTTACATTATGTTCTGTGTTGTTTTAGCAGTAATATTCTCATGGCCAAACTTGTTCATTAGTGGAATCCGATTGGTTAATCTCGGTAATAACGTCACCGGATACGACTGCTCATTGTCAGACCAGTTTGCTAAAACGAAATACCCCACACTATATGGCGGCACTTTATTCCTTGTTTTCATAATTTGTATGATATTATTAATTGTTTTATATTCTTTAATTGGACGTCAAATATTGAAGCACTTTCAGTTTAGAAGAAGGTTTTCAAGAAGTTCTACATCAAAGTCGACATCGTCAACTCCAGTTTCTAACGATAGTCGAAAGCTTATGTCGACAAATAAGGCTGAACAAGAATACAATAATGAGGTATTTATAGATAACAAGCCTAAAGAAACACAGGAAATGCTAACACGAAAATCACATAGAAAATCATCAAAACATCACTCCACGAAACACCAGTCTGTAAAGGAAAATGCGACATCCACAAAACTGACAAAGATTGCGCTTGCCATCAGCTTAGCTTTTATTCTGAGCTATTTGCCACATTTAACAATATCTTTATTGACTGCATTGAAAGGCAAGTTCTTGCTTCCGCCGGGACCGGTAGTATCTGCTGTGTTGCCTATAGTAACAAGGTCGTTCGCCATTAATAATGTCGTTAATCCAATCATATATGGGTTGATGGACAAAAGATTCAGAGACAATTGTAAACTGATGTTCAAAAATGCACTTTGCTTCAAATAGAAAGCATGGTTTAAAAATTGAGTCACAGGGACTTGTAACGTCAAGCATCACAAGAAGTGCCAAAAACAATCAACATACATGTACAATAGTACACCTAGGAGTTTGGGAAATTTCGTTCGAGGATTGTTATCCTCCCTGTAGACAGTATATTGCAGTTCAGGACTGACATTACCCATTTCACTGTGGACCATCAGATAACAAGACATTAAAGTTAGTTCGAATGGTTCGGTTGGGGGTATTGATGACTTGTTTATGACCATGACTAATTGATATTAAATCTGTTAAAAGTTTAAGTTATGATTTGTGTGTGCTGTGAGTAATGGTCTACAAACCAGCATATTATACCTTTTTAGATAGTAGTCGGTAAACTGTCGGTTAACTAGGAACATTCATTGAACATGTGGCTGTAACTGTCCATGTTTATATCATTATTCGTGTTTTTGATTGTGTGTGGTATTTTGGGGAAGACGCGAATCTGTGCCGTTTATATTTTGTTTGTTTATATCTGCATTGCCGTTAGTGTCGTGACGAGAGGAGGGTTGTATCTCAATAACTGGTTTAACCCTGCCACATATTTGTGTCTGTCCCAAGCCAGAATATGGATTTCCGGCAAATGTCGTGGTTTATTTTGTGCTTCAATGATTTGAAGTGAGATGTGGTTGTTCGTTTTGTTGATAGTGTTGGAATTGTTGACGATCAATTTTTCAACTTGGTTCAAATAAAACGGTTCTTTGACTACCTTAATTAACTTGTTTGATAAATAATGATTTTCATGTAACTTTTATAATTAATAGGGATAGTCGTGATCGTATGGTAGTTGGATTTATAACTACCTTTTGCAATCAGTGCCATTACCACTAACGTTGTGAGTTCGAATACCATTCAGGCGATGTGTACTCGATAAAACATTATGTGATAAAGTTTATCAGTGACTTGCGACAGGTCAGTGGTTTTCTCCCATTACTCCGGTTTTTTCTACTAATAAAACTGACCGCCACGATATAACTGAAATATTGTTAAAAGTGGCGTTAAACACCATAACCTTAACCCTTTTATTATTATAGTCACAGTACATACATTATAATGTATATGCATATATCTGGAAACCTTTACTATTGATGTGGTTATTGTGCCCAGAACCATGCAACGTCAGTGGTGTTTGGGGATTGTGGTGGTCTGAAGACAATGACCTTGCCCATCGCCCTGCATCCTGCAGATATTGACACAATTGATCAAAAATAGGTGTCAGTTTATTTACATTAGGTTTATCATTCTAATTCAAATTCTCGTGTCAGCAAAACTGTGTCCTTTAATATATTGTGGAAATAGCATGCAGGTCAAAGTGTTGGTAATCCTCCTCATGTATTGAATAAGGAGGGCTTACCTCACATATTTGATCAATCGTTTTATTCTGTGGGTGATTTAGTATATATCTAAATGTCAGGAAGGGACGTCGTGGTCGTATGGTAGTTGGATTTACAACTACCTATGCAATCAGAGTTCGAATCTCATTCATGGCGAGGTGTACTCGATACAATATGCAATACACTTTATCAGTGACTTGTGACATGTTGGTGATTTTCACGGTGTACTCCGGTTTCCTCCACCAATAATACTCATGGCCACGATTTAACTGAAATATTGTTGAAAGTGTCCTTAAACACCATAACCCTAACCCCAAATGTCAGGAGTTTTAATGTGTACTGTTGAGGGTCCTCTGGTTGCTTACGTCAGTAACAACACATGTAGACTCCCCATCCTTGTTGTCTGACAAAATGCTTACTCTGTGCATTACATGATAAAAGATGGAATCATATGTGAAAAGTAGTTTATAATTCACTTGCAACATCATATAGCTGTCACTTCTCTGATATCTGTTTCTGATTGGATACAGAGCAAATTATGAGGTCATTAAATTTAATATGTATACTATTAAATAAACTGAGAATCTCATGAAAGTTATTAAGATCACACAAACACACACACACACACACCAACGCACACCCTATCTTACAATAAAATGAACTGAAAATTGTAGGCATGTATCATTATATAAAAATACATAGAAATGTCACAAGGTGTTAATACAATGATTGACTGCACATAATGTTTCGTTCACTCTTTGAAATCACCATTAAATATAGCTTCCATTCTCTGTTTACTATATGTCAAATGTCCCAGTTAATGGATGTAAGGACCTACATTTTCCCACAGATTCTATTTCATGTTTCATCAAAACTTCTTCCTATTATTCAAACCTCATTTCGTGATTAATAAGATAACAATTCATCTTTCCGAGCAAAGCATTGGTTTAACCTGGTTATGCCATATCTATAATAAAATATATAAAAAAACATGTTCAAACTGAGTATACTAGCTGTACATGTGGAACCGTGTAGCTGACGGGTAAAAAAACAAAATACATCACCGCATTTTTCACTAGAGTAAAACGATGGTGGCGCAAGCGGAGCAGGCACCCCCATGTTTAGTAGGGCGGAGCAGGCACCCCCATGTTTGGTAGGGCGGAGCAGGTACCCCCGTGTTTGGTAGGACGGAGCAGGCACCCCCATGTTTAGTAGGGCGGAGCAGGCACCCCCATGTTTAGTAGGGCGGAGCAGGTACCCCCGTGTTTCGTAGGACGGAGCAGGCACCCCCATGTTTAGTAGGGCGGAGCAGGCGTCCCCATGTTTAGTAGGGTTCGTGTTGTTTATTTTGTCCAATTAAATATCTTTAGTTCCATGTGATGTCCACTACACTTTCCACTTAATATGGTGGTCGGTTGGTTCGTCTTTACTGTGTTTTATTTATTCTGTTTGTATTTATTTACCTATACTGGAGTTCAACACAATTTCCAACCAATGATGTTTCGTGTCGTTTAACAGTAAAACGACAGGTGCGAGTAGTGGAGTAGGAACTACAGTTTTGATTACCCTTCCGGAGCACACAGGTTCAATCTGTGGTTTTCCATGAAGCGTTTTTTTGATCATTGTTTGTCCTTAATTCCTTTTCGTTTGGTCTTTCTAGTGTCTGCCAATCTTCGATTGACTGTTTCTGATGACCACTTTGGTATCTTCAAATTTGTCATGAAATTAAAGATTGCTTGGAAGGGTCAAATTGAAATTTAGGACAATAATCGAAAACGAAAGATGGTACTAATATATACTGCTTGCTGTTACTAATTTGGTTGTTCTTGTAGATGTTTCAAAACTTAAAAATGAAGGATTATGTTTCTTTTCGTTTCTTGTGCATGGTCTTTTTATTTCCATTATTCGTGAAAAACATCAGTGATTCATTCAAACATTGAAACTTGTGAACTTAGTACAAAATAGTTACATTATGAAAAGAAAGTTTTAACAGTGAGGTTCGAGCCCTGATCGAGTCAAACCAAAGACAATAAAATTGGTATTTGTTGCTTCTCCTGATGCAGCAGCAATTAAGGAGAAAGATCAAAGACTGGTTGGATCGAAATCAGGATAATTTGTCCGAGCGGGGGCGACATGTCTATCCGCGGAATGTTGTTTCAGTGAGCTAGGACTATAAAAACCAACCTAAGCGTGTTGGTCTAGTACAAAGCGGACCTCATCATCATTTCATTGAATATTAACCTGTTCTCGCCATGAAATAGATGAACAATTGCTTCGTTTTGTTTAAAAAACAATCACTCATTCACTCTTTAAACATTGATTGCTAACATTTCCACAAATATCAACCAAACAAAAAACATTCTCTCTCACCTTATTTTTATAATGAATTGTGGCTGTTCAAATTATTTCCCGTGTGTAGTGCAAGTAACCTTCTTTCCTCCTCTCTATAACAACTTAGTCAACTTTGTACATCATTTCTCGGTAAGGGTCCGTGTGGCTCAATGAGTTAGGTAGTTGGATTAATTACCTAACAACTCATACAAGCCTATCACCAATACGGCGTGGGTTCGCGCCCTGCTTTGTAAATTACAAAAAAGGTGCACTCGACTCGCAGCCGCAGGTGATAAAGTTTACCAGTTGCTTGCCCATGGTCGGTGGTTCTCTCCGTGTACCCGGCTTCTTCCACCACCAAAACTGGTCGCCATGATATAGCTGAAATATTTCTGAGAGTGGCGTTAAGCACCAATAATCAATCAATCATTTCTCTGTATATCATATATCTGCAGTTCTAAATTAAACGTTGCTAATCTATTAAGTATATCGCCACCTAAAACTGAAATATTGTTGAAAGTGTCGTTAAACACCATAACCATCACCCCTCTATTGAGTATTACTTGCCCGACGTAATCAAAGTCTTGGTCTTGATCCCGAGCCATTGTAAATGCCCATATACTCCATGAGAAATTTGCAAGCTGAGCAAAAAAATATCTTGGACAATCATTGCTACAACAGAAAAAAAGATTTTGGTTATATTATTTAATTTGTGTAGTAGTGATTTATTCAGTGGATTTATTATGGTAACCGCATTTAATTTTGTCTATAACATATCATCAGCATATATATCTACAAACTCTCCAGCACACAGAACATAACTGGTAACGTATTTCAATAGTGGAGACATTAACACAACACAGATTTTACCAGGAACCCAGACTTTTTTTTATTTGGATCTAATATGTATACATGCAGTTTTACATACCAATGCGAATTTACTGACTTGTGAAAATAGCTGGTAGACATCATTCTCTGTGACAGGAGAGGTTATTTTGTTGTGTTTATTCCATTCTTCCAGATAAATACGGATCCATTCTAACTGATATTCTTTGTCAGGGTACCGACTTGCATCCATATCTTCAGTACCTAGTAAACATACTTTTTTCTGATAAACACTCTGTTTAGTTAGTTATTTTATATATATACACATTTGGAAATACCATTTAACTTTTAGGGGAATGACTATTTTCTCTTCCCTATTTTGTCTATCCTGTTTAGGCCGTTTGATTTTATTGTTCCCAAACAGTTTTACATTATTTGGCTTTTTTAATCTTTCGATTTTTAGCATACCTGGTGAAAGTTATTCCAGAAACGCGTCGTGCACACTAAGTTTAATATCTACGTTTTTATTATGTATATTGTGAAGACACAAATTCTGCAGTCAAATATTATTGGAAAATAAATATCTTGGCACGAAAGATGTAAAAAAAAAAAAACACAATCTGAAACTGCAAAATTATTTGTTACATCTGAAGTACAATTACTGATTTTTCATGTCCCACAAAAATCTGGTTTTTGCTTGGTGTAAATTATTTGGCGAAAATCATAGCTCCCTCCCTAAACGTCAAAATTGCGAAATTAGATGGCCTCTTGTTTTCGATATGATTTCGTTTTCTATTCTGTAGCCAACTTTGATTTAAAGTTTAAAAAAACTTTGGAAGTGGCGTTTAACAACATACACCAACCAAACTAACCTAAAGGTTTTAAGTCATCAAATGCACTTTTGAAGTTTTCTTTACATGACATTGCCACATAGACGGTTTTAGATTTGATGGTGTTTATAAAGCCATTTTCAACAATATTTAGAAAATGGATACAAACCTACATATTCTGTAAAATGGTCACCAATCTCAAATGGCTGGTAATTAAACATCATGAATTCATGATCTATAAATGTTACTTTGTCTGAAAGTAAAATATTTTAAATCTTACTTTCTGTTCATTTTCCCCCCGAAAAAAGACCTGTTTCACATATATAATTATGACTTTTCGACCTTTTTCGCTGCGTTGTAAGTTTTATCATCACTATTTTGAATTTTCGCCTTTTTGTTCTTATTAGAGGAGTGAGTGAGCAAAGTCAGCAATTTTTCGCGTATATCATGGCGAGAACAAGTTAATTTCCAATGAGATGACGAGGTTCGCTTTGTCCTAGATCAACACGCTTAGTTGGATTTTTATAGTCCTAGGTCACTGAAACAACAGTCCGCGGATAAACATGTCGCCCCACTCGGACACATTATCCTGATTCCGAGCCAACCAGTCTTTGCTCTTTCTCCTTAATGCTGCGTGCCTAGCGGAGAAACAACACATACCAATTTTATAGTCTTTAGTTTGGGGTTCGAAACCACGAAAGCACTCGAACCGAACACAATAACCATTACACCATCGATTCGGTTACTAATAAACCTGCAACAGGAAAAGTAAAACAAAAACATGAAAATGGTCACGATACAACATCGTGATATATCGTGACAAAATTGAGATTGACCCACAGGCACTTGTTTCATTCAAAAAATATATGCCCCCTCCTCTTCCTTACTTCAAGGTAAACATCTATCCTTTTCCCCTTTCCCACTTCGCCTCAATATTTTTCGCTTATTTGTGATCCTTTCGACCCAATTATATCGTTACACTCCCGAGATATTTCTCTTTTCGACTGCCACATTTAAATATATCTACTGGGCACCCCCCAGACAAATTGGACAAGAATAGTCAGCGAAATAATGTCATTCGTTTTCCACAAATCCGAAATAATATGATGGTAATTAACAACCGAAACAAGAACAAACTAAATGATAAAAGTGCACCACTCACCGGAAGGTATACATCTTCGAGATTATTAAATTTTGTGTAACAATAAAACCTTCCCGCCATTTTCTTTAAAAAAAAACAAAAAAAAAAAACACAACAAACAAAACAAAAAAGAAAAACATCAACAAAAAAACACGTATAATGCAACTGACCGTTCTTGTAGTGCAGCATCTTCATAATAAACTGGTATCATTTGAAACCACTTTTCTAGTTTATCAAACCATACAGAAACAGGTGGGTCGTCGACAAAATTCGGCTTCAATGAATGTAATCTTACCATTTCCTTTATTATCTGACTGTCAAATAAAAATAAGAAAAAAAAATTATTACATAAAATCGATGAATAGTGAGTGAGTGATTGTTGTTTAATACATTTTTCATCTATATCGTGGCGAGAACAACTTAATCTTCAATTAGATGATGATGAGGCCCGCGTTGTACTACATCAACATGCTGAGTTGGATTTTGTTCATAGTGCTAGCTTACTTAAACAACAATCCGCGGATAGACATGTCGCCCCACTCTGACACATTATCCTGATTCTGAGCCAACCAGTCTTTGCTCTTTCTCCTTAATGCTGCGTGCCTAGCGGAGAAACAACACATACCAATTTTATAGTCTTTAGTTTGGGGTTCGAAACCACGAAAGCACTCGAACCGAACACAATAACCATTACACCATCGATTCGGTTACTAATAAACCTGCAACAGGAAAAGTAAAACAAAAACATGAAAATGGTCACGATACAACATCGTGATATATCGTGACAAAATTGAGATTGACCCACAGGCACTTGTTTCATTCAAAAAATATATGCCCCCTCCTCTTCCTTACTTCAAGGTAAACATCTATCCTTTTCCCCTTTCCCACTTCGCCTCAATATTTTTCGCTTATTTGTGATCCTTTCGACCCAATTATATCGTTACACTCCCGAGATATTTCTCTTTTCGACTGCCACATTTAAATATATCTACTGGGCACCCCCCAGACAAATTGGACAAGAATAGTCAGCGAAATAATGTCATTCGTTTTCCACAAATCCGAAATAATATGATGGTAATTAACAACCGAAACAAGAACAAACTAAATGATAAAAGTGCACCACTCACCGGAAGGTATACATCTTCGAGATTATTAAATTTTGTGTAACAATAAAACCTTCCCGCCATTTTCTTTAAAAAAAAACAAAAAAAAAAAACACAACAAACAAAACAAAAAAGAAAAACATCAACAAAAAAACACGTATAATGCAACTGACCGTTCTTGTAGTGCAGCATCTTCATAATAAACTGGTATCATTTGAAACCACTTTTCTAGTTTATCAAACCATACAGAAACAGGTGGGTCGTCGACAAAATTCGGCTTCAATGAATGTAATCTTACCATTTCCTTTATTATCTGACTGTCAAATAAAAATAAGAAAAAAAAATTATTACATAAAATCGATGAATAGTGAGTGAGTGATTGTTGTTTAATACATTTTTCATCTATATCGTGGCGAGAACAACTTAATCTTCAATTAGATGATGATGAGGCCCGCGTTGTACTACATCAACATGCTGAGTTGGATTTTGTTCATAGTGCTAGCTTACTTAAACAACAATCCGCGGATAGACATGTCGCCCCACTCTGACACATTATCCTGATTCTGAGCCAACCAGTCTTTGCTCTTTCTCCTTAATGCTGCATGCTTAGCGGAGAAGCAACAAATACCAATTTTATAGTCTTTGGTTTGACCCGATTGGGGCTCGAACTCACGATCTACCGCACACGAGGCGAGCACGCTAACCATTACACCATCGATGTGGTTAAACGATGAAGGTTAACCGAAAACAATAAGAATGGAATGTTTATGAAAATAATTTAATTTGTCTTCCTTATTAAGTAAGTTTGCTGCTTGATCGAGAAGAAGACAATTTTTAATTAAAAATGCTAAAGTAATTGAGATGTTTTTGGAATTTAACAATATTCTAGTTGAATCGTGGCGGTCAATTTTTTTGGTGGAGGAAACTGAGGTACCATGAGAAAACCACCGACATGTCGCAAGTCACTGACAAACTTTATCACATAATGTTGTATCGAGTACACCTAGCTATGAGCAGGATTAGAACCCACAACTTCAGCGTTGATAGGCACTGATTACATAGGCATACATACCCAGTATAGCCCGGCTTAGCCCTGCCACATACCGTGCCTGTCCAAAGCCAGGAACTGAAGTTCCAACATTACATGTTGTGGTCCTTGTCTGTGTTTAATGTTTTGAGGTGATAAGTGGTTGTTCGTTTTGTTGATATTGGTAGAATTGTTGACCATCACTGTTCATAATATAGTCTGTTCATAGTGATTGCAACCGGCTAACCTCGGATGATTCCAATGTTCATTAAAAACAGGAAGTGACCTCATGTGCTTCTGAATAGTAATCCGTTCTTGCTCCACTAGTGGCACCTCCTGTTACATTTATTATAAACCATGTGATAAGTCGTGAATTATGATAAATTAACGTGTATACTTACTGTCTGTATGTTTTAAATCGTTCGCAGTCTAGTGTGACTCCGCTACAATATGCATAAGCCCTTCCATTGTTAAACGTAGCATACAATGGTGGACACATTCCTTGTTCTGATAAATATTTAATATATCGAAGTTCTGCTTTTCTATCCATATAATGTTAAAACAGCAGATTTGTTTTCGGTCCTGTCTAAAATTGAAAATGGATTTCCATATAATAGTTTAAAATGGACTAGTGTTTGGAACTTTATTGTTTGTATTACTGTATTGCTTGACCCGTATGGGTGTAAAATGCAATTAAATACATTAATAAATTAATAAATTTCCCTCATCAAGTATTTCAATCAACATCAATGGATACATTTTAATGTCGTCCATTTTTGCTTGGTTGTAACCGTTCTCCGGGTAATAATACCAGTGTCAATAAATTTACGCATGCTCCAATTTGGTATAAGTTATAGGTTATAATCGAACGCAACCTGCTGCAATTTGATACAAGAGTTACACATTCTAATCGAACACGACCTTCTTGTATATCAATATCAATATCAATATTTTTATTCCAATTAAGGTCCCTCAAGGGGCAATAACAAATTCATAATTATATCAGCAGTTACAACAATACAGAATGGAGACATATTTTCTTTTAAAAGACAATTCTAACTATTTAAATGATAAAATGTTACAGCAAGTGGGCTGTGTTTGGCAGCACGACCCGAGGAGAGGCAAGAAGTAATGTATAGTAGCAGAGTACATCGTATGGTTGAAGAATGGACTACATGTATGCGATTACTTAGCTGGAGGAGACACCAGGGGACTATGCTTAAGAATTGTATTTTGATTCTCCCCGTGTCTGTTCCAACAAAGCAAGCGGATCAAGTAGTAAAATAGAATAGGAAAATATTTAAATAGATTAGGCAAATTAACTATATATCACTCATTTATTCTATCAAACTTTAACTACTGCCCAGTAATTTGGCATTTTTGTTCTGAAGCCAATACTAAAAAGATGGAAAAAATTCAAGAGAGAGCACTAAAATTTATATATAATGAAAACCACTCCACATATGAAGAACTTCTGTCTAAATCAAAATTACCTTCTCTAAAAATTAGACGTATTCGTACAATAGCTATTGAAACATTTAAAATTATAAATAAGGAAACCCCTCAATATCTACATGATATATATATAAATAATAAATATAATTTTAGGTACAGCAATACAGCACATATACCAACAGTCAAGACTACCCGGTATGGATTGAACTCTTTTAGATACTATGCTTCAAAAACTTGGAATGAGCTGCCAGACCATTTCAGGAAAGAAACATCAATCAATTTAAGAGTTTAATAAACTCTTGGAATGGCAGCTCATGTCACTGCAGCTTCTGTGCATGATTTTAAAGTATTTTCATACTTTTTTGCTTTATTTTAAATATTTTTAGATATAGATGCATGTGATTTTCAAAGTTTTGATTTCTATTTGTCTCATTTTATCCATGCTTTTGTTTATTCACATCAATATATAATGTGCTTTTAAATTATGCTTCTGCTACTGCTGTGTTTTAAATTGCTTTCATATTTTAATTTGGTTTGAAATTTCATAAAAAAAAATTAATATGTTCTTTTGGTTTGTTTAACAAATATTGTGTGCATGTTTTTGTTTTATTGTTTATATATGCATATTCTTATGTCGGATTTAAAAGCTCATTAGAGCTTGTGTTGTAATGTTTGATGTTTTCCGACTTTAAATAAAGCTTATTGTATTGTATTGTATTGTATTGTATTGTATTGTATTGTATTATATTGTATTGTATCATGTGTTTGATGAAAGGACTGTGATTACTTAGCTGGAGGAGACACCAGAGGGCGGTGCTTAAGAATCGCATTTCGATTCCCCTCCGTGTCTGATCCAGGTAAGCAAGCAGTTCAAGTAATAAACTGAAATGGGAATAAATAGATGTATCGTTTATCTGCAACAGACACCAAGGAACAGTGCTTCAGGAAATGTATTGCATCTACTAGAATTAGCAATGAGCATTCCTCCTCGTGTCTAGTGCAGACAAACAATAATATATTTTAGACATTAATATGTAGATTTTGTTATTAAAATTGAAGCAGTGTTATTGACACAATTCTTTCAAAACTGATGCATCCTCACAGGTCATTAACTAGTAAAAAATTGTCTTGAGGATTTAATTGTAGAAAATTGCTACATGATTGAGATATTGTTCTGAACAGCTGTTGTCGCTCTTCTCTAAATTTACTGCAGCAAAGGAGAAAATGAATTTCATCTTCTACCTCTCCCGAGTCGCACTGCCCACACAACCTTTGGTGTGGAGGAATACCCTGGGATCTACCAGTCTCAATATGTAGACGATGTGCTGAGATTTTTAGTTTTGCTAAACATCTCCTATGGTCAAAATTACCAATAACAGATAGATAATTTTCAAAACCAAAATGTACTTTGAATGTGGTGTAAGTGCGAAGCTTCCCTTCTGAGTATTGTTTCACCTGATTTTTCCATAGTTCCAACTGAAAAGCCCTCTTTGATTTGTCTATTGAGGCTGTTTTTTGAAATTTTCTTTCCTTTCAACTGACTAATTATTGGAAAATTTATAAGAATGTAACCAATCGTAACTACTCTGCCATTCTCGCTACCCTTACAATAACCTCGTAAGTATATAGTAGAAATTCTTCTTAAATAATTTGCCGGAAGATAAGCCGCACAAAATTATAGTACACGAAAATCCAATATTGAAGACATACTAAGTAAAATCTAATCATGCAAAACTAATTAAAGCTTTATCTTTTATCCATGAAAATAATTGAAATATAGAAAATTGCTAAAATATAATTTTATCAAACTTTCATGTTACTGACATGTGAAAGGTAGTTCTATTTATCCGCCACCTACTTACGAGGTTATGTATAAGATACAGTACTATTGAAACAAAAGAAGTGGCCCGATATATCCAATACGGGCAACTTCTTTTGTTTAAATAATAATGTATCTAACTTGTACAATAATAGTGTTGTTGAAAAAAACAAATGGTATGACATTTAATCCATTTTTTTGCTGACGATCCATGGAAATTGTAACTGTTTTGTTTGAGAACGAGTTTAAATAATTTTCCCATTTAAATGACAGGTGAACGATATTAACCTTGTCCCAAAAATGGGTCATATTATTAAAGTACAGCGGCCTGTATCATCGGCCCCTATTAGCGGCCTGTATCATCGGCCTCTATTAGCGGCCTGTAAGTGATATTAGAGGCCGAATTTACAATAGCTTTGCTGGTGGTATTATTGTACAAATATATTTTATGGCCGGGTAGTTACGATTGAGAATGTAACGATAAGCTACCACGTGGTTGAAAATACTAACCTTAAATTTAATATCAGTGGGCTTCCATGCTGGTCTGATTACATTCAGGATCTGTATAGCCCCTCCATTTATATCGGTTTCATCTATCGAGAGGTAGAGGTTAACGAACGATTGCTTCGACATCGTATAGTTCGTGGTTTATTTATACGAAGAACCAATAATGATTATTACAGATGTAACTCAAGCGTAAATATTAATTCTCCATAAATCGAGCGGAAATTTCAAATATTTGAATTCATAGTAGTTGAATAGATGTGGTTACAAAGTGGCATTTGAGGAGGAGCTACCGGAAGATGTTGAATAAACACGAAAATTAGAGGAAGGAATCAAGAAATGTCGTTATAGAAAGAAAGTTCACGAAACAATATAGCAAAAACGAACAATTAATGAATAAAACGTTAAAAGATCTCTGAAAATATAACAAAAATGCAACGCGGACGTGATAGACTACTTGGTGTACTACACAACATATCCGAAAACAACAAACGTTTGTAAAAAATGTAATTATTAAAGGTGCTCCCCATTAAAAATGGCGGAGAAAGGGGCAGATAACCAGTGAAAGGGCTAGAAAACGATAATAGGACGCAGACGTCCTAGAGAACACCCCAAGGGCACTTCCGATCACGTGACTTCCAGGGGAAGCCCTACGGGTGATGGTTGATCGCATATTGCGCAACTTCCGGTTGGGCATGCGCGCACACTCCCAAGTGAATCCCTTCGTGGTGACGTTTGAAGACGTCATTTCCAGTGAAAAGGCCCCACTATAGTGGATAGTGCGTAACCGCGCAACCGGAGGTTGCGCATGCGCACACCCTTTCAAGGAACCCTTCGGGGTCACGTGACCTTCGGTCACTTCCGGTAGCCATGGTACTTGTACTACTGTACTACTACTATAGTAAGAAAAAAGCGCGGGAAACCGAAAAAAGGTATGGGGGAAAAGTACGGGAAAAATGTTCATCTATATCATGGGAGAAGAAGCTATATTAAATGAAATATTCATCTATATCATGGGAAAAGAAGTTACATTAAATGTAATGTCCATCTATATCTTCTTCTTTTTTCTTCTTCTGTAAGTGCAGAACTCTTGGTTGAGTATAATCACACTGTTCATATGACACAATAAAACTGCCCCCCCCCCCCCATGTACAATTAAAATGTCCAGTATATACAATTCAAAAACAGAAGAAGTAGTTCTATGGTACAATGGTGGTGTTGGCCAGGGCCTGTCGGAAACCCTCCAGGGAAATCATGCTGGCCAGTTGCTGAGGTAGTGTGTTCCATGTCCTGATAGTACTCGGGAAGAAGGAATACTGCATGGTTATTGTTCTGGTGTGTGGTTGAAGGAACCTGATGTTATGTCCTCTAGTGATGACGCCAGTTGGAATGAGGAACGATTCTGGTGGTATATCAACAAGATTGTTTACGATCTTAAATAGCAAAATTGTCTTAATACGTGCTCTTCTGAGCCTAAGTTCTTCCCAACCTAGTTGTGACATCATGCTGGTGACACTGTTAGTTTGCCCCTCTTCGTTGAACTCTTTCTAATGCGTTGATGTTCCTCTGGGTAGGTGGATCCCAGACTGCAGGATCATACTCGATCGTTGGGCGGACGAAGGTGGTAAATGCTCGTTCCTTAGCTGACTGGGGGCAAGTGCCGATGTTTCTCCTTAAGAAAGCTAAGGTGTTATTTGCATTTTTAGTGATGGCATCTACGTGGGTGTTCCAAGAGAGGTTTTTAGAGATGTTAAGGCCTAGGTATTTCGTAGAATCAACATGTTGGAGTATGTGTCCATGTATGGTGTAGTCATGGTGTAGTGGTTTACGTTTCTTAGTGATAGTCAATACTTAGCATTTGTCTGGGTTGAACTGCATCTGACACTGTTGTTCCCATTTGATTAAGTTGTCTAGGTCTTCTTGAAGTTGGGTACAGTCAGAGGTGGAACTGACCTTCCTATACATGAGGCAGTCGTCAGCGAAAAGACGTGTCTGAGATCTTGCGTAGCCTGGCATGTCGTTGATGTATACAAGGAAGAGCAAGGGTCCTAAGACCGTTCCTTGTGGACTTCCAGATGCAATAGGATTTGTTGATGACGAATTTCCTTCCAGTACAACAGTCTGGGTACGGTCTGACAAGAAATCCTGAATCCATGAGAGAGTGTTTTTTCGTACTCTATAATGATCAAGTTTCATTAATAGTCGGTTGTGGGGGACCTTGTCAAAGGCCTTAGAAAAGTCCAGTAAGATACCGTCTATCTGGTCGCCAAAGACAAGTGCCTTTGCTAAGTCATGGATAGTTAGGACTAGCTGGGTATCACATGATCTTCTCTTGCGGGAGCTGTGTTGGTCGTCTGAGAGGATGTTGGTGTTTTCTAGGTGGGTATGAACACTGCTGTGGATTATGTATTCCATGATTTTACAACATATCGATGTTAATGATATAGGCCTATAGTTGGAAGGTTGGCCTCTATCTCCCTTTTTAAATACAGGTGCGACAATAGCTGTTTTCCAATCAGATGGGATTTTACTCTGGTTAATGGATGCTTGGAATATAAACGTGAGTGCTGGTGTTATCTCTTTGGCTGTTTCCTTCAGTAGGCGGCCCGGGATACTGTCGGGTCCCGTAGCTTTGTGTGGATTTAAGCTTGTCAAGAGTTTCATGATACCATTGTGGTAGATTATAATAGGTGGTATCTCTGGTGTAGAGTTCACTCCCATATCTGGTATGTTACTTAGATCTTCAGATGTAAAAACAGACGAGAACTGAGAGTTAAGCATGTTGGCCTTGTCACTAAAGGTAAGTCCATTACGTTTCAGTGGTGCAACTCCACATCTATCATTCTTCTTGTTTTTGATATAATTCCAGAAGAGTTTTGGACTGGCTTCTTCGCTACATATTATGTTGTTAATATATGAGCTATATGCTTCCCTGCATTTCTTTTGGGCGAGTTTCTTTATTGCATTGTATGAGTTCCAGTCCTTTGTTTTGTGGGTGCGTTTTGCTCGATTGTATAGTTTTTGTTTCCGTCTTGACAGAGTACACAGGTCTTTTGTAATCCAGGGTTGAGTTATTCTTGTTGAAGTTGTTTTCGATGGTATACATTCCTCCATTATATCAGTGCACTTGGTCTTGAAGTAATCCCACAGAGTGTTAATGTTGGTGTTAATTTTGAACTTTTCCAGTATTTGTTTGACATTTCCTCTATCTTGCTTTTTAGTTTCTGTGTGTCTGCCTTTTTCCAGATGTATATTTTGCGTTTTACTGGCTTTTGTCTTGATATTGCAATGTTGGAATCTACAAAGACTATTGCATGGTCACTGATGCCTGGTATTGCTTCGCATCTATTAATTAATGATGATCGATTTGTAAAGAATACATCCAGCAGATTTTGGCCTCTTGTCGGGAAGTTGACGGATTGTATAAGACCTAAGTCTTCTTCTAGTGCTAGACAAATTTCGCTAATTTCTTTACGATACTGGTTGCTGGTTATAGTGTTCGAGGACCAATTGATATCAGGTAAGTTCAAGTCTCCTCCTATCCAGATGGTGGATTTTGTGTTCTTATGGCAAATGTCAGAGATGATGTTTGACAGGTCTTTAGAGTATTCAATGCTGCTATTAGGTGGTCTGTATGCAGATATCACAATGAGTGATTTGTTGGAATCACACTCCATTTTTCTGGCGATAATCTCACAGTCGCAATCAGTGACTGTTGTTATGTCAATGGGATTACTGTTGATATTTGACTTGATTGCAAGCATGACACCTCCGAATCCATCTTTTCTGTCTTTACGGAATATTTCGTAATCGGATTCATCTGGTAAGATTTCGCCATTGCATATAGACGGTTTAAGCCATGTTTCATTTCCACATATAATGTCTGTGTTACTAGAGTCTAAAAAGTTCCAGAAACTATGTTTTTTGGAATTAATGCTCTGAAAGTTAATGGTAGCAAATCGGATGTTTCTGTTATGTGGAAACTTTGAGCGTTGGTTTTCCTGATGATTTGGACTAGATGTATGCAATGGGGATCTCATATTGCCATTATCTAATGATGTATTGCTGAGTACTGACTGATTCCTTAGTGAATCGTAAATATTGTTACTCTCAACAATCACAGATTCAAATAGGCTGGTTGAAAATGTTGGTATGCCACATTGGCAACAAGTCCAAGATGCATTTGATGGTTCAAGAGCTTTATAAATCGCTGAATTCATACCCATACAATTTGCGTGATACCATAGATTACAGTTATCACATGCTACTGCACGTTGTCTCCAAGTGACAGCTTTGTTACAAGTTTGACAGGGATATTTAGGAGTAGCTGGACCTGGCTTCAATTCAGTGTCTGATGATAATAATATGAGTATATAACTGAGGTATAATAGATGGCTTGTATTACCTCTGGAAATAATATGGTCAAGCTGGCTTTTTCGTTTGACAAAGTTCGCTAAAATATCAGGTAAGTATGTTTTATTCGATGTTGCTGTGCTTGACTTACAGTATACACTTTTGGTCTGGCAGATTGAGGTTTTATCTGCAAGGTCTATTTGTACTTTTGTTGGGAAGTATAATGAGTGAAAGACCACACACATCAGTGCTGCTATAGCATGTATTCGGTTGTTGTTGTTGTTTTCCCGGAAACCGGAAGACATGATGGGAGTAGTGTAAGTGGTGAGATTGCGCGAAAATTCAGATCTGAAAATTTCTGGGATTTCACAGTCTATGGATTTTTTTGGAATAATCAGGTTAGTCATGGGAGAACAAGCTACATTAAATGAAATGTTCATCTATATCATGGGAGAAAGAAGTTACATTAAATGAAATGTCCATCTATATCATGGGAGAACAAGTTACATTAAATGAAGTGTCCATCTATATCATGGGAGAACAAGTAACATTAAATGAAATGTCCATCTATATCATGGGAGAACAAGTTACATTAAATGAAATGTCCATCTATATCATGGGAAAACAAGTTACATTAAATGTAATGTCCATCTATATCATGGGAGAACAAGTTACATTAAATGTAATGTCCATCTATATCATGGGAGAACAAGCTACATTAAATGTAATGTCCATCTATATCATGGGAGAACAAGTTACATTAAATGAAATGTCCATCTATATCATGGGAGAACAAGTTACATTAAATGTAATGTCCATCTATATCATGGGAGAACAAGCTACATTAAATGAAATGTCCATCTATATCATGGGAGAAGAAGCTACATTAAATAAAATGTCCATCTATATCATGGGAGAACAAGTTACATTAAATGTAATGTCCATCTATATCATGGGAGAACAAGCTACATTAAATGAAATGTTCATCTATATCATGGGAGAACAAGCTACATTAAATGTAATGTCCATCTATATCATGGGAGAACAAGTTACATTAAATGTAATGTCCATCTATATCATGGGAGAACAAGTTACATTAAATGAAATGTTCATCTATATCATGGGAGAACAAGTAACATTAAATGTAATGTCCATCTATATCATGGGAGAACAAGTTACATTAAATGAAATGTCCATCTATATCATGGGAGAACAAGTTACATTAAATGAAATGTCCATCTATATCATGGGAGAACAAGATACATTAAATGTAATGTCCATCTATATCATGGGAGAACAAGTTACATTAAATGAAATGTCCATCTATATCATGGGAGAACAAGTTACATTAAATGAAATGTCCATCTATATCATGGGAGAACAAGTTACATTAAATGAAATGTCCATCTATATCATGGGAGAACAAGTTACATTAAATGAAATGTCCATCTATATCATGGGAGAACAAGTTACATTAAATGAAATGTTCATCTATATCATGGGAGAGCAAGTTACATTAAATGAAATGTCCATCTATATCATGGGAGAGCAAGTTACATTAAATGTAATGTCCATCTATATCATGGGAGAACAAGTTACATTAAATGTAATGTCCATCTATATCATGGGAGAGCAAGTTACATTAAATGAAATGTCCATCTATATCATGGGAGAACAAGTTACATTAAATGAAATGTCCATCTATATCATGGGAGAACAAGTTACATTAAATGTAATGTCCATCTATATCATGGGAGAACAAGTTACATTAAATGTAATGTCCATCTATATCATGGGAGAACAAGCTACATTAAATGTAATGTCCATCTATATCATGGGAGAATAAGTAACATTAAATGAAATGTCCATCTATATCATGGGAGAACAAGTTACATTAAATGTAATGTCCATCTATATCATGGGAGAACAAGTTACATTAAATGTAATGTCCATCTATATCATGGAAGAACAAGTTACATTAAATGAAATGTCCATCTATATCATGGGAGAACAAGTTACATTAAATGAAATGTCCATCTATATTATGGGAGAACAAGTTACATTAAATGTAATGTCCATCTATATCATGGGAGAACAAGTTACATTAAATGAAATGTTCATCTATATCATGGGAGAACAAGTTACATTAAATGTAATGTCCATCTATATCATGAGAGAACAAGATACATTAAATGTAATGTCCATCTATATCATGGGAGAACAAGTTACATTAAATGAAATGTCCATCTATATCATGGGAGAACAAGTTACATTAAATGAAATGTCCATCTATATCATGGGAGAACAAGTTACATTAAATGAAATGTCCATCTATATCATTGGAGAACAAGTTACATTAAATGTAATGTCCATCTATATCATGGGAGAACAAGATACATTAAATGTAATGTCCATCTATATCATGGGAGAACAAGTTACATTAAATGAAATGTCCATCTATATCATGGGAGAAGAAGTTACATTAAATGAAATGTCCATCTATATCATGGGAGAACAAGTTACATTAAATGAAATGTTCATCTGTATCATGGGAGAACAAGTTACATTAAATGTAATGTCCATCTATATCATGGGAGAACAAGATACATTAAATGTAATGTCCATCTATATCATGGAAGAACAAGATACATTAAATGAAATGTCCATCTATATCATGGGAGAACAAGTTACATTAAATGAAATGTCCATCTATATCATGGGAGAACAAGTTACATTAAATGAAATGTCCATCTATATCATGGGAGAACAAGTAACATTAAATGAAATGTCCATCTATATCATGGGAGAACAAGTTACATTAAATGAAATGTCCATCTATATCATGGGAGAAGAAGCTACATTAAATAAAATGTCCATCTATATCATGGGAGAACAAGTTACATTAAATGTAATGTCCATCTATATCATGGGAGAACAAGATACATTAAATGTAATGTCCATCTATATCATGGGAGAACAAGTTACATTAAATGAAATGTCCATCTATATCATGGGAGAACAAGTTACATTAAATGTAATGTCCATCTATATCATGGGAGAACAAGTTACATTAAATGTAATGTCCATCTATATCATGGGAGAACAAGCTACATTAAATGTAATGTCCATCTATATTATGGGAGAACAAGCTACATTAAATGTAATGTCCATCTATATCATGGGAGAACAAGTTACATTAAATGAAATGTCCATCTATATCATGGGAGAACAAGTTACATTAAATGTAATGTCCATCTATATCATGGGAGAACAAGTTACATTAAATGTAATGTCCATCTATATCATGGGAGAACAAGTTACATTAAATGAAATGTCCATCTATATCATGGGAGAAGAAGCTACATTAAATAAAATGTCCATCTATATCATGGGAGAACAAGTTACATTAAATGTAATGTCCATCTATATCATGGGAGAACAAGATACATTAAATGTAATGTCCATCTATATCATGGGAGAACAAGTTACATTAAATGAAATGTCCATCTATATCATGGGAGAACAAGTTACATTAAATGTAATGTCCATCTATATCATGGGAGAACAAGTTACATTAAATGTAATGTCCATCTATATCATGGGAGAACAAGCTACATTAAATGTAATGTCCATCTATATCATGGGAGAACAAGCTACATTAAATGTAATGTCCATCTATATCATGGGAGAACAAGCTACATTAAATGTAATGTCCATCTATATCATGGGAGAACAAGCTACATTAAATGTAATGTCCATCTATATCATGGGAGAACAAGCTACATTAAATGTAATGTCCATCTATATCATGGGAGAACAAGTTACATTAAATGTAATGTCCATCTATATCATGGGAGAACAAGTTACATTAAATGTAATGTCCATCTATATCATGGGAGAACAAGTTACATTAAATGTAATGTCCATCTATATCATGGGAGAACAAGTTACATTAAATGTAATGTCCATCTATATCATGGGAGAACAAGTTACATTAAATGTAATGTCCATCTATATCATGGGAGAACAAGTAACATTAAATGTAATGTCCATCTATATCATGGGAGAACAAGTTACATTAAATGAAATGTCCATCTATATCATGGGAGAAGAAGCTACATTAAATGAAATGTCCATCTATATCATGGGAGAACAAGATACATTAAATGAAATGTCCATCTATATCATGGGAGAAGAAGTTACATTAAATAAAATGTCCATCTATACCATAGTACCCCCGCACACTTTTTAAAGTGGGCGATGTGTCTCCTTGTCCATCGGATCCTA
Source organism: Bathymodiolus septemdierum (assembly GCA_963383655.1). Lineage (NCBI taxonomy): Eukaryota > Metazoa > Mollusca > Bivalvia > Mytilida > Modiolidae > Bathymodiolus > Bathymodiolus septemdierum. The sequence goes on along the minus strand of OY726526.1, from coordinate 15,057,090 downwards.
CGCATCTGTTCATGTGTCTTCTTTTGTTACAATTAGAATTTATTCAATACATTGTGTTGTATTTGAATATTAATGATCGATTCGAAAGTAACTTATAGAAAAAAGTGTGTCAATACAGGTAATTATTACGACACTTGACCTGAAATTGTCGAGTTTACATCACTGAACGGGAAATCATCCTTTATTTTAACGACAAAGATAGGATTGCACATATCCGTTAGTTATGTGCACGTTTGTATCGATTCAAGTATAGACGATGTGACTCAACAACACACGTCCAATTTGTGGTTTCCGCCTCATATGGTCAGTATCATAACTTCCCTTTCCATATTTTATATACAACAGACGCACATTGGATTATTCAATAAAATGTGGATATACAATATATATATTAAACTTAGATATAGGAAGTAGAAAATACTGAAATATTTGTGATTTATTCGTAATGTGTTGATTGAGAACATACACGGTACACAGAGGACAAGGTGAATTTTGATAAGAAGAACCAACAATATACCTTAAATACGGAAAATATATACTTTATAGGGGTGTTATTTTACACGTGTATACAGCTACTGTGAATGAGACTTTAAATCACACCGACTTGGCTTAGAAGAAAATTATGGAGATCTATATTAATTTTTCCGAACCACCAATGGAGAACATGACATTAAGTTATACTAATTACTCCATAACGGACACTACAATCATGTCTTACTCGAACAAGACTCTTCAGGAATATAACGACGAGGAAGCTAATCGTCGACTGATACCCGTCATATATCTTGGACTACTGATGCTTATAGGGATACCAGGAAATTTGATCGTGTTAATTGTTTTCCCGTCAAGGTTTCCTAAAACCACACACAGGATGTTTATAACTGGTCTAGCGGTGGCCGATATTCTTGTTTGTGTTGTAACTTTGCCATTTGAGATTACAGAGATGAGATTACAGTATACATTCTACAACTCGTGGTGTTGTAAATTCTTCCGAGCATGCAACACCCTTTTTGCACTATCATCTATTTTCATTCTGATGGGGCTGTCGGGTGATCGATTTCGACGTGTTTGCACGCCATTAAAAGTCCAAATGACGTCACGACACGCGACCATTTACATTATGTTCTGTGTTGTTTTAGCAGTAATATTCTCATGGCCAAACTTGTTCATTAGTGGAATCCGATTGGTTAATCTCGGTAATAACGTCACCGGATACGACTGCTCATTGTCAGACCAGTTTGCTAAAACGAAATACCCCACACTATATGGCGGCACTTTATTCCTTGTTTTCATAATTTGTATGATATTATTAATTGTTTTATATTCTTTAATTGGACGTCAAATATTGAAGCACTTTCAGTTTAGAAGAAGGTTTTCAAGAAGTTCTACATCAAAGTCGACATCGTCAACTCCAGTTTCTAACGATAGTCGAAAGCTTATGTCGACAAATAAGGCTGAACAAGAATACAATAATGAGGTATTTATAGATAACAAGCCAAAAGAAACACAGGAAATGCTAACACGAAAATCACATAGAAAATCATCAAAACATCACTCCACGAAACACCAGTCTGTAAAGGAAGATGCGACATCCACAAAACTGACAAAGATTGCGCTTGCCATCAGCTTAGCTTTTATTCTGAGCTATTTGCCACATTTAACAATATCTTTATTGACTGCATTGAAAGGCAAGTTCTTGCTTCCGCCGGGACCGGTAGTATCTGCTGTGTTGCCTATAGTAACAAGGTCGTTCGCCATTAATAATGTCGTTAATCCAATCATATATGGGTTGATGGACAAAAGATTCAGAGACAATTGTAAACTGATGTTCAAAGATGCAATTTGCTTCAAATAGAAAGCATGGTTTAAAAATTGAGTCACAGGGACTTGTAACGTCAACCATCACAAGAAGTGCCAAAAACAATCAACATACATGTACAATAGTACACCTAGGAGTTTGGGAAATTTCGTTCGAGGATTGTTATCCTCCCTGTAGACAGTATATTGCAGTTCAGGACTGACATTACCCATTTCACTGTGGACCATCAGATAACAAGACATTACAGTTAGTTCGAATGGTTCGGTTGGGGGTATTGATGACTTGTTTATGATCATGACTAATTGATATTAAATATGTTAAAAGTTTAAGTTATGATTTGTGTGTGCTGTGAGTAATGGTCTACAAACCAACATATTATACCTTTTTAGATAGTAGTCGGTAAACTGTCGGTTAACTAGGAACATTCATTGAACATGTGGCTGTAACTGTCCATGTTTATATCATTATTCGTGTTTTTGATTGTGTGTGGTATTTTGGGGAAGACGCGAATCTGTGCGGTTTATATTTTGTTTGTTTATATCTGCATTGCCGTTAGTGTCGTGACGAGAGGAGGGTCGTATCTCAATAACTGGTTTAACCCTGCCACATATTTGTGTCTGTCCCAAGCCAGAATATGGATTTCCGGCAAATGTCGTGGTTTATTTTGTGCTTCAATGATTTGAAGTGAGATGTGGTTGTTCGTTTTGTTGATAGTGTTGGAATTGTTGACGATCAATTTTTCAACTTAGTTCAAATAAAACGGTTCTTTGACTACCTTAATTAACTTGTTTGATAAATAATGATTTTCATGTAACTTTTATAATTAATAGGGATAGTCGTGATCGTATGGTAGTTGGATTTATAACTACCTTTTGCAATCAGTGCCATTACCACTAACGTTGTGAGTTCGAATACCATTCAGGCGATGTGTACTCGATAAAACATCAGTGACTTGCGACAGGTCAGTGGTTTTCTCCCGTTACTCCGGTTTTCTCTACTAATAAAACTGACCGCCACGATATAACTGAAATATTGTTAAAAGTGGCGTTAAGCACCATAACCTTAACCCTTTTATAATTATAGTCACAGTACATACATTATAATGTATATGCATATATCTGGAAACCTTTACTATTGATGTGGTTATTGTGCCCAGAACCATGCAACGTCAGTGGTGTTTGGGGATTGTGGTGGTCTGAAGACAATGACCTTGCCCATCGCCCTGCATCCTGCAGATATTGACACAATTGATCAAAAATAGGTGTCAGTTTATTTACATTAGGTTTATCATTCTAATTCAAATTCTCGTGTCAGCAAAACTGTGTCCTTTAATATATTGTGGAAATAGCATGCAGGTCAAAGTGTTGGTAATCCTCCTCATGTATTGAATAAGGAGGGCTTACCTCACATATTTGATCAATCGTTTTATTCTGTGGGTGATTTAGTATATATCTAAATGTCAGGAAGGGACCGTCGTGGTCGTATGGTAGTTGGATTTACAACTACCTATGCAATCAGAGTTCGAATCTCATTCATGGCGAGGTGTACTCGATACAATATGCAATACACTTAATCAGTGACTTGTGACATGTTGGTGATTTTCACGGTGTACTCCGGTTTCCTCCACCAATAATACTCATGGCCACGATTTAACTGAAATATTGTTGAAAGTGTCCTTAAACACCATAACCCTAACCCCAAATGTCAGGAGTTTTAATGTGTACTGTTGAGGGTCCTCTGGTTGCTTACGTCAGTAACAACACATGTAGACTCCCCATCCTTGTTGTCTGACAAAATGTTTATTCTGTACATTACATGATAAAAGATGGAATCATATGTGAAAAGTAGTTTATAATTCACTTGCAACATCATATAGCTGTCACTTCTCTGATATCTGTTTCTGATTGGATACAGAGCAAATTATGAGGTCATTAAATTTAATATGTATACTATTAAATAAACTGAGAATCTCATGAAAGTTATTAAGATCACACAAACACACACACACACACACCAACGCACACCCTATCTTACAATAAAATGAACTGAACATTGTAGGCATGTATCATTATATAAAAATATATAGAAATGTCACAAGGTGTTAATACAATGATTGACTGCACATAATGTTTCGTTCACTCTTTGAAATCACCATTAAATATAGCTTCCATTCTCTGTTTACTATATGTCAAATGTCCCAGTTTATGGATGTAAGGACCTGCATTTTCCCACAGATTCTATTTCATGTTTCATCAAAACTTCTTCCTATTATTCAAACCTCATTTCGTGATTAATAAGATAACAATTCATCTTTCGGAGCAAAATATTGGTTTAACCTGGTTATGCCATATCTATAATAAAATATATAAAAAAACATGTTCAAACTGAGTATACTAGCTGTACATGTGGAACCGTGTAGCTGACGGGTAAAAAAACTAAATACATCACCGCATTTTTCACTAGAGTAAAACGATGGTGGCGCAAGCGGAGCAGGCACCCCCATGTTTAGTAGGGCGGAGCAGGCACCCCCATGTTTAGTAGGGCGGAGCAGGTACCCCCGTGTTTGGTAGGACGGAGCAGGCACCCCCATGTTTAGTAGGGCGGAGCAGGCAACCCCATGTTTAGTAGGGCGGAGCAGGTACCCCCGTGTTTGGTAGGACGAAGCAGGCACCCCCATGTTTAGTAGGGCGGAGCAGGCGTCCCCATGTTTAGTAGGGTTCGTGTTGTTTATTTTGTCCAATTAAATATCTTTAGTTCCATGTGATGTCCGCTACACTTTCCACTTAATATGGTGGTCGGTTGGTTCGTCTTTACTGTGTTTTATTTATTCTGTTTGTATTTATTTACCTATACTGGAGTTCAACACAATTTCCAACCAATGATGTTTCGTGTCGTTTAACAGTAAAACGACAGGTGCGAGTAGTGGAGTAGGAACTACAGTTTTGATTACCCTTCCGGAGCACACAGGTTCAATCTGTGGTTTTCCAAGAACCGTTTTGTCGACCATTGTTTGTCTTTAATTCCTTTTCGTTTGATCTTTCTAGTGTCTGCCAATCTTCAATTGACTGTTTCTGATGACCACTTTGGTATCTTAAAATTTGTCATGAAATTAAAGATTGCTTGGAAGGGTCTCATTGAAATTTAGGACAATAATCGAAAACGAAAGATGGTACTAATATATACTGCTTGCTGTTACTAATTTGGTTGTTCTTGTAGATGTTTCAAAACTTAAAAATGAAGGATTATGTTTATTTTCGTTTCTTGTGCATGGTCTTTTTATTTCCATTATTCGTGAAAAACATTAGTGATTCATTCAAACATTGAAACTTGTGAACTTAGTACAAAATAGTTACATTATGAAAAGAAAGTTTTAACAGTGAGGTTCGAGCCCTGATCGGATCAAACCAAAGACTTTAAAATTGGTATTTGTTGCTTCTCCCTAAGCGCGTGGCAATTAAGGAGAAAGATCAAAGACTGGTTGGATCGAAATCAGGATAATTTGTCCGAGCGGGGCGACATGTCTATCCACGGAATGTTGTTTCAGTGAGCTAGGACTATAAAAACCAACCTAAGCGTGTTGGTCTAGTACAAAGCGGACCTCATCATCATTTCATTGAATATTAACCTGTTCTCGCCATGATATAGCTGAACAATTGCTTCGTTTTGCTTAAACAACAATCACTCATTCATTCGTTAAACATTGATTGCTAACATTTCCACAAATATCAACAAAACAAAAAAAATTCCCTCTGACCTTATTTTTATAATGAATTGTGGCTGTTCAAATTATTTCCCGTGTGTAGTGCAAGTAACCTTCTTTCCTCCTCTCTATAACAACTTAGCCAACTTTGTACATCATTTCTCGGTAAGGGTCCGGGTGGGTCAATGAATTAGGTAGTTGGATCAATTACCTAACAACTCATACAAACCTATCACCAATACGGCGTGGGTTCGAGCCCGGCTTTGTAAATTACAAAAAGAGTGCACTCAACTCGCTGGCGCAAGTGATAAAGATTACCAGTTGCATGCCCATGGTCGGTGGTTCTCTCCGTGTACCGGCTTCTTCCACAACCAAAACTGGTCGCCATGATATAGCTGAAATATTTCTGAAAGTGGCATTAAACACCAATAATCAATCAATCAATCAATCATTTCTCTGTATATCATATATCTGCAGTTCTAAATTAAACGTTGCTAATCTATTAAGTATATCGCCACCTAAAACTGAAATATTGTTGAAAGTGTCGTTAAACACCATAACCATCACCACTCTATTAAGTATTACTTGCCCGACGTAATCAAAGTCTTGGTCTGGATCCCGAGCCATTGAAAATGCCCATATGCTCCATGAGAAATTTGCAAGCTGAAAAAAAAAATATCTTGGACAATCATTGCTACAACAGAAAAAAAAAGATTTTGGTTATATTATTTAATTTGTGTAGTAGTGATTTATTCAATGGATTTATTATGGCAACCGCATTTAATTTTGTCTATAACATATCATCAGCATACATCTACAAACTCTCCAGCACACAGAACATAACTGGTAACGTATTTCAATAGTGGAAACATTAACACAACACAGATTTTACCAGGAACCCAGACCTTTTTTTTAATTGGATCTAATATGTATACTTGCAGTTTTACATACCAATGCGAATTTACTGACTTGTGCAAATAGCTGGTAGACATCATCCTCTGTGACAGGAGAGGTTATTTTGTTGTGTTTATTCCATTCTTCCAGATAAATACGGATCCATTCTAACTGATATTCTTTGTCAGGGTACCGACTTGCATCCATATCTTCAGTACCTAGTAAACATACTTTTTTCTGATAAACATTCTGTTTAGTTATTTTATATATATACACATTTGGAAATACCATTTAACTTTTAGGGGAATGACTGTGTTCTCCTCCCTCAGCCCTCAGATATAGGTGACATTAGCCTATTTTGTCTATCCTGTTTAGACCCTTTGATTTTATTGCTCCCAAACAGTTTTAAATTATTTGGCTTTTTTAATCTTTAGATTTTTAGCATACCTGGTGAAAGTTATTCCAGAAACGCGGCGTGCACACTAAGTTTGATATCTACGTTTTTATTGTGTATATTGTGAAGACACAAATTCTGCAGTCAAATTTTATTGGAAAAAAAATATCTTGGCACGAAAGATGTAAAAAAACAATAATCTGAAACTGCAAAATTTTTTGTTACATCTGAAGCACAATTACTGATTTTTCATGTCCCACAAAAATCTGGTTTTTGTTTGGTGTAAATGTATTTGGCGAAAATCATAGCTCCCTCCCTATACGTCAAATGGTCTGTCCCTTATTGTTACCATCGGCACATATTAGAACCAAATATGTAGGTCTTACTTTGTTGTAAATGATTTATAACTGTGATAAATTGTGTTAAGAAAAGTAATTCAGTGTCTCTTATGAAATGAGAGATCAAGAGAAAACACGTTTTCTTTAGATAAACTCATCACTGACTATAAAATGAGAAGACCGATTGTTTTTGCTATGATTTTTAAGAGTTTCTACTCGCTTGCGAAATTAGATGGCCTCTTGTTTTCGATATGATGTCGTTTTCTATTCTGTAGCCAACTTTGATTTAAAGTTAAAAAAAACTTTGGAAGTGGCGTTAAACACCATACACCAACCAAACTAACCTAAAGGTTTTAAGTCATCAAATGCACTTTTGAAGTTTTCTTTACATGACATTGCCACATAGATGGTTTTAGATTTGATGGTGTTTATAAAGCCATTTTCAACAATATTTAGAAAATGGATACAAACCTACATATTCTGTAAAATGGTCACCAATCTCAAATGGCTGGTAATTAAACATCATGAATTCATGATCTATAAATGTTACTTTGTCTGAAAATAAAATATTTTAAATCTTACTTTCTGTTCATTTTCCCCCCGAAAAAAGACCTGTTTCACATATATAATTATGACTTTTCGACCTTTTTCGCTGCGTTGTAAGTTTTATCATCACTATTTTGAATTTTCGCTTTTTTGTACTTATTAGAGGAGTGAGCAAAGTCAGCAATTTTTCGCATATATCATGGCGAGAACAAGTTAATTTCCAATGAGATGACGAGGTTCGCTTTGTCCTAGACCAACACGCTTAGTTGGATTTTTATAGTCCTAGGTCACTGAAACAACAGTCCGCGGATAAACATGTCGCCCCACTCGGACACATTATCCTGATTCCGAGCCAACCAGTCTTTGCTCTTTCTCCTTAATGCTGCGTGCCTAACGGAGAAGCAACACATACCAATTTTATAGTCTTTAGTTTGGGGTTCGAAACCACGAAAGCACTCGAACCGAACACAATAACAATTACAACATCGATTCGGTTACTAATAAACCTGCAACAGGAAAAGTAAAACAAAAACATGAAAATGGTCACGATACAACATCGTGATATAACGTGACAAAATTGAGATTGATCCCACCCCCCTCCACATTTTGAATCACACGATATTAGTAATTATTTACCTGATTTGTCATCGTATATAATGTTAGTCCATAGCAAATCGTTGTGACATAAAACTATTCTCGTTTCCATATTATCAACAACTTGTTTTAATAATTCACATTCTTCTTTTAGCTTTGATAATGGCGGTATTTCTTTCAAAAATCTACAAAATAAACTAAATGTCACTTTTTCAATAATTGTAAATGCTATTTTGCAAATTATAGAGGATTTATAAATACCTATATATATATATATATATATGCAATCAGTGCCTATCATCACTAAAGTTGTGAGTCGAATCCCGCTCAGGCGAGGTGTACTCGATACAACATTATGTGATAAAATTTGTCAGTGACTGCCGGTAGGTCTGTGGTTTTCTTCGGGTACTCCAGTTTCCTCCACCAATAAAACTGACCGCTATGATATAACTGAAAATTTCAAATATTGTTGAAAGCGGCGTGAAACACCATAACACTAGCCCATTCTAGTACTGCAATATATATTGTAGAATAATTGTTCTGCTCACAAGCTTTATTGTTTGAAAACCTGTTCTCTTCATGACTGGCTACAATACTACTCGTTTTGGTGTTAAACAACGATAAATCGACCAATCAACCAATCAAACGACCAATCAATCAATCAATCAATCAATCAACTGTTGTTTCAGAGAGATGACACTGTACAAATCCAACTAAGCAAGTTGGTCATGGTCTAGTACAAAGGGGACATCATAATAGTCTCATTTAAAGGTAATTTGTTCTTGCCAGGATATAGTTGAATGATTGTTCACTTGGCGTTAAACAACAATCGTCCATTCACTTAATACAAGTAATATAAAACAATCTGATCATTTAATCATTAAGGTCAAATTAGATTTAGATAATTTAATAATTATTTTAGTATTCTTGCAGGGAAAGGGATAGCAGGTATTCTTGAAACAGAAATATTAAGAAGTCTATCGGAAAGTTGTATAAGTTTGCAATCATATATGCACGTTGCCAACGTGATATATATTTAGCCTAATTATTGATTTAAGCACAACACATTATCAGGGGGTCGAACCACGAGGTCTTCAACATGTGGAACAGGAGTTTTGTTCATGAGATAACGACATAAAACGCGCGAAATGCAAATGTCTACTCTGAAGGAGACCTTTAAAATAGATTTAATTTGACTTATGCCCGATATATTTTGCATTTATAGAGCAACTAGCAAATGTTTTAACTAATCTGAAATTATTTTTGCTCCATATGTTATGAACATTGTCGTTATCACTCTGTAAGAATTATTTTAAGAAAACTAGTACCAACCATTTGTGTCGTATACCTCGAGTCTTCAACCAAGCAAATTCTTAATTGGTAAAATCTCGTTATTTTAGGTTTAAATACAATAATTGAACATTCATATTTAATTAGAATAAAGCAGTGAACATATATGACACGAAAAACCTAACATTATATCCGTAAAATGTACAGAAATGGTCCTTTTATGTATCCATGACAACTAATATCGTGTTTTGTCGGTCGGTTTTATGTCAGTAGCTTTTTATTTTAGAGCAAACCGATGTCCTAAAACAAACACACATTGTCATAACTGATAATCAAGTTGCCGAAACGCTATGGTATTAAAGCACACATTTCAATGAAATACCGACAATAGCAGAGAATGCACTTACCGGTGTGGAAAGTTGACGTTTTTTTTCGCCATCTTGTTGGTCTCCAACCAAGATAACCCCTTCTCCAACCAAATAGGTTCGACCCCCTGATTATGAAGCAAATTAGAAATAATGTCATTCGTTTTCCACAAATCCGAAATAATATGATGGTAATTAACAACCGAAATAAGAACAAACTAAATGATAAAAGTGCACCACTCACCGGAAGGTATACATCTTCGAGATTATTAAATTTTGTGTAACAATAAAACCCTCCCGCCATTTTCTTTAAAAAACAACAAACAAACAAAACACAACAAACAACAAAAAAAACAAAAAACACGTATAATGCAACTGACCGTTCTTGTAGTGCAGCATCTTCATAATAAACTGGTATCATTTGAAACCACTTTTCTAGTTTATCAAACCATACAGAAACAGGTGGGTCGTCGACAAAATTCGGCTTCAATGAATGTAATCTTACCATTTCCTTTATTATCTGACTGTCAAATAAAAATAAGAAAAAATTACTTTAATCAAATCGATGAATAGTGAGTGAGTGATTGTTGTTTAATAAATTGTTCATCTATATCATGGCAAGAACAACTTAATTTTTAATTAGATGATGATGAAGCCCGCGTTGTACTACACCAACATGCTGAGTTGGATTTTTTCCTATAGTGCTAGCTTACTGAAACAACAGTCCGCGGATAGACATGTCGCCCCACTCTGACACATTATCCTGATTCCGAGCCAACCAGTCTTTGCTCTTTCTCCTTAATGTTGCATGCTTAGCGGAGAAGCAACAAATACCAATTATATAGTTTTTGGTTTGACCCGATTGGGGCTCGAACCCACGATCTACCGCACACGAGGCGAGCACGCTAACCATTACACCATCGATGTGATTAAATGATGAAGGTTAACCGAAAACAATAAGAATGGAATGTTTATGAAAATAATTTAATTTGTCTTCCTTATTAAGTATCTTTGCTGCTTGATCGAGAAGAAGACAATTTTTAATTAAAAATCACAGGCACTCGTTTCATATACATATTTGTTTACTATCTACGTCTATCCATATCATTATGGATAGACGTAGATAGTAAACAAATATATATATCAAATGAGTGCCTGTGTTAAAAATGCTGAAATAATTGAGAGGTCTTTGGAATTTAACAATATTCTAGTTGTATCGTGGCGGTCAGTTTTATTGGAGGAGGAAACCGAGATACCATGAGAAAACCACCGACATGTCGCAAGTCACTGACAAACTTTATCACATAATGTTGTATCGAGTACACCTAGCTATGAGCAGGATTAGAACCCACAACTTCAGTGTTGATAGGCACTGGTTACATAGGCATACATACCCAGTATAGCCCTGCTTAACCCTGCCACATACCGTGCCTGTCCTAAGCCAGGAACTGGAGTTCCAACATTACATGTTGTGGTCCTTGTCTGTGTTTAATGTTTTGAGGTGATAAGTGGTTGTTCGTTTCGTTGATATTGGTAGAATTGTTGACCATCACTGCTCATAATATAGTCTGTACATAGTGATTGCAACCGGCTAACCTCGGATGATTCCAATGCGTTCTCAAATGTTGAGGTAAACATTAGAGGAGTTCCGAGTGTAGTAATTGTAACCTATATTTAATTTCCCATGATCATGAAGGGACGTCGTGGTCTGATCGCATGGAAGTTGGATTTACAACTACCTATGCAATCAGTGCTTATCACAACTAAAGTTGTGCGTTCGAATCCCGTTCATGGCGAGGTGTACTCGATACAACATTATGTGATAAGGGTTGTCAGTGACTTGCGACAGGTCGGTGGTTTTCTTCAGGTGGCTTCCCCCACCAATAAAACTGACTGCCACGGTATAACTGAAATGTTGTTGAAAGTGGCATTAAACGCCATAAACCAACCAATCGAATTAAAATAGTAAATCCCTTCAACACCGACACAACCCGGTTTGGTTGTACATCATGTTGCAGATGTGAATTATTATGATAATAAGAATGGTGTAAAAAAAAGTTAGATTATACAAAAGAGGTAATGAGAAGTCATAAATCGAAGTACAAATAACACAATGGCCAAAAGAAAAAGGACAAACAATGATCTACACAACACTACACAGAAAATTAAAACTTGAGCAACACGAACCGTATTAAAAACAGGAAGTGACCTCATGTGCTTCTGAATAGTAATCAGTTCTTGCTCCACTAGTGGCACCCCCTGTTACATTTATTATAAACCATGTGATAAGTCATGAATTATGATAAATTAACGTGTATACTTACTGTCTGTATGTTTTAAATCGTTCGTAGTCTAGTGTGACTCCGCTACAATATGCATAAGCCCTTCCATTGTTAAACGTAGCATACAATGGTGGACACATTCCTTGTTCTGATAAATATTTAATATATCGAAGTTCTGCTTTTCTATCCACAAAGTTATTCGTAGCGGCTCCATATATCCTCTCTAAAACTATGTCTCCTTCAAATTGTTCACCAACATAACAACCAATCACTTTATTTGAGATACCGCCATCAAAAGACTACAAATAATAATAAAATATAGTATATAATTTAAAAAACCCACATTTAAATGAAGAAAGTTGTGGAATCGGCGTAGATCTAATGGTTTTTTCCACACAACAGCAATGAGCTAGGAGGATGGGACTTAACATGAATGAGACCATATCGGTGGTGTAATGGTTGGTGTACTCGCCTCAAGTGCGGTAGGTCGTGACTTCGATTCCCTCTCGGGTCAAACCAAAGACTATAAAATTGGTATGTCCTGCTACGAGCTCGGTATTTAAAGAATAGTTGGCTGGGAATCAGAATACTGTGTCCGAGTGGAACAACAAGTCTACCCGTGGACTGTTGTTTCAGCGAACTAACACTATAAAATTCCACCTCGCGTGTTTGTCTACCGAGTACAGAGCGGAAAACATCATTATCTCATTGAAATGTAACTTGTTCTCGCCATGATATAGCTGAAAACATTGCTCACTTCGTACTAAAAAATAATCATTCACTCACTCACTTAACATGATTGAAACTGAAGTCGTCTTCGAGGTGAAAAAACGGTATCATTTGTTTTCTTCGTTTTTTTTTGGAGCTTGTCGACGTACTTATTGTGTTTGAAGTGTATGTGTACGATACACCAAAATGTGAAATTAGATTAGATTAGGAGTTCTTATGTACGTTCGGATATGTATTGACATTTTTATTATTCCAGAGATGTATGTTACTCGTTTTGTATATCTTCCAATTTAGTCGAAATTCGCGTTGAATTGAATGAGTTCGAGATTGTAGAGAGACATGTAAGCTTGAGGTAATAGAGCTTACATCGCTCGTCTGGATACAAAATACTTATCACATACAAAATAATGTTAAAACAGCAGATTTATTTTCGGTCGCTGTCTAAAATTGAAAATGGATTTTCATATAATAGTTTAAAAAGGACTAGTGTTTGGAACTTTATTGTTTTCATTAATTTGTATTACTTTTTGTATTACTTATTGTTTGTATTACTGTATTGCTTGACCCTTATGGGTGTAAAATGCAATTAAATAAATTAATAAATTAATAAATTCCCTCATCAAGTATTTCAATCAACATCAATGGATACATTTTAATATCGTCCATTTTTGTTTGGTTGTAACCGTTCTCCGGGTAATAATACCAGTGTCAACAAATTTACGCATGCTCCAATTTGGTATAAGTTATACGTTATAATCGAACGCGACCTGCTGCAATTTGATACAAGAGTTACACGTTCTAATCGAACACGACCTTCTTGTATATCAATATCAATATTTTTATTCCAATTAAGGTCCCTCAAGGGGCAATAACAAATAATACATTCATAATTATATCAGCAGTTACAACAATACAGAATGGAGACATATGTTCATAAACAAGACAATTCTAACTATTTAAATGATAACATGTTACAGCAAGTGGGCTGTGTTTGGCAGCACGACCCGAGGAGAGGCAAGAAGTAATGCATAGTAGCAGAGTACATCGTATGGTTGAAGAATGGACTACATGTATGCGATTACTTAGCTGGAGGAAACACCAGGGGACTATGCTTAAGAATTGTATTTTGATTCTCTCCGTGTCTGTTCCAGCAAAGCAAGCGGATCAAGTAGTAAAATAGAATAGGAAAATATTTAAATAGATTAGGCAAATTAACTATATATCACTCATTTATTCTATCAAACTTTAACTACTGCCCAGTAATTTGGCATTTTTGTTCTGAAGCCAATACTAAAAAGATGGAAAAAATTCAAGAGAGAGCACTAAAATGTATATATAATGAAAACCACTCCACATATGAAGAACTTCTGTCTAAATCAAAATTACCTTCTCTAAAAATTAGGCGTATTCGTACAATAGCTATTGAAACATTTAAAATTATAAATAAGGAAACCCCTCAATATCTACATGATATATACATAAATAATAAATATAATTTTAGGTACAGCAATACAGCACATATACCAACAGTCAAGACTACCCGGTATGGATTGAACTCTTTTAGATACTATGCTTCAAAAACTTGGAATGAGCTGCCAGACCATTTCAGGAAAGAAACATCAATCAATTTAAGAGTTTAATAAACTCTTGGAATGGCAGCTCATGTCACTGCAGCTTCTGTGCATGATTTTAAAGTATTTTCATACTTTTTTGCTTTATTTTTAATATTTTTAGATATAGATGCATGTGATTTTCAAAGTTTTGATTTCTATTTGTCTCATTTTATCCATGCTTTTGTTTATTCACATCAATATATAATGTGCTTTTAAATTATGCTTCTGCTACTGCTGTGTTTTAAATTGCTTTCATATTTAAATTTGGTTTGAAATTTCATAAAAAAAAATTAATATGTTCTTTTGGTTTTTTTAACAAATATTGTGTGCATGTTTTTGCTTTATTGTTTATATATGCATATTCTTATGTCAGATTTAAAAGCTCATTAGAGCTTGTGTTGTAATGTTTGATGTTTTCCGACTTTAAATAAAGCTTATTGTATTGTATTGTATTGTATTGTATTGTATTGTATTGTATTGTATTATATTGTATTGTATCATGTGTTTGATGAAAGGACTGTGATTACTTAGCTGGAGGAGACACCAGAGGGCGGTGCTTAAGAATCGCATTTCGATTCCCCCCGTGTCTGATCCAGGAAAGCAAGCAGTTCAAGTAATAAACTGAAATGGGAATAAATAGATGTATCGTTTATCTGCAACAGACACCAAGGGACAGTGCTTCAGGAAATGCATTGCATCTACTAGAATTAGCAATGAGCATTGCTCCTCGTGTCTAGTGCAGACAAACAATAATATATTTTAGACATTAATATGTAGATTTTGTTATTAAAATTGAAGCAGTGTTATTGACACAATTCTTCCAAAACTGATGCATCCTCACAGGTCATTAACTAGTAAAAAATTGTCTTGAGGATTTAATTGTAGAAAATTGCTACATGATTGAGATATTGTTCTGAACAGCTGTTGTCGCTCTTCTCTAAATTTACTGCAGCAAAGGAGAAAATGAATTTCATCTTCTACCTCTCCCGAGTCGCACTGCCCACACAACCTTTGGTGTGGAGGAATACCCTGGGATCTACCAGTCTCAATATGTAGACGATGTGCTGAGACTTTTAGTTTTGTTAAACATCTCCTATGGTCAAAATTACCAATAACAGATAGATAATTTTCAAAACCAAAATATACTTTGAATGTGGTGTAAGTGCGAAGCTTCCCTTCTGAGTATTGTTTCACCTGATTTTTCCATAGTTCCAACTGAAAAGCCCTCTTTGATTTGTCTATTGAGGCTGTTTTTTGAAATTTTCTTTCCTTTCAACTGACTAATTGTTAGACAATTTATAAGAATGTAACCAATCGTAACTACTCTGTCATTCTCGCTACCCTTACAATAACCTCGTAAGTATATAGTAGAAATTCTTCTTAAATAATTTGCCGGAAGATAAGCCGCACAAAAATATAGTACACGAAAATCCAATATTGAAGACATACTAAGTAAAATCTAATCATGCAAACTAATTAAAGCTTTATCTTTTATCTATGAAAATAATTGAAATATAGAAAATTGCTAAAATATAATTTTATCAAACTTTCATGTTACTGACATGTGAAAGGTAGTTCTATTTATCCGCCACCTACTTACGAGGTTATGTATAAGATACAGTACTATTGAAACAAAAGAAGTGGCCCGATATATCCAATACGGCAACTTCTTTTGTTTAAATAATAATGTATCTAACTTGTACAATAATAGTGTTGTTGGAAAAAACAAATGGTATGACATTTAATCCATTTTTTTCCTGACGATCCATGGAAATTGTAACTGTTTTGTTTGAGAACGAGTTTAAATAATTTTCCCATTTAAATGACAGGTGAACGATATTAACCTTGTCCCAAAAATGGGTCATATTATTAAAGCACAGCTGCCTGTATCATCGGCCCCTATTAGCGGCCTGTATCATCGGCCTCTATTAGCGGCCTGTAAGTGATATTAGAGGCCGAATTTACAATAGCTTTGCTGGTGGTATTATTGTACAAATATATTTTATGGCCGAGTAGTTACGATTGAGAATGTAACGATAAGCTACCACGTGGTTGAAAATATTAACCTTAAATTTAATATCAGTGGGCTTCCATGCTGGTCTGATTACATTCAGGATCTGTATAGCCCCTCCATTTATATCGGTTTCATCTATCGAGAGGTCGAGGTTAACGAATGATTGGTTCGACATCGTATAGTTCGTGGTTTATTTATACGAAGAACCAATAATGATTATTACAGATGTAACTCAAGCGTAAATATTAATTCCCCATAAATCGAGCGAAAATTTCAAATATTTGAATTCATAGTAGTTGAATAGATGTGGTTACAAAGTAGCATTTGAGGAGGAGCTACCGGAAGATGTTGAATAAACACGAAAATTAGAGGAAGGAATCAAGAAACGTCGTTATAGAAAGAAAGTTCACGAAACAATATAGCAAAAACGAACAATTAATGAATAAAACGTTAAAAGATCTCTGAAAATATAACAAAAATGCAACGCGGACGTGATAGACTACTTGGTGTACTACACAACATATCCGAAAACAACAAACGTTTGTAAAAAATGTAATTATTGAAGGTGCTCCCCATTAAAAATGGCGGAGAAAGGGGCATATAACCAGTGAAAGGGCTAGAAAACGATAATAGGACGCAGACGTCCTAGAGAACACCCCAAGGGCACTTCCGATCACGTGATTTCCAGGGGAATCCTACGAATGATGGTTGATCGCATATTGCGCAACTTCCGGTTGCGACGTTTGAAGACGTCATTTCCAGTGAAAAGGCCCCACTATAGTGGATAATGCGTAACCGCGCAACCGGAGGTTGCGCATGCGCACATCCTTTCAAGGAACCCTTCGGGGTCACGTGACCTTCGGTCACTTCCGGTAGCCATGGTTCTTGTACTACTGTACTACTACTATAGTAAGAAAAAAGCGCGGGAAACCGAAAAAAGGTATGTGGGAAAAGTACGGGGAAAATGTTCATCTATATCATGGGAGAAGAAGTTATATTAAATGAAATATTCATCTATATCATGGGAGAAGAAGCTACATTAAATGAAATGTCCATCCATATCTTTTTCTTTTTTCTTCTTCTGTAAGTGCAGAACTCTTGGTTGAGTATAATCACACTGTTCATATGACACAATAAAACTGCCCCCTCCCCCCCCCCCCTCCCCCCCCCCCCCCATGTACAATTAAAATGTCCAGTATATACAATTCAAAAACAGAAGAAGTAGTTCTATGGTTCAATGGTGGTGTTGGCCAGGGCCTGTCGGAAACCCTCCAGGGAAATCATGCTGGCCAGTTGCTGAGGTAGTGCGTTCCATGTCCTGATAGTACTCGGGAAGAAGGAATACTGCATGGTTATTGTTCTGGTGTGTGGTTGAAGGAACCTTATGTTATGTCCTCTAGTGATGGCGCCAGTTGGAATGAGGAACGATTCTGGTGGTATATCAACAAGATTGTTTACGATCTTAAATAGCAAAATTGTTTTAATACGTGTTCTTCTGAGCCTAAGTTCTTCCCAACCTAGTTGTGACATCATGCTGGTGACACTGTTAGTTTGTCGGTAGTTGTTCATGACAAATCTTGCCCCTCTTCGTTGAACTCTTTCTAATGCGTTGATGTTCCTCTGGGTAGGTGGATCCCAGACTGCAGGATCATACTCGATCGTTGGGCGGACGAAGGTGGTAAATGCTCGTTCCTTAGCTGACTGGGGGCAAGTGCCGATGTTTCTCCTTAAGAAAGCTAAGGTGTTATTTGCATTTTTAGTGATGGCATCTACGTGGGTGTTCCAAGAGAGGTTTTTAGAGATGTTAAGGCCTAGGTATTTCGTAGAATCAACATGTTGGAGTATGTGTCCATGTATGGTGTAGTCATGGTGTAGTGGCTTACGTTTCTTAGTGATAGTCAATACTTAACATTTGTCTGGGTTGAACTGCAGCTGCCACTGTTGTTCCCATTTGATTAAGTTGTCTAGGTCTTCTTGAAGTTGGGTACAGTCAGAGATGGAACTAACCTTCCTATACATGAGGCAGTCGTCAGCGAAAAGACGTGTCTGAGATCTTGCGTAGCCTGGCATGTCGTTGATGTATACAAGGAGGAGCAAGGGCCCTAAGACCGTTCCTTGTGGAACTCCAGATGCAATAGGATTTGTTGATGGCGAATTTCCTTCCAGTACAACAGTCTGGGTACGGTCTGACAAGAAATCCTGAATCCATGAGAGAGTGTTTTTTCGTACTCCATAATGATCAAGTTTCATTAATAGTCGGTTGTGGGGGACCTTGTCAAAGGCCTTAGAGAAGTCCAGTAAGATACCGTCTATCTGGTCGCCAGAGCCAAGTGCCTTTGCTAAGTCATGGATAGTTAGGACTAGCTGGGTATCACATGATCTTTTCTTGCGGAAGCCGTGTTGTTCGTCTGAGAGGATGTTGGTGTTTTCTAGGTGGGTATGAACACTGCTGTGGATTATGTGTTCCATGATTTTACAACATATCGATGTTAATGATATAGGCCTATAGTTGGAAGGTTGGCCTCTATCTCCCTTTTTAAATACAGGTGCGACAATAGCTGTTTTCCAATCAGATGGGATTTTACTCTGGTTAATGGATGCTTGGAATATAAACGTGAGTGCTGGTGTTATCTCTTTGGCTGTTTCCTTCAGTAGGCGGCCCGGGATACTGTCGGGTCCCGTAGCTTTGTGTGGATTTAAGCTTGTCAAGAGTTTCATGACACCATTGTGGTAGATTATAATAGGTGGTATCTCTGGTGTAGAGCTCACTCCCATATCTGGCATGTTACTTAGATCTTCAGATGTAAAAACAGACGAGAACTGAGAGTTAAGTATGTTGGCCTTGTCACTAAAGGTAAGTCCATTACGTTTCAGTGGTGCAACTCCACATCTATCATTCTTCTTGTTTTTGATATAATTCCAGAAGAGTTTTGGACTAGCTTCTTCGCTACATATTATGTTGTTAATATATGAGCTATATGCTTCCCTGCATTTCTTTTGGACGAGTTTCTTTATTGCATTGTATGAGTTCCAGTCCTTTGTTTTGTGGGTGCGTTTTGTTCGATTGTATAGTTTTTGTTTCCGTCTTGACAGAGTACACAGGTCTTTTGTAATCCAGGGTTGAGTTATTCTTGTTGAAGTTGTTTTCGATGGTATACATTCCTCCATTATATCAGTGCACTTGGTCTTGAAGTAATCCCACAGAGTGTTAATGTTGGTGTTAATTTTGAACTTTTCCAGTATGTTGTTTGACATTTCCTCTATCTTGCTTTTTAGTTTCTGTGTGTCTGCCTTTTTCCAGATGTATATTTTGCGTTTTACTGGCTTTTGTCTTGATATTGCAATGTTGGAATCTACAAAGACTATTTCATGGTCACTGATGCCTGGTATTGCTTCGCATCTATTAATTAATGATGATCGATTTGTAAAGAATACATCTAGCAGATGTTGGCCTCTTGTCGGGAAGTTGACGGATTGTATAAGACCTAAGTCTTCTTCCAGTGCTAGACAAATATCGCTAATTTCTTTACGATACTGGTTGCTGGTTATAGTGTTCGAGGACCAATTGATATCAGGTAAGTTCAAGTCTCCTCCTATCCAGATGGTGGATTGTGTGTTCTTATGGCAAATGTCAGAGATGATGCTTGACAGGTCTTTAGAGTATTCAATGCTGCTATTAGGAGGTCTGTATGCAGATATCACAATGAGTGACTTGTTGGAATCACACTCAATTTTTCTGGCGATAATCTCACAGTCGCAATCAGTGACTGTTGTTATGTCAATGGGATTACTGTTGATATTTGACTTGATTGCAAGCATGACACCTCCGAATCCATCTTTTCTGTCTTTACGGAATATTTCGTATTCGGATTCATCTGGTAAGATTTCGCCGTTGCATATAGACGGTTTAAGCCATGTTTCATTTCCACATATAATGTCTGTGTTACTAGAGTCTAAAAAGTTCCAGAAACTATGTTTTTTGGAATTAATGCTCTGAAAGTTAATGGTAGCAAATCGGATGTTTCTGTTATGTGGAAACTTTGAGCGTTGGTTTTCCTGATGATTTGGACTAGATGTATGCAATGGGGATCTCATATTGCCATTATCTAATGATGTATTGCTGAGTACTGACTGATTCCTTAGTGAATCGTAAATATTGTTACTCTCAACAATCACAGATTCAAATAGGCTGGTTGAAAATTTTGGTATGCCACATTGACAACAAGTCCAAGATGCATTTGATGGTTCAAGAGCTTTATAAATCGCTGAATTCATACCCATACAATTTGCGTGATACCATAGATTACAGTTATCACATGCTACTTACTGCACGTTGTCTCCAAGTGACAGCTTTGTTACAAGTTTGACAGGGGTATTTAGGAGTAGCTGGACCTGGGTTCAATTCAGTGTCTGATGATAATAATATGAGTATATAACTGAGGTATAATAGATGGCTTGTATTACCTCTGGAAATAATATGGTCAAGCTGGCTTTTTCGTTTGACAAAGTTCGGTAAAATATCAGGTAAGTACGTTTTATTCGATGTTGCTGTGCTTAACTTACAGTATACACTTTTGGTCTGGCAAATTGAGGTTTTATCTGCAAGGTCTATTTGTACTTTTGTTGGGAAGTATAATGTGTGAAAGACCACACACATCAGTGCTGCTATAGCATGTATTCGGTTGTTGTTGTTGTTTTCCCGGAAACCGGAAGACATGATGGGAGTAGTGTAAGTGGTGAGATTGCGCGAAAATTCAGATCTGAAAATTTCTGGGATTTCACAAAGTCTATGGATTTTTTTGGAATAATCAGGTTAGTCATGGGAGAACAAGTTACATTAAATGTAATGTCCATCTATATCATGGGAGAAGAAGTTACATTAAATGAAATGTCCATCTCTATCATGGGAGAACAAGTTACATTAAATGAAATGTCCATCTATATCATGGGAGAAGAAGCTACATTAAATGAAATGTCCATCTATATCATGGGAGAACAAGTAACATTAAATGAAATGTTCATCTATATCATGGGAGAACAAGTTACATTAAATGAAATGTCCATCTATATCATGGGAGAACAAGTTACATTAAATGAAATGTCCATCTATGTCATGGGAGAACAAGTTACATTAAATGAAATGTCCATCTATATCATGGGAGAACAAGTTACATTAAATGAAATGTCCATCTATATCATGGGAGAGCAAGTTACATTAAATAAAATGTCCATCTATATCATGGGAGAACAAGTTACATTAAATGAAATGTCCATCTATATCATGGGAGAACAAGTTACATTAAATGAAATGTTCATCTATATCATGGGAGAACAAGTTACATTAAATGAAATGTCCATCTATATCATGGGAGAACAAGCTACATTAAATGAAATGTCCATCTATATCATGGGAGAACAAGTTACATTAAATGTAATGTCCATCTATATCATGGGAGAACAAGTTACATTAAATGAAATGTCCATCTATATCATGGGAGAACAAGTTACATTAAATGAAATGTTCATCTATATCATGGGAGAACAAGTTACATTAAATGAAATGTCCATCTATATCATGGGAGAACAAGTTACATTAAATGAAATGTCCATCTATATCATGGGAGAACAAGTTACATTAAATGTAATGTCCATCTATATCATGGGAGAACAAGTTACATTAAATGAAATGTCCATCTATATCATGGGAGAACAAGTTACATTAAATGAAATGTCCATCTATATCATGGGAGAACAAGTTACATTAAATGAAATGTCCATCTATATCATGGGAGAACAAGTTACATTAAATGAAATGTCCATCTATATCATGGGAGAACAAGTTACATTAAATGAAATGTCCATCTATATCATGGGAGAACAAGTTACATTAAATGAAATGTCCATCTATATCATGGGAGAACAAGTTACATTAAATGTAATGTCCATCTATATTATGGGAGAACAAGTTACATTAAATGAAATGTCCATCTATATCATGGGAGAACAAGTAACATTAAATGTAATGTCCATCTATATCATGGGAGAACAAGCTACATTAAATGTAATGTCCATCTACGGTATATCATGGGAGAACAAGTTACATTAAATGAAATGTCCATCTATATCATGGGAGAACAAGTTACATTAAATGTAATGTCCATCTATATCATGGGAGAACAAGTTACATGAAATGAAATGTCCATCTATATCATGGGAGAACAAGTTACATTAAATGTAATGTCCATCTATATTATGGGAGAACAAGTTACATTAAATGAAATGTCCATCTATATCATGGGAGAACAAGTAACATTAAATGTAATGTCCATCTATATCATGGGAGAACAAGTTACATTAAATGTAATGTCCATCTATATCATGGGAGAACAAGTAACATTAAATGTAATGTCCATCTATATCATGGGAGAACAAGCTACATTAAATGTAATGTCCATCTACGGTATATCATGGGAGAACAAGTTACATTAAATGAAATATACATCTATATCATGGGAGAACAAGCTACATTAAATGTAATGTCCATCTATATCATGGGAGAACAAGTTACATTAAATGTAATGTCCATCTATATCATGGGAGAACAAGATACATTAAATGAAATGTCCATCTATATCATGGGAGAACAAGCTACATTAAATGTAATGTCCATCTATATCATGGGAGAACAAGATACATTAAATGTAATGTCCATCTATATCATGGGAGAACAAGCTACATTAAATGTAATGTCCATCTATATTATGGGAGAACAAGTTACATTAAATGAAATGTCCATCTATATCATGGGAGAACAAGTTACATTAAATGTAATGTCCATCTATATCATGGGAGAACAAGTTACATTAAATGTAATGTCCATCTATATCATAGGAGAACAAGTTACATTAAATGTAATGTCCATCTATATCATGGGAGAACAAGATACATTAAATGTAATGGCCATCTATATCATGGGAGAACAAGTTACATTAAATGTAATGTCCATCTATGTCATGGGAGAACAAGTTACATTAAATGAAATGTTCATCTATGTCATGGGAGAACAAGTTACATTAAATGAAATGTCCATCTATATCATGGGAGAGCAAGTTACATTAAATGTAATGTCCATCTATATCATGGGAGAACAAGTTACATTAAATGAAATGTCCATCTATATCATGGGAGAACAAGTTACATTAAATGAAATGTCCATCTATATCATGGGAGAACAAGTTACATTAAATGTAATGTCCATCTATATCATGGGAGAACAAGTTACATTAAATGAAATGTCCATCTATATCATGGGAGAACAAGTTACATTAAATGTAATGTCCATCTATATCATGGGAGAACAAGTTACATTAAATGTAATGTCCATCTATATCATGGGAGAACAAGTTACATTAAATGAAATGTCCATCTATATCATGGGAGAACAAGTTACATTAAATGTAATGTCCATCTATATCATGGGAGAACAAGATACATTAAATGAAATGTCCATCTATATCATGGGAGAACAAGCTACATTAAATGTAATGTCCATCTATATCATGGGAGAACAAGATACATTAAATGTAATGTCCATCTATATCATGGGAGAACAAGCTACATTAAATGTAATGTCCATCTATATTATGGGAGAACAAGTTACATTAAATGAAATGTCCATCTATATCATGGGAGAACAAGTTACATTAAATGTAATGTCCATCTATATCATGGGAGAACAAGTTACATTAAATGTAATGTCCATCTATATCATGGGAGAACAACTTACATTAAATGTAATGTCCATCTATGTCATGGGAGAACAAGTTACATTAAATGAAATGTTCATCTATGTCATGGGAGAACAAGTTACATTAAATGAAATGTCCATCTATATCATGGGAGAACAAGTTACATTAAATGAAATGTCCATCTATATCATGGGAGAACAAGTTACATTAAATGTAATGTCCATCTATATCATGGGAGAACAAGTTACATTAAATGAAATGTCCATCTATATCATGGGAGAACAAGTTACATTAAATGAAATGTCCATCTATATCATGGGAGAACAAGTTACATTAAATGAAATGTCCATCTATATCATGGGAGAAGAAGCTACATTAAATGAAATGTCCATCTATATCATGGGAGAAGAAGTTACATTAAATGTAATGTCCATCTATATCATGGGAGAACAAGCTACATTAAATGAAATGTCCATCTATATCATGGGAGAACAAGTTACATTAAATGAAATGTCCATCTATATCATGGGAGAAGAAGCTACATTAAATGAAATGTCCATCTATATCATGTGAGAAGAAGTTACATTAAATGTAATGTCCATCTATATCATGGGAGAACAAGTTACATTAAATGAAATGTTCATCTATGTCATGGGAGAACAAGTTACATTAAATGTAATGTCCATCTATGTCATGGGAGAACAAGTTACATTAAATGAAATGTTCATCTATGTCATGGGAGAACAAGTTACATTAAATGAAATGTCCATCTATATCATGGGAGAAGAAGTTACATTAAATGAAATGTCCATCTATATCATGGGAGAACAAGTTACATTAAATGTAATGTCCATCTATATCATGGGAGAACAAGTTACATTAAATGAAATGTCCATCTATATCATGGGAGAACAAGTTACATTAAATAAAATGTCCATCTATATCATGGGAGAACAAGTTACATTAAATGAAATGTTCATCTATATCATGGGAGAACAAGTTACATTAAATGTAATGTCCATCTATATCATGGGAGAACAAGTTACATTAAATGAAATGTCCATCTATATCATGGGAGAACAAGTTACATTAAATGTAATGTCCATCTATATCAAGGGAGAACAAGTTACATTAAATGAAATGTCCATCTATATCATGGGAGAACAAGTTACATTAAATAAAATGTCCATCTATATCATGGGAGAACAAGTTACATTAAATGAAATGTTCATCTATATCATGGGAGAACAAGTTACATTAAATGTAATGTCCATCTATGTCATGGGAGAACAAGTTACATTAAATGAAATGTTCATCTATGTCATGGGAGAACAAGTTACATTAAATGAAATGTCCATCTATATCATGGGAGAACAAGTTACATTAAATGAAATGTCCATCTATATCATGGGAGAACAAGTTACATTAAATGTAATGTCCATCTATATCATGGGAGAACAAGTTACATTAAATGAAATGTCCATCTATATCATGGGAGAACAAGTTACATTAAATAAAATGTCCATCTATATCATGGGAGAACAAGCTACATTAAATGAAATGTCCATCTATATCATGGGAGAACAAGTTACATTAAATGAAATGTTCATCTATATCATGAGAGAACAAGTTACATTAAATAAAATGTCCATCTATATCATGGGAGAACAAGTTACATTAAATGAAATGTCCATCTATATCATGGGAGAACAAGTTACATTAAATGTAATGTCCATCTATATCATGGGAGAACAAGTTACATTAAATGTAATGTCCATCTATATCATGGGAGAACAAGTTACATTAAATGAAATGTTCATCTATATCATGAGAGAACAAGTTACATTAAATAAAATGTTCATCTATATCATGAGAGAACAAGTTACATTAAATAAAATGTCCATCTATATCATGGGAGAACAAGTTACATTAAATGAAATGTTCATCTATATCATGAGAGAACAAGCTACATTAAATAAAATGTCAATCTATATCATGGGAGAACAAGTTACATTAAATGAAATGTCCATCTATATCATGGGAGAACAAGTTACATTAAATAAAATGTCCATCTATATCATGGGAGAACAAGTTACATTAAATGAAATGTTCATCTATATCATGGGAGAAGAAGTTACATTAAATGAAATGTCCATCTATATCATGGGAGAACAAGCTACATTAAATGAAATGTCCATCTATATCATGGGAGAACAAGTTACATTAAATGAAATGTTCATCTATATCATGGGAGAACAAGTTACATTAAATGAAATGTTCATCTATATCATGAGAGAACAAGTTACATTAAATGTAATGTCCATCTATATCATGGGAGAACAAGTTACATTAAATGAAATGTGCATCTACGGTATATCATGGGAGAACAAGTTGCATTAAATGAAATTTGTTTACCAGGTTGTTTGGCTTCAAACATGTCCATTTACTTTTTAATTTGTTGATCATTTGTGTTTGGTTTCCATGCTAAAAAAAAAAAATTCCTACATTTTTACCCCAAAAAGGGAGGGGCAAAACTATAGTACCCCCACACACTTTTTAAAGTGGGCAATGTGTCTCCTTGCCCATCGGGTCCTACACATCTGTTCATGTGTCTTCTTTTGTTACAGTTAGAATTTATTCAATACATTGTGTTGTATTTTAACATTAAAGATCGATTCGAAAGTAACTTATAAAAAAGTGTGTCAATACAGGTAGTTATTACGACACTTGACCTGAAATTGTCGAGTTTACATCCCTGTCCGTGAACGGGAATTCATCCTTTATATTAACGACAAGATAGGATTACACGTTTGTATGGATTCAAGTATAGACGATGTGACTCAACAACACACGTCCAATTTGTGGAATCCGCCTCATATGGTCAGTATCATAACTTCCCTTTCCATATTTTATATACAACAGACGCACATTGGATTATTCAATAAAATGTGGATATACAATATATATATTAAATTTAGATATAGGAAGTAGAAAATACTGAAATATTTGTGATTTATTCGTAATGTGTTGATTGAGAACATACACGGTACACAGAGGACAAGGTGAATTTTGATAAGAAGAACCAACAATATACCTTAAATACGGAAAATATATACTTTATAGGGGTGTTATTTTACACGTGTATACAGCTACTGTGAATGAGACTTTAAATCACACCGACTTGACTTAAAAGAAAACTATGGAGATCTATATTAATTTTTCCGAACCACCAATGGAGAACATGACATTAAGTTATACTAATTACTCCATAACGGACACTACAATCATGTCTTACTCGAACAAGACTCTTCAGGAATATAACGACGAGGAAGCTAATCGTCGACTGATACCCGTCATATATCTTGGACTACTGATGCTTATAGGGATACCAGGAAATTTGATCGTGTTAATTGTTTACCCGTCTAGGTTTCCTAAAACCACACACAGGATGTTTATAACTGGTCTAGCGGTGGCCGATATTCTTGTTTGTGTTGTAACTTTACCATTTGAGATTACAGAGATGAGATTACAGTATACATTCTACAACTCGTGGTGTTGTAAATTCTTCCGAGCATGCAACACCCTTTTTGCACTATCATCTATTTTCATTCTGATGGGGCTGACGGGTGATCGATTTCGACGTGTTTACACGCCATTAAAAGTCCAAATGACGTCACGACACGCGACCATTTACATTATGTTCTGTGTTGTTTTAGCAGTAATATTCTCATGGCCAAACTTGTTCATTAGTGGAATCCGATTGGTTAATCTCGGTAATAACGTCACCGGATACGACTGCTCATTGTCAGACCAGTTTGCTAAAACGAAATACCCCACACTATATGGCGGCACTTTATTCCTTGTTTTCATAATTTGTATGATATCATTAATTGTTTTATATTCTTTAATTGGACGTCAAATATTGAAGTACTTTCAGTTTAGAAGAAGGTTTTCAAGAAGTTCTACATCAATGTCGACATCGTCAACTCCAGTTTCTAACGATAGTCAGAAGCTTATGTCGACAAATAAGGCTGAACAAGAATACAATAATGAAGTATTTATAGATAACAAGCCAAAAGAAACACAGGAAATGTTAACACGAAAATCACATAGAAAATCATCAAAACATCACTCCACGAAACGCCAGTCTGTAAAGGAAGATGTGGGATCAAAAAAACTGACAAAGATTGCGCTTGCCATCAGCTTAGCTTTTATTCTGAGCTATTTGCCACATTTAACAATATCTTTATTGACTGCATTGAAAGGCAAGTTCTTGCTTCCGCCGGGGCCGGTAGTATCTGCTGTGTTGCCTATAGTAACAAGGTCGTTCGCCATTAATAATGTCGTTAATCCAATCATATATGGGTTGATGGACAAAAGATTCAGAGTCAATTGTAAACTGATGTTCAAAAATGCACTTTGCTTCAAATAGAAAGCATGGTTTAAAAATTGAGTCACAGGGACTTGTAACGTCAACCATCACAAGAAGTGCCAAAAACAATCAACATACATGTACAATAGTACACCTAGGAGTTTGGGAAATTTCGTTCGAGGATGGTTATCCTCCCTGTAGACAGTCTATTGCAGTTCAGGACTGACATTACCCATTTCACTGTGGACCATCAGATAACAAGACATTACAGTTAGTTCGAATGGTTCGGTTAGGGGTATTGATGACTTGTTTATGATCATGACTAATTGATATTAAATCTTAAAAGTTTAAGTTATGATTTATGTGTGCTGTGAGTAATGATCTACAAACCAACAGCTTATACCTTTTTAGATAGTAGTCGGTAAACTGTCGGTTAACTAGGAACATTCATTGAACATGTGGCTGTAACTGTCCATGTTTATATCATTATTCGTGTTTGTGATTAAACACCATAACCTTAACCCTTTTATAATCATAGTCACAGTACATACATTATAATGTATATGCATATATCTGGAAACTTTTACTATTAATGTGGTTATTGTGCCCAGAACCATGCAACGTCAGTGGTGTTTGGGGATTGTGGTGGTCTGAAGACAATGACCTTGCCCATTGCTCTGCATCCTGCAGGTATTGACACAATTGATCAAAAATAAGTGTCAGTTTATTTACATTAGGTTTATCATTCTAATTCAAATTCTCGTGTCAGCGAAACTGTGTCCTTTAATATATTGTGGAAATAGCATGCAGGTCAAAGTGTTGGTAATCCTCCTCATGTATTGAATAAGGAGGGCTTGCCTCACATAGTTGATCAATCGTTTTATTCTGTGGGTGATTTAGTATATATCTAAATGTCAGGAAGGGACTGTCGTGGCGAGGTGTACTCGATACAATATGCAATACACTTTATCAGTGACTTGTGACATGTTGGTGATTTTCACGGTGTACTCCGGTTTCCTCCACCAATAATACTCATGGCCACGATTTAACTGAAATATTGTTGAAAGTGCCCTTAAACACCATAACCCTAACCCCAAATGTCAGGAGTTTTAATGTGTACTGTTGGGGGTCCTCTGGTTACTTAGGTCATTAACAACACATGTAGACTCCCCATCCTTGTTGTGTGACAAAATGTTTACTCTCTACATTACATGATAAAAGATGAAATCATATGTGAAAAGTAGTTTATAATTCACTGGCAACATCATATAGCTGTCACTTCTCTGATATCTGTTTCTGATTGGATACAGAGCAAATTATGAGGTCATTGAATTTAATATGTATACTATAAAATAAACTGAGAATCTCATGAAAGTTATTAAGATCAGACAAACACACACACACACACCAACACACACCCTATCTTACAATAAAATGAACTGAAAATTGTAGGCATGTATCATTATATAAAAATATATAGAAATGTCACAAGGTGTTAATACAATGATTGACTGCACATAATGTTTCGTTCACTCTTTGAAATCATCATTAAATATAAGAGGGCGGTGCTTAAGAATCGCATTTCGATTCCCCCCGTGTCTGATCCAGGAAAGCAAGTAGTTCAAGTAATAAACTGAAATGGGAATATATAGATGTATCGTTTATCTGCAACAGACACCAAGGGACAGTGCTTCAGGAAATGCATTGCATCTACTAGAATTAGCAATGAGCATTCCTCCTCGTGTCTAGTGCAGACAAACAATAATATATTTTAGACATTAATATGTAGATTTTGTTATTAAAACTGAAGCAGTGTTATTGACACAATTCTTCCAAAACTGATGCATCCTCACAGGTCATTAACTAGTAAAAAATTGTCTTGAGGATTTAATTGTAGAAAATTGTTACATGATTGAGATATTGTTCTGAACAGCTGTTGTCGCTCTTCTCTAAATTTACTGCAGCAAAGGAGAAAATGAATTTCATCTTCTACCTCTCCCGAGTCGCACTGCCCACACAACCTTTGGTGTGGAGGAATACCCTGGTATCTACCAGTCTCAATATGTAGACGATGTGCTGAGATTTTTAGTTTTGTTAAACATCTCCTATGGTCAAAATTACCAATGACAGATAGATAATTTTCAAAACCAAAATGTACTTTGAATGTGGTGTAAGTGCGAAGCTTCCCTTCTGAGTATTGTTTCACCTGATTTTTCCATAGTTCCAACTGAAAAGCCCTCTTTGATTTGTCTATTGAGGCTGTTTTTTGAAATTTTCTTTCCTTTCAACTGATTAATTGTTGGAAAATTTATAAGAATGTAGCCAATCGTAACTACTCTGCCATTCTCGCTACCCTTCCAATAACCTCGTAAGTATATAGTAGAAATTCTTCTTAAATAATTTGCCGGAAGATAAGCCGCACAAAAATATAGTCCACGAAAATCCAATATGGAAGACATACTAAGTAAAACTTAATCATGCAAAACTAATTAAAGCTTTATCTAAATTATTGAAAATAATTGAAATATAGAAAATTGCTAAAATATAATTTTATCAAACTTTCATGTTACTGACATGTGAAAGGTAGTTCTATTTATCCGCCACCTACTTACGAGGTTATGTATAAGATACAGTACTATTGAAACAAAAGAAGTGGCCCGATATATCCAATACGGGCAACTTCTTTTGTTTAAATAATAATGTATCTAACTTGTACAATAATAGTGTTGTTGAAAAAAACAAATGGTATGACATTTAATCCATTTTTTTGCTGACGATCCATGGAAATTGAAACTGTTTTGTTTGAGAACGAGTTTAAATAATTTTCCCATTTAAATGACAGGTGAACGATATTAACCTTGTCCCAAAAATACTAACCTTAAATTTAATATCAGTGGGCTTCCATGCTGGTCTGATTACATTCAGGATCTGTATAGCCCCTCCATTTATATCGGTTTCATCTATCGAGAGGTCGAGGTTAACGAACGATTGTTTCGACATCGTATAGTTCGTGGTTTATTTATACGAAGAACCAATAATGATTATTACAGATGTAACTCAAGCGTAAATATTAATTCCCCATAAATCGAGCGGAAATTTCAAATATTTGAATTCATAGTAGTTGAATAGATGTGGTTACAAAGTAGCATTTGAGGAGGAGATACCGGAAGATGTTGAATAAACACGAAAATTAGAGGAAGGAATCAAGAAACGTCGTTATAGAAAGAAAGTTCACAAAACAATATAGCAAAAACGAACAATTAATGAATAAAACGTTAAAAAATCTCTGAAAATATAACAAAAATGCAACGCGGACGTGATAGACTACTTGGTGTACTACACAACATATCCGAAAACAACAAACGTTTGTAAAAAATGTAATTATTGAAGGTGCTCCCCCTTAAAAATGGCGGAGAAAGGGGCAGATAACCAGTGAAAGGCCTAGAAAGCGATAATAGGACGCAGACGTCCTAGAGAACACCCCAAGGTAACTTCCGATCACGTGACTTCCAGGGGAAGCCCTACGGGTGATGTTTGATCGCATATTGCGCAACTTCCGGTTGCGTATGCGCGCACACTCCCAAGTAAATCCCTTCGTGGTGACGTTTGAAGACGTCATTTCCAGTGAAAAGGCCCCTCTATAGTGGATATTGCGTAACCGCGCAACCGGAGTTTGCGCATGCGCACACCCTTTCAAGGAACCCTTCGGGGTCACCTGACCTTCGGTCACTTCCGGTAGCCATGGTACTTGTACTACTGTACTACTACAATAGTAAGAAAAAAGCGCGGGAAACCGAAAAAAGGTATGGGGGAAAAGTACGGGAAAAATGTTCATCTATATCATGGGAGAAGAAGTTATATTAAATGAAATATTCATCTATATCATGGGAGAAGAAGCTACATTAAATGAAATGTCAATCTATATCTTCTTCTTTTTTCTTCTTCTGTTGAGTATAATCACACTGTTCATATGACACAATAAAACTGCCCCCCCCCCCGCCCCCCATGTACAATTAAAATGTCCAGTATATACAATTCAAAAACAGAAGAAGTAGTTCTATGGTACAATGGTGGTGTTGGTCAGGGCCTGTCGGAAAACCTCCAGGGAAATCATGCTGGCCAGTTGCTGAGGTAATGTATTCCATGTCCTGATAATACTCGGGAAGAAGGAATACTGCATGGTTATTGTTCTGGTGTGTGATTGAAGGAACCTGATGTTATGTCCTCTAGTGATGGCGCCAGTTGGAATGAGGAACGATTCTGGTGGTATATCAACAAGATTGTTTACGATCTTAAATAGCAAAATTGTCTTAATACGTGCTCTTCTGAGCCTAAGTTCTTCCCAACCTAGTTGTGACATCATGCTGGTGACACTGTTAGTTTGTCGGTAGTTGTTCATGACAAATCTTGCCCCTCTTCGTTGAACTCTTTCTAATGCGTTGATGTTCCTCTGGGTAGGTGGATCCCAGACTGCAGGATCATACTCGATCGTTGGGCGGACGAAGGTGGTAAATGCGCGTTCCTTAGCTGACTGGGGGCAAGTGCCGATGTTTCTCCTTAAGAAAGCTAAGGTGTTATTTGCATTTTTAGTGATGGCATCTACGTGGGTGTTCCAAGAGAGGTTTTTAGAGATGTTAAGGCCTAGGTATTTCGTAGAATCAACATGTTGGAGTATGTGTCCATGTATGGTGTAGTCATGGTGTAGTGGTTTACGTTTCTTAGTGATGGTCAATACTTAACATTTGTCTGGGTTGAACTGCATCTGCCACTGTTGTTCCCATTTGATTAAGTTGTCTAGGTCTTCTTGAAGTTGGGTACAGTCAGAGGTGGAACTGACCTTCCTATACACGAGGCAGTCGTCAGCGAAAAGACGTGTCTGAGATCTTGCATAGCCTGGCATGTCGTTGATGTATACAAGGAAGAGCAAGGGCCCTAAGACCGTTCCTTGTGGAACTCCAGATGCAATAGGATTTGTTGATGACGAATGTCCTTCCAGTACAACAGTCTGGGTACGGTCTGACAAGAAATCCTGAATCCATGAGAGAGTGTTTTTTCGTACTCCATAATGATCAAATTTCATTAATAATCGGTTGTGGGGGACCTTGTCAAAGGCCTTAGAGAAGTCCAGTAAGATACCGTCTATCTGGTCGCCAGAGCCAGGTGCCTTTGCTAAGTCATGGATAGTTTGGACTAGCTGGGTATCACATGATCTTCTCTTGCGGAAGCCGTGTTGTTCGTCTGAGAGGATGTTGGTGTTTTCTAGGTGGGTATGAACACTGCTGTGGTTTATGTGTTCCATGATTTTACAACATATCGATGTTAATGATATAGGCCTATAGTTGGAAGGTTGGCCTCTATCGCCCTTTTTAAATACAGGTGCGACAATAGCTGTTTTCCAATCAGATGGGATTTTACTCTGGTTAATGGATGCTTGGAATATAAGCGTGAGTGCTGGTGTTATCTCTTTGGCTGTTTCCTTCAGTAGGCGGCCCGGGATACTGTCGGGTCCCGTAGCTTTGTGTGGATTTAAGCTTGTCAAGAGTTTCATGACACCATTGTGGTAGATTATAATAGGTGGTATCTCTGGTGTAGAGCTCACCCCCATATCTGGCATGTTACTTAGATCTTCAGATGTAAAAACAGACGAGAACTGAGAGTTAAGCATGTTGGCCTTGTCACTAAAGGTAAGTCCATTACGTTTCAGTGGTGCAACTCCACATCTATCATTCTTCTTGTTTTTGATATAATTCCAGAAGAGTTTTGGACTGGCTTCTTCGCTACATATTATGTTGTTAATATATGAGCTATATGCTTCCCTGCATTTCTTTTGGGCGAGTTTCTTTATTGCATTGTATGAGTTCCAGTCCTTTGTTTTGTGGGTGCGTTTTGCTCGATTGTATAGTTTTTGTTTCCGTCTTGACAGAGTACACAGGTCTTTTGTAATCCAGGGTTGAGTTATTCTTGTTGAAGTTGTTTTCGATGGTATACATTCCTCCATTATATCAGTGCACTTGGTCTTGAAGTAATCCCACAGAGTGTTAATGTTGGTGTTAATTTTGAACTTTTCCAGTATGTTGTTTGACATTTCCTCTATCTTGCTTTTTAGTTTCTGTGCGTCTGCCTTTTTCCAGATGTATATTTTGCGTTTTACTGGCTTTTGTCTTGATATTGCAATGTTGGAATCTACAAAGACTATTTCATGGTCACTGATGCCTGGTATTGCTTCGCATCTATTAATTAATGATGATCGATTTGTAAAGAATACATCTAGCAGATGTTGGCCTCTTGTCGGGAAGTTGACGGATTTGTATAAGACCTAAGTCTTCTTCCAGTGCTAGACAAATATCGCTAATTTCTTTACGATACTGGTTGCTGGTTATAGTGTTCGAGGACCAATTGATATCAGGTAAGTTCAAGTCTCCTCCTATCCAGATGGTGGATTGTGTGTTCTTATGGCAAATGTCAGAGATGATGCTTGACAGGTCTTTAGAGTATTCAATGCTGCTATTAGGAGGTCTGTATGCAGATATCACAATGAGTGACTTGTTGGAATCACACTCAATTTTTCTGGCGATAATCTCACAGTCGCAATCAGTGACTGTTGTTATGTCAATGGGATTACTGTTGATATTTGACTTGATTGCAAGCATGACACCTCCGAATCCATCTTTTCTGTCTTTACGGAATATTTCGTATTCGGATTCATCTGGTAAGATTTCGCCGTTGCATATAGACGGTTTAAGCCATGTTTCATTTCCACATATAATGTCTGTGTTACTAGAGTCTAAAAAGTTCCAGAAACTATGTTTTTTGGAATTAATGCTCTGAAAGTTAATGGTAGCAAATCGGATGTTTCTGTTATGTGGAAACTTTGAGCGTTGGTTTTCCTGATGATTTGGACTAGATGTATGCAATGGGGATCTCATATTGCCATTATCTAATGATGTATTGCTGAGTACTGACTGATTCCTTAGTGAATCGTAAATATTGTTACTCTCAACAATCACAGATTCAAATAGGCTGGTTGAAAATTTTGGTATGCCACATTGACAACAAGTCCAAGATGCATTTGATGGTTCAAGAGCTTTATAAATCGCTGAATTCATACCCATACAATTTGCGTGATACCATAGATTACAGTTATCACATGCTACTTACTGCACGTTGTCTCCAAGTGACAGCTTTGTTACAAGTTTGACAGGGGTATTTAGGAGTAGCTGGACCTGGGTTCAATTCAGTGTCTGATGATAATAATATGAGTATATAACTGAGGTATAATAGATGGCTTGTATTACCTCTGGAAATAATATGGTCAAGCTGGCTTTTTCGTTTGACAAAGTTCGGTAAAATATCAGGTAAGTACGTTTTATTCGATGTTGCTGTGCTTAACTTACAGTATACACTTTTGGTCTGGCAAATTGAGGTTTTATCTGCAAGGTCTATTTGTACTTTTGTTGGGAAGTATAATGTGTGAAAGACCACACACATCAGTGCTGCTATAGCATGTATTCGGTTGTTGTTGTTGTTTTCCCGGAAACCGGAAGACATGATGGGAGTAGTGTAAGTGGTGAGATTGCGCGAAAAT
Organism: Bathymodiolus septemdierum; assembly: GCA_963383655.1. Lineage (NCBI taxonomy): Eukaryota > Metazoa > Mollusca > Bivalvia > Mytilida > Modiolidae > Bathymodiolus > Bathymodiolus septemdierum. The sequence continues at coordinate 15,020,807 of OY726526.1, read as the reverse complement.
TCAGATCTGAAAATTTCTGGGATTTCACAAAGTCTATGGATTTTTTTGGAATAATCAGGTTAGTCATGGGAGAACAAGTTACATTAAATGTAATGTCCATCTATATCATGGGAGAAGAAGTTACATTAAATGAAATGTCCATCTCTATCATGGGAGAACAAGTTACATTAAATGAAATGTCCATCTATATCATGGGAGAAGAAGTTACATTAAATGAAATGTCCATCTATATCATGGGAGAACAAGTAACATTAAATGAAATGTTCATCTATATCATGGGAGAACAAGTTACATTAAATGAAATGTCCATCTATATCATGGGAGAACAAGTTACATTAAATGAAATGTCCATCTATGTCATGGGAGAACAAGTTACATTAAATGAAATGTCCATCTATATCATGGGAGAACAAGTTACATTAAATGAAATGTCCATCTATATCATGGGAGAACAAGTTACATTAAATAAAATGTCCATCTATATCATGGGAGAACAAGTTACATTAAATGAAATGTCCATCTATATCATGGGAGAACAAGTTACATTAAATGAAATGTTCATCTATATCATGGGAGAACAAGTTACATTAAATGAAATGTCCATCTATATCATGGGAGAACAAGCTACATTAAATGAAATGTCCATCTATATCATGGGAGAACAAGTTACATTAAATGTAATGTCCATCTATATCATGGGAGAACAAGTTACATTAAATGAAATGTCCATCTATATCATGGGAGAACAAGTTACATTAAATGAAATGTTCATCTATATCATGGGAGAACAAGTTACATTAAATGAAATGTCCATCTATATCATGGGAGAACAAGTTACATTAAATGAAATGTCCATCTATATCATGGGAGAACAAGTTACATTAAATGTAATGTCCATCTATATCATGGGAGAACAAGTTACATTAAATGAAATGTCCATCTATATCATGGGAGAACAAGTTACATTAAATGAAATGTCCATCTATATCATGGGAGAACAAGTTACATTAAATGAAATGTCCATCTATATCATGGGAGAACAAGTTACATTAAATGAAATGTCCATCTATATCATGGGAGAACAAGTTACATTTAATGAAATGTCCATCTATATCATGGGAGAACAAGTTACATTAAATGAAATGTCCATCTATATCATGGGAGAACAAGTTACATTAAATGTAATGTCCATCTATATTATGGGAGAAGAAGTTACATTAAATGAAATGTGCATCTATATCATGGGAGAACAAGTTACATTAAATGTAATGTCCATCTATATCATGGGAGAACAAGCTACATTAAATGTAATGTCCATCTACGGTATATCATGGGAGAACAAGTTACATTAAATGAAATGTCCATCTATATCATGGGAGAACAAGTTACATTAAATGTAATGTCCATCTATATCATGGGAGAACAAGTTACATGAAATGAAATGTCCATCTATATCATGGGAGAACAAGTTACATTAAATGAAATGTCCATCTATATCATGGGAGAACAAGTTACATTAAATGAAATGTTCATCTATATCATGGGAGAACAAGTTACATTAAATGAAATGTCCATCTATATCATGGGAGAACAAGTTACATTAAATGAAATGTCCATCTATATCATGGGAGAACAAGTTACATTAAATGTAATGTCCATCTATATCATGGGAGAACAAGTTACATTAAATGAAATGTCCATCTATATCATGGGAGAACAAGTTACATTAAATGAAATGTCCATCTATATCATGGGAGAACAAGTTACATTAAATGAAATGTCCATCTATATCATGGGAGAACAAGTTACATTAAATGAAATGTCCATCTATATCATGGGAGAACAAGTTACATTTAATGAAATGTCCATCTATATCATGGGAGAACAAGTTACATTAAATGAAATGTCCATCTATATCATGGGAGAACAAGTTACATTAAATGTAATGTCCATCTATATTATGGGAGAAGAAGTTACATTAAATGAAATGTGCATCTATATCATGGGAGAACAAGTTACATTAAATGTAATGTCCATCTATATCATGGGAGAACAAGCTACATTAAATGTAATGTCCATCTACGGTATATCATGGGAGAACAAGTTACATTAAATGAAATGTCCATCTATATCATGGGAGAACAAGTTACATTAAATGTAATGTCCATCTATATCATGGGAGAACAAGTTACATGAAATGAAATGTCCATCTATATCATGGGAGAACAAGTTACATTAAATGTAATGTCCATCTATATTATGGGAGAACAAGTTACATTAAATGAAATGTCCATCTATATCATGGGAGAACAAGTAACATTAAATGTAATGTCCAGCTATATCATGGGAGAACAAGTTACATTAAATGTAATGTCCATCTATATCATGGGAGAACAAGTAACATTAAATGTAATGTCCATCTATATCATGGGAGAACAAGCTACATTAAATGTAATGTCCATCTACGGTATATCATGGGAGAACAAGTTACATTAAATGAAATGTCCATCTATATCATGGGAGAACAAGCTACATTAAATGTAATGTCCATCTATATCATGGGAGAACAAGTAACATTAAATGTAATGTCCATCTATATCATGGGAGAACAAGATACATTAAATGAAATGTCCATCTATATCATGGGAGAACAAGCTACATTAAATGTAATGTCCATCTATATCATGGGAGAACAAGATACATTAAATGTAATGTCCATCTATATCATGGGAGAACAAGCTACATTAAATGTAATGTCCATCTATATTATGGGAGAACAAGTTACATTAAATGAAATGTCCATCTATATCATGGGAGAACAAGTTACATTAAATGTAATGTCCATCTATATCATGGGAGAACAAGTTACATTAAATGTAATGTCCATCTATATCATAGGAGAACAAGTTACATTAAATGTAATGTCCATCTATATCATGGGAGAACAAGATACATTAAATGTAATGTCCATCTATATCATGGGAGAACAAGTTACATTAAATGTAATGTTCATCTATGTCATGGGAGAACAAGTTACATTAAATGAAATGTCCATCTATATCATGGGAGAGCAAGTTACATTAAATGTAATGTCCATCTATATCATGGGAGAACAAGTTACATTAAATGAAATGTCCATCTATATCATGGGAGAACAAGTTACATTAAATGAAATGTCCATCTATATCATGGGAGAACAAGTTACATTAAATGTAATGTCCATCTATATCATGGGAGAACAAGTTACATTAAATGAAATGTCCATCTATATTATGGGAGAACAAGTTACATTAAATGTAATGTCCATCTATATCATGGGAGAACAAGATACATTAAATGAAATGTCCATCTATATCATGGGAGAACAAGCTACATTAAATGTAATGTCCATCTATATCATGGGAGAACAAGATACATTAAATGTAATGTCCATCTATATCATGGGAGAACAAGCTACATTAAATGTAATGTCCATCTATATTATGGGAGAACAAGTTACATTAAATGAAATGTCCATCTATATCATGGGAGAACAAGTTACATTAAATGTAATGTCCATCAATATCATGGGAGAACAAGTTACATTAAATGTAATGTCCATCTATATCATGGGAGAACAACTTACATTAAATGTAATGTCCATCTATGTCATGGGAGAACAAGTTACATTAAATGAAATGTTCATCTATGTCATGGGAGAACAAGTTACATTAAATGAAATGTCCATCTATATCATGGGAGAACAAGTTACATTAAATGAAATGTCCATCTATATCATGGGAGAACAAGTTACATTAAATGTAATGTCCATCTATATCATGGGAGAACAAGTTACATTAAATGAAATGTCCATCTATATCATGGGAGAACAAGTTACATTAAATGAAATGTCCATCTATATCATGGGAGAACAAGTTACATTAAATGAAATGTCCATCTATATCATGGGAGAAGAAGCTACATTAAATGAAATGTCCATCTATATCATGGGAGAAGAAGTTACATTAAATGTAATGTCCATCTATATCATGGGAGAACAAGCTACATTAAATGAAATGTCCATCTATATCATGGGAGAACAAGTTACATTAAATGAAATGTCCATCTATATCATGGGAGAACAAGCTACATTAAATGAAATGTCCATCTATATCATGTGAGAAGAAGCTACATTAAATGTAATGTCCATCTATATCATGGGAGAACAAGTTACATTAAATGAAATGTTCATCTATGTCATGGGAGAACAAGTTACATTAAATGTAATGTCCATCTATGTCATGGGAGAACAAGTTACATTAAATGAAATGTTCATCTATGTCATGGGAGAACAAGTTACATTAAATGAAATGTCCATCTATATCATGGGAGAAGAAGTTACATTAAATGAAATGTCCATCTATATCATGGGAGAACAAGTTACATTAAATGTAATGTCCATCTATATCATGGGAGAACAAGTTACATTAAATGAAATGTCCATCTATATCATGGGAGAACAAGTTACATTAAACAAAATGTCCATCTATATCATGGGAGAACAAGTTACATTAAATGAAATGTTCATCTATATCATGGGAGAACAAGTTACATTAAATGTAATGTCCATCTATATCATGGGAGAACAAGTTACATTAAATGAAATGTCCATCTATATCATGGGAGAACAAGTTACATTAAATGTAATGTCCATCTATATCAAGGGAGAACAAGTTACATTAAATGAAATGTCCATCTATATCATGGGAGAACAAGTTACATTAAATAAAATGTCCATCTATATCATGGGAGAACAAGTTACATTAAATGAAATGTTCATCTATATCATGGGAGAACAAGTTACATTAAATGTAATGTCCATCTATGTCATGGGAGAACAAGTTACATTAAATGAAATGTTCATCTATGTCATGGGAGAACAAGTTACATTAAATGAAATGTCCATCTATATCATGGGAGAACAAGTTACATTAAATAAAATGTCCATCTATATCATGGGAGAACAAGTAACATTAAATGTAATGTCCATCTATATCATGGGAGAACAAGTTACATTAAATGTAATGTCCATCTATATCATGGGAGAACAAGTAACATTAAATGTAATGTCCATCTATATCATGGGAGAACAAGCTACATTAAATGTAATGTCCATCTACGGTATATCATGGGAAAACAAGTTACATTAAATGAAATGTCCATCTATATCATGGGAGAACAAGCTACATTAAATGTAATGTCCATCTATATCATGGGAGAACAAGTTACATTAAATGTAATGTCCATCTATATCATGGGAGAACAAGATACATTAAATGAAATGTCCATCTATATCATGGGAGAACAAGCTACATTAAATGTAATGTCCATCTATATCATGGGAGAACAAGATACATTAAATGTAATGTCCATCTATATCATGGGAGAACAAGCTACATTAAATGTAATGTCCATCTATATTATGGGAGAACAAGTTACATTAAATGAAATGTCCATCTATATCATGGGAGAACAAGTTACATTAAATGTAATGTCCATCTATATCATGGGAGAACAAGTTACATTAAATGTAATGTCCATCTATATCATAGGAGAACAAGTTACATTAAATGTAATGTCCATCTATATCATGGGAGAACAAGATACATTAAATGTAATGTCCATCTATATCATGGGAGAACAAGTTACATTAAATGTAATGTCCATCTATGTCATGGGAGAACAAGTTACATTAAATGAAATGTTCATCTATGTCATGGGAGAACAAGTTACATTAAATGAAATGTCCATCTATATCATGGGAGAGCAAGTTACATTAAATGTAATGTCCATCTATATCATGGGAGAACAAGTTACATTAAATGAAATGTCCATCTATATCATGGGAGAACAAGTTACATTAAATGAAATGTCCATCTATATCATGGGAGAACAAGTTACATTAAATGTAATGTCCATCTATATCATGGGAGAACAAGTTACATTAAATGAAATGTCCATCTATATCATGGGAGAACAAGTTACATTAAATGTAATGTCCATCTATATCATGGGAGAACAAGTTACATTAAATGTAATGTCCATCTATATCATGGGAGAACAAGTTACATTACATGAAATGTCCATCTATATCATGGGAGAACAAGTTACATTAAATGTAATGTCCATCTATATCATGGGAGAACAAGATACATTAAATGAAATGACCATCTATATCATGGGAGAACAAGCTACATTAAATGTAATGTCCATCTATATCATGGGAGAACAAGATACATTAAATGTAATGTCCATCTATATCATGGGAGAACAAGCTACATTAAATGTAATGTCCATCTATATTATGGGAGAACAAGTTACATTAAATGAAATGTCCATCAATATCATGGGAGAACAAGTTACATTAAATGTAATGTCCATCTATATCATGGGAGAACAACTTACATTAAATGTAATGTCCATCTATGTCATGGGAGAACAAGTTACATTAAATGAAATGTTCATCTATGTCATGGGAGAACAAGTTACATTAAATGAAATGTCCATCTATATCATGGGAGAACAAGTTACATTAAATGAAATGTCCATCTATATCATGGGAGAACAAGTTACATTAAATGTAATGTCCATCTATATCATGGGAGAACAAGTTACATTAAATGAAATGTCCATCTATATCATGGGAGAACAAGTTACATTAAATGAAATGTCCATCTATATCATGGGAGAACAAGTTACATTAAATGAAATGTCCATCTATATCATGGGAGAAGAAGCTACATTAAATGAAATGTCCATCTATATCATGGGAGAAGAAGTTACATTAAATGTAATGTCCATCTATATCATGGGAGAACAAGCTACATTAAATGAAATGTCCATCTATATCATGGGAGAACAAGTTACATTAAATGAAATGTCCATCTATATCATGGGAGAAGAAGCTACATTAAATGAAATGTCCATCTATATCATGTGAGAAGAAGCTACATTAAATGTAATGTCCATCTATATCATGGGAGAACAAGTTACATTAAATGAAATGTTCATCTATGTCATGGGAGAACAAGTTACATTAAATGTAATGTCCATCTATGTCATGGGAGAACAAGTTACATTAAATGAAATGTTCATCTATGTCATGGGAGAACAAGTTACATTAAATGAAATGTCCATCTATATCATGGGAGAAGAAGTTACATTAAATGAAATGTCCATCTATATCATGGGAGAACAAGTTACATTAAATGTAATGTCCATCTATATCATGGGAGAACAAGTTACATTAAATGAAATGTCCATCTATATCATGGGAGAACAAGTTACATTAAATGAAATGTCCATCTATATCATGGGAGAACAAGTTACATTAAATGAAATGTTCATCTATATCATGGGAGAACAAGGTACATTAAATGTAATGTCCATCTATATCATGGGAGAACAAGTTACATTAAATGAAATGTCCATCTATATCATGGGAGAACAAGTTACATTAAATGTAATGTCCATCTATATCATGGGAGAACAAGTTACATTAAATGTAATGTCCATCTATATCATGGGAGAACAAGTTACATTAAATGAAATGTCCATCTATATCATGGGAGAACAAGTTACATTAAATGTAATGTCCATCTATATCATGGGAGAACACGATACATTAAATGAAATGACCATCTATATCATGGGAGAACAAGCTACATTAAATGTAATGTCCATCTATATCATGGGAGAACAAGATACATTAAATGTAATGTCCATCTATATCATGGGAGAACAAGCTACATTAAATGTAATGTCCATCTATATTATGGGAGAACAAGTTACATTAAATGAAATGTCCATCTATATCATGGGAGAACAAGTTACATTAAATGTAATGTCCATCAATATCATGGGAGAACAAGTTACATTAAATGTAATGTCCATCTATATCATGGGAGAACAACTTACATTAAATGTAATGTCCATCTATGTCATGGGAGAACAAGTTACATTAAATGAAATGTTCATCTATGTCATGGGAGAACAAGTTACATTAAATGAAATGTCCATCTATATCATGGGAGAACAAGTTACATTAAATGAAATGTCCATCTATATCATGGGAGAACAAGTTACATTAAATGTAATGTCCATCTATATCATGGGAGAACAAGTTACATTAAATGAAATGTCCATCTATATCATGGGAGAACAAGTTACATTAAATGAAATGTCCATCTATATCATGGGAGAACAAGTTACATTAAATGAAATGTCCATCTATATCATGGGAGAAGAAGCTACATTAAATGAAATGTCCATCTATATCATGGGAGAAGAAGTTACATTAAATGTAATGTCCATCTATATCATGGGAGAACAAGCTACATTAAATGAAATGTCCATCTATATCATAGGAGAACAAGTTACATTAAATGAAATGTCCATCTATATCATGGGAGAAGAAGCTACATTAAATGAAATGTCCATCTATATCATGTGAGAAGAAGCTACATTAAATGTAATGTCCATCTATATCATGGGAGAACAAGTTACATTAAATGAAATGTTCATCTATGTCATGGGAGAACAAGTTACATTAAATGTAATGTCCATCTATGTCATGGGAGAACAAGTTACATTAAATGAAATGTTCATCTATGTCATGGGAGAACAAGTTACATTAAATGAAATGTCCATCTATATCATGGGAGAAGAAGTTACATTAAATGAAATGTCCATCTATATCATGGGAGAACAAGTTACATTAAATGTAATGTCCATCTATATCATGGGAGAACAAGTTACATTAAATGAAATGTCCATCTATATCATGGGAGAACAAGTTACATTAAATAAAATGTCCATCTATATCATGGGAGAACAAGTTACATTAAATGAAATGTTCATCTATATCATGGGAGAACAAGTTACATTAAATGTAATGTCCATCTATATCATGGGAGAACAAGTTACATTAAATGAAATGTCCATCTATATCATGGGAGAACAAGTTACATTAAATGTAATGTCCATCTATATCAAGGGAGAACAAGTTACATTAAATGAAATGTCCATCTATATCATGGGAGAACAAGTTACATTAAATAAAATGTCCATCTATATCATGGGAGAACAAGTTACATTAAATGAAATGTTCATCTATATCATGGGAGAACAAGTTACATTAAATGTAATGTCCATCTATGTCATGGGAGAACAAGTTACATTAAATGAAATGTTCATCTATGTCATGGGAGAACAAGTTACATTAAATGAAATGTCCATCTATATCATGGGAGAACAAGTTACATTAAATGAAATGTCCATCTATATCATGGGAGAACAAGTTACATTAAATGTAATGTCCATCTATATCATGGGAGAACAAGTTACATTAAATGAAATGTCCATCTATATCATGGGAGAACAAGTTACATTAAATAAAATGTCCATCTATATCATGGGAGAACAAGCTACATTAAATGAAATGTCCATCTATATCATGGGAGAACAAGTTACATTAAATGAAATGTTCATCTATATCATGAGAGAACAAGTTACATTAAATAAAATGTCCATCTATATCATGGGAGAACAAGTTACATTAAATGAAATGTCCATCTATATCATGGGAGAACAAGTTACATTAAATGTAATGTCCATCTATATCATGGGAGAACAAGTTACATTAAATGTAATGTCCATCTATATCATGGGAGAACAAGGTACATTAAATGTAATGTCCATCTATATCATGGGAGAACAAGTTACATTAAATGAAATGTCCATCTATATCATGGGAGAACAAGTTACATTAAATGTAATGTCCATCTATATCATGGGAGAACAAGTTACATTAAATGTAATGTCCATCTATATCATGGGAGAACAAGTTACATTAAATGAAATGTCCATCTATATCATGGGAGAACAAGTTACATTAAATGAAATGTTCATCTATATCATGGGAGAACAAGGTACATTAAATGTAATGTCCATCTATATCATGGGAGAACAAGTTACATTAAATGAAATGTCCATCTATATCATGGGAGAACAAGTTACATTAAATGTAATGTCCATCTATATCATGGGAGAACAAGTTACATTAAATGTAATGTCCATCTATATCATGGGAGAACAAGTTACATTAAATGAAATGTCCATCTATATCATGGGAGAACAAGTTACATTAAATGTAATGTCCATCTATATCATGGGAGAACACGATACATTAAATGAAATGACCATCTATATCATGGGAGAACAAGCTACATTAAATGTAATGTCCATCTATATCATGGGAGAACAAGATACATTAAATGTAATGTCCATCTATATCATGGGAGAACAAGCTACATTAAATGTAATGTCCATCTATATTATGGGAGAACAAGTTACATTAAATGAAATGTCCATCTATATCATGGGAGAACAAGTTACATTAAATGTAATGTCCATCAATATCATGGGAGAACAAGTTACATTAAATGTAATGTCCATCTATATCATGGGAGAACAACTTACATTAAATGTAATGTCCATCTATGTCATGGGAGAACAAGTTACATTAAATGAAATGTTCATCTATGTCATGGGAGAACAAGTTACATTAAATGAAATGTCCATCTATATCATGGGAGAACAAGTTACATTAAATGAAATGTCCATCTATATCATGGGAGAACAAGTTACATTAAATGTAATGTCCATCTATATCATGGGAGAACAAGTTACATTAAATGAAATGTCCATCTATATCATGGGAGAACAAGTTACATTAAATGAAATGTCCATCTATATCATGGGAGAACAAGTTACATTAAATGAAATGTCCATCTATATCATGGGAGAAGAAGCTACATTAAATGAAATGTCCATCTATATCATGGGAGAAGAAGTTACATTAAATGTAATGTCCATCTATATCATGGGAGAACAAGCTACATTAAATGAAATGTCCATCTATATCATAGGAGAACAAGTTACATTAAATGAAATGTCCATCTATATCATGGGAGAAGAAGCTACATTAAATGAAATGTCCATCTATATCATGTGAGAAGAAGCTACATTAAATGTAATGTCCATCTATATCATGGGAGAACAAGTTACATTAAATGAAATGTTCATCTATGTCATGGGAGAACAAGTTACATTAAATGTAATGTCCATCTATGTCATGGGAGAACAAGTTACATTAAATGAAATGTTCATCTATGTCATGGGAGAACAAGTTACATTAAATGAAATGTCCATCTATATCATGGGAGAAGAAGTTACATTAAATGAAATGTCCATCTATATCATGGGAGAACAAGTTACATTAAATGTAATGTCCATCTATATCATGGGAGAACAAGTTACATTAAATGAAATGTCCATCTATATCATGGGAGAACAAGTTACATTAAATGAAATGTCCATCTATATCATGGGAGAACAAGTTACATTAAATAAAATGTCCATCTATATCATGGGAGAACAAGTTACATTAAATGAAATGTTCATCTATATCATGGGAGAACAAGTTACATTAAATGTAATGTCCATCTATATCATGGGAGAACAAGTTACATTAAATGAAATGTCCATCTATATCATGGGAGAACAAGTTACATTAAATGTAATGTCCATCTATATCAAGGGAGAACAAGTTACATTAAATGAAATGTCCATCTATATCATGGGAGAACAAGTTACATTAAATAAAATGTCCATCTATATCATGGGAGAACAAGTTACATTAAATGAAATGTTCATCTATATCATGGGAGAACAAGTTACATTAAATGTAATGTCCATCTATGTCATGGGAGAACAAGTTACATTAAATGAAATGTTCATCTATGTCATGGGAGAACAAGTTACATTAAATGAAATGTCCATCTATATCATGGGAGAACAAGTTACATTAAATGAAATGTCCATCTATATCATGGGAGAACAAGTTACATTAAATGTAATGTCCATCTATATCATGGGAGAACAAGTTACATTAAATGAAATGTCCATCTATATCATGGGAGAACAAGTTACATTAAATAAAATGTCCATCTATATCATGGGAGAACAAGCTACATTAAATGAAATGTCCATCTATATCATGGGAGAACAAGTTACATTAAATGAAATGTTCATCTATATCATGAGAGAACAAGTTACATTAAATAAAATGTCCATCTATATCATGGGAGAACAAGTTACATTAAATGAAATGTCCATCTATATCATGGGAGAACAAGTTACATTAAATGTAATGTCCATCTATATCATGGGAGAACAAGTTACATTAAATGTAATGTCCATCTATATCATGGGAGAACAAGTTACATTAAATGAAATGTTCATCTATATCATGAGAGAACAAGTTACATTAAATAAAATGTTCATCTATATCATGAGAGAACAAGTTACATTAAATAAAATGTCCATCTATATCATGGGAGAACAAGTTACATTAAATGAAATGTTCATCTATATCATGAGAGAACAAGTTACATTAAATAAAATGTCAATCTATATCATGGGAGAACAAGTTACATTAAATGAAATGTCCATCTATATCATGGGAGAACAAGTTACATTAAATAAAATGTCCATCTATATCATGGGAGAACAAGTTACATTAAATGAAATGTTCATCTATATCATGGGAGAAGAAGTTACATTAAATGAAATGTCCATCTATATCATGGGAGAACAAGCTACATTAAATGAAATGTCCATCTATATCATGGGAGAACAAGTTACATTAAATGAAATGTTCATCTATATCATGGGAGAACAAGTTACATTAAATGAAATGTTCATCTATATCATGAGAGAACAAGTTACATTAAATGTAATGTCCATCTATATCATGGGAGAACAAGTTACATTAAATGAAATGTGCATCTACGGTATATCATGGGAGAACAAGTTGCATTAAATGAAATTTGTTTACCAGGTTGTTTGGCTTCAAACATGTCCATTTACTTTTTAATTTGTTGATCATTTGTGTTTGGTTTCCATGCTAAAAAAAAAAAATTCCTACATTTTTACCCCAAAAAGGGAGGGGCAAAACTATAGTACCCCCACACACTTTTTAAAGTGGGCAATGTGTCTCCTTGCCCATCGGGTCCTACACATCTGTTCATGTGTCTTCTTTTGTTACAGTTAGAATTTATTCAATACATTGTGTTGTATTTTAACATTAAAGATCGATTCGAAAGTAACTTATAAAAAAGTGTGTCAATACAGGTAGTTATTACGACACTTGACCTGAAATTGTCGAGTTTACATCCCTGTCCGTGAACGGGAATTCATCCTTTATATTAACGACAACGATAGGATTACACGTTTGTATGGATTCAAGTATAGACGATGTGACTCAACAACACACGTCCAATTTGTGGTTTCCGCCTCATATGGTCAGTATCATAACTTCCCTTTCCATTTTTTATATACAACAGACGCACATTGGATTATTCAATAAAAAGTGGATATACAATATATATATTAAATTTAGATACAGGAAGTAGAAAATACTGAAATATTTGTGATTTATTCGTAATGTGTTGATTGAGAACATACACGGTACACAGAGGACAAGGTGAATTTTGATAAGAAGAACCAACAATATACCTTAAATACGGAAAATATATACTTTATAGGGGTGTTATTTTACACGTGTATACAGCTACTGTGAATGAGACTTTAAATCACACCGACTTGACTTAAAAGAAAACTATGGAGATCTATATTAATTTTTCCGAACCGCCAATGGAGAACATGACATTAAGTTATACTAATTACTCCATAACGGACACTACAATCATGTCTTACTCGAACAAGACTCTTCAGGAATATAATGACGAGGAAGCTAATCGTCGACTGATACCCGTCATATATCTTGGACTACTGATGCTTATAGGGATACCAGGAAATTTGATCGTGTTAATTGTTTACCCGTCTAGGTTTCCTAAAACCACACACAGGATGTTTATAACTGGTCTAGCGGTGGCCGACATTCTTGTTTGTGTTGTAACTTTACCATTTGAGATTACAGAGATGAGATTACAGTATACATTCTACAACTCGTGGTGTTGTAAATTCTTCCGAGCATGTAACAGCCTTTTTGCGCTATCATCTATTTTCATTCTGATGGGGCTGTCGGGTGATCGATTTCGACGTGTTTACACGCCATTAAAAGTTCAAATGACGTCACAACACGCGACCATTTACATTATGTTCTGTGTTGTTTTAGCAGTAATATTCTCATGGCCAAACTTGTTCATTAGTGGAATTCGATTGGTTAATCTCGGTAATAACGTCACCGGATACGACTGCTCATTGTCAGACCAGTTTGCTAAAACGAAATACCCCACACTATATGGCGGCACTTTATTCCTTGTTTTCATAATTTGTATGATATCATTAATTGTTTTATATTCTTTAATTGGACGTCAAATATTGAAGCACTTTCAGTTTAGAAGAAGGTTTTCAAGAAGTTCTACATCAATGTCGACATCGTCAACTCCAGTTTCTAACGATAGTCAGAAGCTTATGTCGACAAATAAGGCTGAACAAGAATACAATAATGAAGTATTTATAGATAACAATCCTAAAGAAACACAGGAAATGTTAACACGAAAATCACATAGAAAATCATCAAAACATCACTCCACGAAACGCCAGTCTGTAAAGGAAGATGCGGGATCAAAAAAACTGACAAAGATTGCGCTTGCCATCAGCTTAGCTTTTATTCTGAGCTATTTGCCACATTTAACAATATCTTTATTGACTGCATTGAAAGGCAAGTTCTTGCTTCCGCCGGGACCGGTAGTATCTGCTGTGTTGCCTATAGTAACAAGGTCGTTCGCCATTAATAATGTCGTTAATCCAATCATATATGGGTTGATGGACAAAAGATTCAGAGACAATTGTAAACTGATGTTCAAAAATGCACTTTGCTTCAAATAGAAAACATGGTTTAAAAATTGAATCACAGGGACTTGTAACGTCAACCATCACAAGAAGTGCCAAAAACAATCAACATACATGTACAATAGTACACCTAGGAGTTTGGGAAATTTCGTTCGAGGATTGTTATCCTCCCTGTAGACAGTATATTGCAGTTCAGGACTGACATTACCCATTTCACTGTGGACCATCAGATAACAAGACATTACAGTTAGTTCGAATGGTTCGGTTAGGGGTATTGATGACTTGTTTATGATCATGACTAATTGATATTAAATCTGTTAAAAGTTTAAGTTATGATTTATGTGTGCTGTGAGTAATGATCTACAAACCAACAGATTATACCTTTTTAGATAGTAGTCGGTAAACTGTCGGTTAACTAGGAACATTCATTGAACATGTGGCTGTACTGTCCATGTTTATATCATTATTCGTGTTTGTGATTAAACACCATAACCTTAACCGTTTTATAATCATAGTCACAGTACATACATTATAATGTATATGCATATATCTGGAAACCTTTACTATTGATGTGGTTATTGTGCCCAGAACCATGCAACGTCAGTGGTGTTTGGGGATTGTGGTGGTCTGAAGACAATGACCTTGCCCATTGCCCTGCATCCTGCAGGTATTGACACAATTGATTGAAAATATGTGTCAGTTTATTTACATTAGGTTTATTATTCTAATTCAAATTCTCGTGTCAGCGAAACTGTGTCCTTTAATATATTGTGGAAATAGCATGCAGGTCAAAGTGTTGGTAATCCTCCTCATGTATTGAATAAGGAGGGCTTACCTCACATATTTGATCAATCGTTTTATTCTGTTGGTGATTTAGTATATATCTGAACAAAATGTCAGGAAGGGACCGTCGTGGTCGTATGGTAGTTGGATTTACAACTACCTATGCAATCAGTGCCTATCACCACTAAAGTTCAGAGTTTGAATCTCATTTATGGCAAGGTGTACTCGATACAATATGCAATACACTTTATCAGTGACTTGTGACATGCTGGTGGTTTTCACGGGGTACTCCGGTTTCCTCCACCAATAATACTCATGGCCACGATTTAGCTGAAATATTGTTGAAAGTGTCCTTAAACACCATAACTCTAACCCCAAATGTCAGGAGTTTTAATGTGTACTGTTGAGGGTCCTCTGGTTGCTTAGGTCAGTAACAACACATGTAGACTCCCCATCCTTGTTTACTCTGTACATTACATGATAAAAGATGGAATCATATGTGAAAAGTAGTTTATAATTCACTTGCAACATCATATAGCTGTCACTTCTCTAATATCTGTTTCTGATTGGATACAGAGCAAATTATGAGGTCATTAAATTTAATATGCATACTATAAAATAAACTGAGAATCTCATGAAAGTTATTCACACACACACACACACACACACACAATTAAATGAACTGAAAATTGAAATTCCACAAGGTGTTAATACAATGATTGACTGCACATAATGTTTCGTTCACTCTTTGAAAACACTATTAAATATAGCTTCCATTCACTATTTACTATATGTCAAATGTCCCAGTTAATGGATGTAAGGATATGCATTTCCCCACAGATTCTATTTCATGTTTCATCAAAACTTCTTCCTATTATTCAAACCTCATTTCGTGATTAATAAGATAAAAAATCATCTTTCCGAGCAAAGTATTGGTTTAATCTGGTTATGCCATATCTATAATAAAATATACAAAAAACATGTTCAAACTGAGTATTATACTAGCTGTGGAACGTGTAGCTGACGGGTAAAAAAACAAAATACATCAACGTATTTTTCACTAGAGTAACACATGGTGCCGCAATCGGAGCAGGCACCCCCCATGTTTAATAGGGCGGAGCAGGCACCCCCCATGTTTAGTAGGGCGGAGCAGGCACCCCCATGTTTAGTAGGGCGGAGCAGGCACCTCCATGTTTAGTAGGGTGGAGCAGGCACCCCCATTTTTAGTAGAGCGGAGCAGGCACACCCATGTTTAGTAGGGCGGAGCAGGCACCCCCATGTTTAGTAGGGCGGAGCAGGCACCCACATGTTTAGTAGGGCGGAGCAGGCACCCCCATGTTTAGTAGGGTTCGTGTTGTTTATTTTGTCCAATTAAATGTCTTCATGTTTTTAGTTCTATGTGATGTCTGCTACACTTTCCACTTAATATGGTGGTCGGTTGGTTCGTCTTTACTCGTATTTTATTTATTCTGTTTGTATTTATTTACCTATACTGGAGTTCAACACAATTTCCAACCAATGATATTTCGCGTCGTATAGCAGTAAAACGACAGGTGCGAGTAGTGGAGTAGGAACTACAGTTTTGATTACCCTTCCGGAACACACGGGTTCAATCTGTGGTTTTCCATGAAGTGTTTTTTTGATCATTGTTTGTCTTTAATTCCTTTTCGTTTGGTCTTTCTAGTGTCTGCCAATCTTCGATTGACTGTTTCAGATGACCACTTTGGCATCTTCAAATTTGTCATGAAATTAAAGATTGCTTGGAAGGGTCTCATTGAAAATTAGGACAATAATCGAAAAGGAAAGATGGTACTAATATATACTGCTTGCTGTTACTGATTTGGTTGTTCTTGTAGATGTTTCAAAACTTAAAAATGAAGGATTATGTTTCTTTTCGTTTCTTGTGCATGGTCTTTTTATTTCCATTATTCGTGAAAAACATCAGTGATTCATTCAAACATTGAAACTTGTGAACTTAGTTCAAAATAGTAAAAACATTATGAAAAGAAAGTTTTAACAGTGAGGTTCGAGCCCCGATCGGGTCAAACCAAAGACAATAAAATTGGTATTTGTTGCTTCTCCCTAAGCGCGCAGCAATTAAGGAGAAAGAGCAAAGACTGGTTGGATCGAAATCAGGATAATTTGTTTGAGCGGGTGACATGTCTATCCGCGGAATGTTGTTTCAGCATCATTTCATTGAATATTAACCTGTTTTCTTCATGATACAGCTGAAAAATTGCTTCGTTGGCGTTAAACAACAATCACTCATTCACTCTTTAAACATTGATTGCCAACATTTCCACAAATATCAACCAAATAAAAAAAATTCCCTCTCACCTTATTTTTATAATGAATTGTGGCTGTTCAAATTATTTCCCGTGTGTAGTGCAAGTAACCTTCTTTCCTCCTCTCTATAACAACTTAGCCAACTTTGTACATCATTTCTCGGTGAGGGTCCGGGTGGCTCAATGAGTTAGGTAGTTGGATTAATTACCTAACAACTCATACAAACCTATCACCAATACGGCGTGGGTTCGCGCCCTGCATTGTAAATTACAAAAAAGGGTGCACTCGACTCGCAGCCGCAGGTGATAAAGTTTACCAGTTGCTTGCCCATGGTCGGTGGTTCTCTCCGTGTACCCGGCTTCTTCCACCACCAAAACTGGTCGCCATGATATAGCTGAAATATTTCTGAAAGTGGCGTTAAGCACCAATAATCAATCAATCATTTCTCTGTATATCATATATCTGCAGTTCTAAATTAAACGTTGCTAATCTATTAAGTATATCGCCACCTAAAACTGAAATATTGTTGAAAGTGTCGTTAAACACCATAGCCATCACCCCTCTATTAAGTATTACTTGCCCGACGTAATCAAAGTCTTGATCTTGATCCCGAGCCATTGTAAATGCCCATATACTCCATGAGAAATTTGCAAGCTGAGCAAAAAAATATCTTGGACAATCATTGCTACAACAGAAAAAAAGATTTTGGTTATATTATTTAATTTGTGTAGTAGTGATTTATTCAGTGGATTTATTATGGTAACCGCATTTAATTTTGTCTATAACATATCATCAGCATATATATCTACAAACTCTCCAGCACACAGAACATAACTGGTAACGTATTTCAATAGTGGAGACATTAACACAACACAGATTTTACCAGGAACCCAGACCTTTTTTTTATTTGGATCTAATATGTATACATGCAGTTTTACATACCAATGCGAATTTACTGACTTGTGAAAATAGCTGGTAGACATCATTCTCTGTGACAGGAGAGGTTATTTTGTTGTGTTTATTCCATTCTTCCAGATAAATACGGATCCATTCTAACTGATATTCTTTGTCAGGGTACCTAGTAAACATACTTTTTTCTGATAAACACTCTGTTTAGTTAGTTATTTTATATATATACACATTTGGAAATACCATTTAACTTTTAGGGGAATGACTATTTTCTCCCCCCTCAGACATTGGTGACATTAGCCTATTTTGTCTATCCTGTTTAGGCCGTTTGATTTTATTGTTCCCAAACAGTTTTACATTATTTGGCTTTTTTAATCTTTCTATTTTTAGCATACCTGGTGAAAGTTATTCCAGAAACGCGTCGTGCACACTATTTTGAGCGTCACCTGGTGAAAGTTATTCCAGAAACGCGTCGTGCACACTAAGTTTGATATCTACGTTTTTATTATGTATATTGTGAAGACACAAATTCTGCAGTCAAATATTATTGGAAAATAAATATCTTGGCACGAAAGATGTAAAAAAAAAAAACACAATCTGAAACTGCAAAATTATTTGTTACATCTGAAGTACAATTACTGATTTTTCATGTCCCACAAAAATCTGGTTTTTGCTTGGTGTAAATTATTTGTCGAAAATCATAGCTCCCTCCCTATACGTCAAAATTGCGAAATTAGATGGCCTCTTGTTTTCGATATGATTTCGTTTTCTATTCTGTAGCCAACTTTGATTTAAAGTTTAAAAAAACTTTGGAAGTGGCGTTTAACAACATACACCAACCAAACTAACCTAAAGGTTTTAAGTCATCAAATGCACTTTTGAAGTTTTCTTTACATGACATTGCCACATAGACGGTTTTAGATTTGATGGTGTTTATAAAGCCATTTTCAACAATATTTAGAAAATGGATACAAACCTACATATTCTGTAAAATGGTCACCAATCTCAAATGGCTGGTAATTAAACATCATGAATTCATGATCTATAAATGTTACTTTGTCTGAAAGTAAAATATTTTAAATCTTACTTTCTGTTCATTTTCCCCCCGAAAAAAGACCTGTTTCACATATATAATTATGACTTTTCGACCTTTTTCGCTGCGTTGTAAGTTTTATCATCACTATTTTGAATTTTCGCTTTTTTGTTCTTATTAGAGGAGTGAGTGAGCAAAGTCAGCAATTTTTCGCGTATATCATGGCGAGAACAAGTTAATTTCCAATGAGATGACGAGGTTCGCTTTGTCCTAGATCAACACGCTTAGTTGGATTTTTATAGTCCTAGGTCACTGAAACAACAGTCCGCGGATAAACATGTCGCCCCACTCGGACACATTATCCTGATTCCAAACCAACCAGTCTTTGTTCATTCTCCTTAATGCTGCGTGCCTAGCGGAGAAGCAACACATACCAATTTTATAGTCTTTAGTTTGGGGTTCGAAACCACGAAAGCACTCGAACCGAACACAATAACCATTACACCATCGATTCGGTTACTAATTAACCTGCAACAGGAAAAGTAAAACAAAAACATGAAAATGGTCACGATACAACATCGTGATATATCGTGACAAAATTGAGATTGACCCACAGGCACTTGTTTCATTCAAAAAATATATGTCCCCTCCTCTTCCTTACTTCAAGGTAAACATCTATCCTTTTCCCCTTTCCCACTTCGCCTCAATATTTTTCGCTTATTTGTGATCCTTTCGACCCAATTATATCGTTACACTCCCGAGATATTTCTCTTTTCGACTGCCACATTTAAATATATCTACTGGGCACCCCCAGACAAATTGGACAAGAATAGTCAGCGAAATAATGTCATTCGTTTTCCACAAATCCGAAATAATATGATGGTAATTAACAACCGAAATAAGAACAAACTAAATGGTAAAAGTGCACCACTCACCGGAAGGTATACATCTTCGAGATTATTAAATTTTGTGTAACAATAAAACCCTCCTGCCATTTTCTTTAAAAAAAAAAAAACACAACAAACAAAAAAAAAAAAGAAAAACACGTATAATGCAACTGACCGTTCTTGTAGTGCAGGATCTTCATAATAAACTGGTATCATTTGAAACCACTTTTCTAGTTTATCAAACCATACAGAAACAGGTGGGTCATCTATAAAATTCGGCTTCAATGAATGTAATCTTACCATTTCCTTTATTATCTGACTGTCAAATAAGAATAAGAATTTTTTTTTTTACATAAAATCGATGAATAGTGAGTGAGTGATTGTTGTTTAATACATTTTTCATCTATATCATGGCGAGAACAACTTAATCTTCAATTATATGATGATGAGGCCCGCGTTGTACTACATCAACATGCTGAGTTGGATTTTGTTCATAGTGCTAGCTTACTGAAACAACAATCCGCGGATAGACATGTCGCCCCACTCTGACACATTATCCTGATTCCGAGCCAACCAGTCTTTGTCCTTTCTCCTTAATGCTGCATGCTTAGCGGAGAAGCAACAAATACCAATTTTATAGTCTTTGGTTTGACCCAATTGGGGCTCGAACCCACGATCTACCGCACACGAGGCGAGCACGCTAACCATTACACCATCGATGCGGTTAAACGATGAAGGTTAACCGAAAACAATAAGAATGGAATGTTTATGAAAATAATTTAATTTGTCTTCCTTATTAAGTATGTTTGCTGCTTGATCGAGAAGAAGACAATTTTTAATTAAAAATGCTGAAGTAATTGAGATGTTTTTGGAATTTAACAATATTCTAGTTGTATCGTGGCGGTCAATTTTATTGGTGGAGGTAACTGAGGTACCATGAGAAAACCACCGACATGTCGCAAGTCACTGACAAACTTTATCACATAATGTTGTATCGAGTACACCTAGCTATGAGCAGGATTAGAACCCACAACTTCAGCGTTGATAGGCACTGATTACATAGGCATACATACCCAGTATAGCCCGGCTTAGCCCTGCCACATACCGTGCCTGTCCAAAGCCAGGAACTGGAGTTCCAACATTACATGTTGTGGTCCTTGTCTGTGTTTAATGTTTTGAGGTGATAAGTGGTTGTTCGTTTTGTTGATATTGGTAGAATTGTTGACCATCACTGTTCATAATATAGTCTGTTCATAGTGATTGCAACCGGCTAACCTCGGATGATTCCAATGTTCATTAAAAACAGGAAGTGACCTCATGTGCTTCTGAATAGTAATCCGTTCTTGCTCCACTAGTGGCACCCCCTGTTACATTTATTATAAACCATGTGATAAGTCGTGAATTATGATAAATTAACGTGTATACTTACTGTCTGTATGTTTTAAATCGTTCGTAGTCTAGTGTGATTCTGCTACAATATGCATAAGCCCTTCCATTGTTAAACGTAGCATACAATGGTGGACACATTCCTTGTTCTGATAAATATTTATTATATCGAAGTTCTGATTTTCTATCCACAAAGTTATTCGTAGCGGCTCCATATATCCTCACTAAAACTATGTCTCCTTCAAATTGTTCACCAACATAACAACCAACCACTTTATTTGAGATACCGCCATCAAAAGACTACAAATAATAATAAAATATAGTATATAATTTAAAAAACCCACATTTAAATGAAGAAAGTTGTGGAATCGGCGTAGATCTAATGGCTTTTTCCAAACAACAGCAATGAGCTAGGAGGATGGGACTTAACATGAATGAGACCATATCGGTGGTGTAATGGTTGGTGTACTCGCCTCAAGTGCGGTAGGTCGTGACTTCGATTCCCGCTCGGGTCAAACCAAAGACTATAAAATTGGTATGTTCTGCTACGAGCTCGGTATTTAAAGAATAGTTGGCTGGGAATCAGAATACTGTGTCCGAGTGGAACAACAAGTCTACCCGTGGACTGTTGTTTCAGCGAACTAACACTATAAAATTCCACCTCGCGTGTTTGTCTACCGAGTACAGAGCGGAAAACATCATTATCTCATTGAAATGTAACTTGTTCTCACCATGATATAGCTGAAAACATTGCTCACTTCGTACTAAAAAATAATCATTCACTCACTCACTTAACATGATTGAAACTGAAGTCGTCTTCGAGGTGAAAAAACGGTATCATTTTTTTTCTTCCTTTTTTTTGGAGCTTGTCGACGTACTTATTGTGTTTGAAATGTATGTGTACGATACGCCAAAATGTGAAATTAGATTAGATTAGGAGTTCTTATGTACGTTCGGATATGTATTGACATTTTTATTATTCCAGAGATGTATGTTACTCGTTTTGTATATCTTCCAATTTAGTAGAAATTCGCGTTGAATTGAATGAGTTCGAGATTGTAGAGAGACATGTAAGCTTGAGGTAATAGAGCCTACATCGCTCGTCTGGATACAAAATACTTACCATATACAAAATAATGTTAAAACAGCAGATTTGTTTTCGGTCCTGTCTAAAATTGAAAATGGATTTCCATATAATAGTTTAAAAAGGACTAGTGTTTGGAACTTTATTGTTTTCATTAATTTGTATTACTTTTTGTATTACTTATTGTTTGTATTACTGTATTGCTTGACCCTTATGGGTGTAAAATGCAATTAAATACAT
Source organism: Bathymodiolus septemdierum (assembly GCA_963383655.1). NCBI lineage: Eukaryota > Metazoa > Mollusca > Bivalvia > Mytilida > Modiolidae > Bathymodiolus > Bathymodiolus septemdierum. The sequence goes on along the minus strand of OY726526.1, from coordinate 14,997,280 downwards.
TAATAAATTAATAAATTTCCCTCATCAAGTATTTCAATCAACATCAATGGATACATTTTAATGTCGTCCATTTTTGCTTGGTTGTAACCGTTCTCCGGGTAATAATACCAGTGTCAACAAATTTACGCATGCTCCAATTTGGTATAAGTTATAGGTTATAATCGAACGCGACCTGCTGCAATTTGATACAAGAGTTACACGTTCTAATCGACCACGACCTTCTTGTATACCAATATCAATATCAATATTTTTATTCCAATTAAGGTCCCTCAAGGGGCAATAACAAATTCATAATTATATCAGCAGTTACAACAATACAGAATGGAGACATATGTTCATAAACAAGACATTCTAACTATTTAAATGATAACATGTTACAGCAAGTGGGCTGTGTTTGGCAGCACGACCCGAGGAGAGGCAAGAAGTAATGCATAGTAGCAGAGTACATCGTATGGTTGAAGAATGGACTACATGTATGCGATTACTTAGGTGGAGGAGACACCAGGGGACTATGTTTAAGAATTGTATTTTGATTCTCCCCGTGTCTGATCCAGCAAAGCAAGCGGATCAAGTAGTAAAATAGAATAGGAAAATATTTAAATAGATTAGGCAAATTAACTATATATCACTCATTTATTCTATCAACTTTAACTACTGCCCAGTAATTTGGCATTTTTGTTCTGAAGCCAATACTAAAAAGATGGAAAAAATTCAAGAGAGAGCACTAAAATTTATATATAATGAAAACCACTTCACATATGAAGAACTTCTGTCTAAATCAAAATTACCTTCTCTAAAAATTAGGCGTATTCGTACAATAGCTATTGAAACATTTAAAATTATAAATAAGGAAACCCCTCAATATCTATATGATCTTATAACTTTAAAAAATAATAAATATAATTTTAGGTACAGCAATACAGCACATATACCAACAGTCAAGACTACCCGGTATGGATTGAACTCTTTTAGATACTATGCTTCAAAAACTTGGAATGAGCTGCCAGACCATTTCAGGAAAGAAACATCAATCAATTTAAGAGTTTAATAAACTCTTGGAATGGCAGCTCATGTCACTGCAGCTTCTGTGCATGATTTTAAAGTATTTTCATACTTTTTTGCTTTATTTTTAATATTTTTAGATATAGATGCATGTGATTTTCAAAGTTTTGATTTCTATTTGTCTCATTTTATCCATGCTTTTGTTTATTCATATCAATATATAATGTGCTTTTAAATTATGCTTCTGCTACTGCTGTGTTTTAAATTGCTTTCATATTTTAATTTAGTTTGAAATTTCATAAAAAAAAATTAATATGTTCTTTTGGTTTTTTTAACAAATATTGTGTGCATGTTTTTGTTTTATTGTTTATATATGCATATTCTTATGTCGGATTTAAAATCTCATTAGAGCTTGTGTTGTAATGTTTGATGTTTTCCGACTTTAAATAAAGCTTATTGTATTGTATTGTATTGTATTGTATTGTATTGAATTGTATTGTATTGTATTGTATTGTATTGTATTGTATTGTATTGTATTGTATTATATTGTATTGTATCATGTGTTTGATGAAAGGACTGTGATTACTTAGCTGGAGGAGACACCAGAGGGCGGTGCTTAAGAATCGCATTTCGATTCCCCTCCGTGTCTGATCCAGGTAAGCAAGCAGTTCAAGTAATAAACTGAAATGGGAATAAATAGATGTATCGTTTATCTGCAACAGACACCAAGGAACAGTGCTTCAGGAAATGCATTGCATCTACTAGAATTAGCAATGAACATTCCTCCTCGTGTCTAGTGCAGACAAACAATAATATATTTTAGACATTAATATGTAGATTTTGTTATTAAAATTGAAGCAGTGTTATTGACACAATTCTTTCGAATCTGATGCATCCTCACAGGTCATTAACTAGTAAAAAATTGTCTTGAGGATTTAATTGTAGAAAATTGTTACATGATTGAGATATTGTTCTGAACAGCTGTTGTCGCTCTTCTCTAAATTTACTGCAGCAAAGGAGAAAATGAATTTCATCTTCTACCTCTATTAATTCCCCATAAATCGAGCGAAAATTTCAAATATTTGAATTCATAGTAGTTGAATAGATGTGGTTACAAAGTAGCATTTGAGGAGGAGCTACCGGTAGATGTTGAATAAACACGAAAATTAGAGGAAGGAATCAAGAAACGTCGTTATAGAAAGAAAGTTCACGAAACAATATAGCAAAAACGAACAATTAATGAATAAAACGTTAAAAGATCTCTGAAAATATAACAAAAATGCAACGCGGACGTGATAGACTACTTGGTGTACTACACAACATATCCGAAAACAACAAACGTTTGTAAAAAATGTAATTATTGAAGGTGCTCCCCATTAAAAATGGCGGAGAAAGGGGCATATAACCAGTGAAAGGGCTAGAAAACGATAATAGGACGCAGACGTCCTAGAGAACACCCCAAGGGCACTTCCGATCACGTAACTTTCATGGGAAGCCCTACGGGTGATGGTTGATCGCATATTGCGCAACTTCCGGTTACGCATGCGCGCACACTCCCAAGTGAATCCCTTCGTGGTGACGTTTGAAGACGTCATTTCCAATGAAAAGGCCCCACTATAGTGGATATTGCGTAACCGCGCAACCGGAGGTTGCGCATGCGTACACCCTTTCAAGGAACCCTTCGGGGTCACGTGACCTTTGGTCACTTCCGGTAGCCATGGTACTTGTACTACTGTACTACTACTATAGTAAAAAAAAAGCGCGGGAAACCGAAAAAAGGTATGGGGGAAAAGTACGGGAAAAATGTTCATCTATATCATGGGAGAAGAAGCTATATTAAATGAAATATTCATCTATATCATGGGAGAAGAAGTTACATTAAATGAAATGTCCATCTATATCTTGGTTGAGTATAATCACACTGTTCATATGACACAATAAAACTGTCCCCCTCCCCCCCCCCCCCCCCCCCCCCATGTACAATTAAAATGTCCAGTATATACAATTCAAAAACAGAAGAAGTAGTTCTATGGTACAATGGTGGTGTTGGCCAGGGCCTGTCGGAAACCCTCCAGGGAAATCATGCTGGTCAGTTGCTGAGGTAGTGTGTTCCATGTTTTGGTAGTACTCGGGAAGAAGGAATACTGCATGGTTATTGTTCTGGTGTGTGGTTGAAGGAACCTGATGTTATGTCCTCTAGTGATGGCACCAGTTGGAATGAGGAACGATTCTGGTGGTATATCAACAAGATTGTTTACGATCTTAAATAGCAAAATTGCCTTAATACGTGCTCTTCTGAGCCTAAGTTCTTCCCAACCTAGTTGTGACATCATGCTGGTGACACTGTTAGTTTGTCGGTAGTTGTTCATGACAAATCTTGCCCCTCTTCGTTGAACTCTTTCTAATGCGTTGATGTTCCTCTTGGTAGGTGGATCCCAGACTGCAGGATCATACTTGATCGTTGGTCGGACGAAGGTGGTAAATGCTCGTTCTTTAGCTGACTGGGGGCAAGTGCCGATGTTTCTCCTTAAGAAAGCTAAGGTGTTATTTGCATTTTTAGTGATGGCATCTACGTGGGTGTTCCAAGAGAGGTTTTTAGAGATGTTAAGGCCTAGGTATTTCGTAAAATCAACATGTTGGAGTATGTGTCCATGTATGGTGTAGTCATGGTGTAGTGGCTTACGTTTCTTAGTGATAGTCAATACTTAGCATTTGTCTGGGTTGAACTGCATCTGCCACTGTTGTTCCCATTTGATTAAGTTGTCAAGGTCTTCTTGAAGTTGGGTACAGTCAGAGGTGGAACTGACCTTCCTATACATGAGGCAGTCGTCAGCGAAAAGACGTGTCTGAGATCTTGCGTAGCCTGGCATGTCGTTGATGTATACAAGGAAGAGCAAGGGCCCTAAGACCGTTCCTTGTGGAACTCCAGATGCAATAGGATTTGTTGATGACGAATTTCCTTCCACTACAACAGTCTGGGTACGGTCTGACAAGAAATCCTGAATCCATGAGAGAGTGTTTTTTCGTACTCCATAATGATCAAGCTTCATTAATAGTCGGTTGTGGGGGACCTTGTCAAAGGCCTTAGAGAAGTCCAGTAAGATACCATCTATCTGGTCGCCAGAGCCAAGTGCCTTTGCTAAGTCATGGATAGTTAGGACTAGCTGGGTATCACATGATCTTCTCTTGCGGAAGCCGTGTTGTTCGTCAGAGAGGATGTTGGTGTTTTCTAGGTGGGTATGAACACTGCTGTGGATTATGTGTTCCATGATTTTACAACATATCGATGTTAATGATATAGGCCTATAGTTGGAAGGTTGGCCTTTATCTCCCTTTTTAAATACAGGTGCTACAATAGCTGTTTTCCAATCAGATGGGATTTTACTCTGGTTAATGGATGCTTGGAATGTAAACGTGAGTGCTGGTGTTATCTCTTTGGCTGTTTCCTTCAGTAGGCGGCCCGGGATACTGTCGGGTCCCGTAGCTTTGTGTGGATTTAAGCTTGTCAAGAGTTTCATGACACCATTGTGGTAGATTATAATAGGTGGTATCTCTGGTGTAGAGCTCACTCCCATATCTGGCATGTTACTTAGATCTTCAGATGTAAAAACAGACGAGAACTGAGAGTTCAGTATGTTGGCCTTGTCACTAAAGGTAAGTCCATTACGTTTCAGTGGTGCAACTCCACATCTATCATTCTTCTTGTTTTTGATATAATTCCAGAAGAGTTTTGGACTGGCTTCTTCGCTACATATTATGTTGTTAATATATGAGCTATATGCTTCCCTGCATTTCTTTTGGACGAGTTTCTTTATTGCATTGTATGAGTTCCAGTCCTTTGTTTTGTGGGTGCGTTTTGCTCGATTGTATAGTTTTTGTTTCCGTCTTGACAGAGTACACAGGTCTTTTTTAATCCAGGGTTGAGTTATTCTTGTTGAAGTTGTTTTCGATGGTATACATTCCTCCATTATATCAGTGCACTTGGTCTTGAAGTAATCCCACAGAGTGTTAATGTTGGTGTTAATTTTGAACTTTTCCAGTATGTTGTTTGACATTTCCTCTATCTTGCTTTTTAGTTTCTGTGTGTCTGCCTTTTTCCAGATGTATATTTTGCGTTTTACTGGCTTTTGTCTTGATATTGCAATGTTGGAATCTACAAAGACTATTTCATGGTCACTGATGCCTGGTATTGCTTCGTATCTATTAATTAATGATGGTCGATTTGTAAAGAATACATCTAGCAGATGTTGGCCTCTTGTCGGGAAGTTGACGGATTGTATAAGACCTAAGTCTTCTTCTAGTGCTAGACAAATTTCGCTAATTTCTTTACGTTACTGGTTGCTGGTTATAGTGTTCGAAGACCAATTGATATCAGGTAAGTTCAAGTCTCCTCCTATCCAGATGGTGGATTGTGTGTTCTTATGGCAAATGTCAGAGATGATGTTTGACGGGTCTTTAGAGTATTCAATGCTGCTATTAGGTGGTCTGTATGCAGATATCACAATGAGTGACTTGTTGGAATCACACTCAATTTTTCTGGCGATAATCTCACAGTCGCAATCAGTGACTGTTGTTATGTCAATGGGATTACTGTTGATATTTGACTTGATTGCAAACATGACACCTCCGAATCCATCTTTTCTGTCTTTACGGAATATTTCGTATTCGGATTCATCTGGTACGATTTCGCCGTTGCATATAGACGGTTTAAGCCATGTTTCATTTCCACATATAATGTCTGTGTTACTAGAGTCTAAAAAGTTCCAGAAACTATGTTTTTTTGGAATTAATGCCCTGAAAGTTAATGGTAGCAAATCGGATGTTTCTGTTATGTGGAAACTTTGAGCGTTGGTTTTCCTGATGATTTGGACTAGATGTATGCAATGGGGATCTCATATTGCCATTATCTAATGATGTATTGCTGAGTATTGACTGATTCATTAGTGAATCGTAAATATTGTTACTCTCAACAATCACAGATTCAAATAGACTGGTTGAAAATTTTGGTATGCCACATTGGCAACAAGTCCAAGATGCATTTGATGGTTCAAGAGCTTTATAAATCGCTGAATTCATACCCATACAATTTGCGTGATACCATAGATTACAGTTATCACATGCTACTGCACGTTGTCTCCAAGTGACAGCTTTGTTACAAGTTTGACAGGGGTATTTAGGAGTAGCTGGACCTGGGTTCAATTCAGTGTCTGATGATAATAATATGAGTATATAACTGAGGTATAATAGATGGCTTGTATTACCTCTGGAAATAATATGGTCAAGCTGGCTTTTTCGTTTGACAAAGTTCGCTAAAATATCAGGTAAGTATGTTTTATTCGATGTTGCTGTGCTTGACTTACAGTATACACTTTTGGTCTGGCAGATTGAGGTTTTATCTGCAAGGTCTATTTGTACTTTTGTTGGGAAGTATAATGTGTGAAAGACCACACACATCAGTGCTGCTATAGCATGTATTCGGTTGTTGTTGTTGTTTTCCCGGAAACCGGAAGACATGATGGGAGTAGTGTAAGTGGTGAGATTGCGCGAAAATTCAGATCTGAAAATTTCTGGGATTTCACAGTCTATGGATTTTTTTGGAATAATCAGGTTAGTCATGGGAGAACAAGCTACATTAAATGAAATGTTCATCTATATCATGGGAGAAAGAAGTTACATTAAATGAAATGTCCATCTATATCATGGGAGAAGAAGTTACATTAAATGAAGTGTCCATCTATATCATGGGAGAACAAGTAACATTAAATGAAATGTCCATCTATATCATGGGAGAACAAGTTACATTAAATGAAATGTCCATCTATATCATGGGAAAACAAGTTACATTAAATGTAATGTCCATCTATATCATGGGAGAACAAGTTACATTAAATGTAATGTCCATCTATATCATGGGAGAACAAGTTACATTAAATGTAATGTCCATCTATATCATGGGAGAACAAGTTACATTAAATGAAATGTCCATCTATATCATGGGAGAACAAGCTACATTAAATGAAATGTCCATCTATATCATGGGAGAACAAGTAACATTAAATGAAATGTCCATCTATATCATGGGAGAAGAAGTTACATTAAATGTAATGTCCATCTATATCATGGGAGAACAAGCTACATTAAATGAAATGTCCATCTATATCATGGGAGAAGAAGCTACATTAAATAAAATGTCCATCTATATCATGGGAGAACAAGCTACATTAAATGTAATGTCCATCTATATCATGGGAGAACAAGCTACATTAAATGTAATGTCCATCTATATCATGGGAGAACAAGTTACATTAAATGAAATGTCCATCTATATCATGGGAGAACAAGTTACATTAAATGTAATGTCCATCTATATCATGGGAGAACAAGCTACATTAAATGTAATGTCCATCTATATTATGGGAGAACAAGTTACATTAAATGTAATGTCCATCTATATCATGGGAGAACAAGTTACATTAAATGAAATGTTCATCTATATCATGGGAGAACAAGCTACATTAAATGTAATGTCCATCTATATCATGGGAGAACAAGTTACATTAAATGAAATGTTCATCTATATCATGGGAGAACAAGCTACATTAAATGTAATGTCCATCTATATCATGGGAAAACAAGTTACATTAAATGAAATGTTCATCTATATCATGGGAGAACAAGTAACATTAAATGTAATGTCCATCTATATCATGGGAGAACAAGTTACATTAAATGAAATGTCCATCTATATCATGGGAGAACAAGTTACATTAAATGAAATGTCCATCTATATCATGGGAGAACAAGATACATTAAATGTAATGTCCATCTATATCATGGGAGAACAAGTTACATTAAATGAAATGTCCATCTATATCATGGGAGAACAAGTTACATTAAATGAAATGTCCATCTATATCATGGGAGAACAAGTTACATTAAATGTAATGTCCATCTATATCATGGGAGAACAAGCTACATTAAATGTAATGTCCATCTATATCATGGGAGAACAAGTTACATTAAATGTAATGTCCATCTATATCATGGGAGAACAAGTTACATTAAATGAAATGTTCATCTATATCATGGGAGAACAAGCTACATTAAATGTAATGTCCATCTATATCATGGGAGAACAAGTTACATTAAATGAAATGTTCATCTATATCATGGGAGAACAAGTAACATTAAATGTAATGTCCATCTATATCATGGGAGAACAAGTTACATTAAATGAAATGTTCATCTATATCATGGGAGAACAAGCTACATTAAATGTAATGTCCATCTATATCATGGGAGAACAAGTTACATTAAATGAAATGTTCATCTATATCATGGGAGAACAAGTAACATTAAATGTAATGTCCATCTATATCATGGGAGAACAAGTTACATTAAATGAAATGTCCATCTATATCATGGGAGAACAAGTTACATTAAATGAAATGTCCATCTATATCATGGGAGAACAAGATACATTAAATGTAATGTCCATCTATATCATGGGAGAACAAGTTACATTAAATGAAATGTCCATCTATATCATGGGAGAACAAGTTACATTAAATGAAATGTCCATCTATATCATGGGAGAACAAGTTACATTAAATGTAATGTCCATCTATATCATGGGAGAACAAGCTACATTAAATGTAATGTCCATCTATATCATGGGAGAACAAGTTACATTAAATGTAATGTCCATCTATATCATGGGAGAACAAGTTACATTAAATGAAATGTTCATCTATATCATGGGAGAACAAGCTACATTAAATGTAATGTCCATCTATATCATGGGAGAACAAGTTACATTAAATGAAATGTTCATCTATATCATGGGAGAACAAGCTACATTAAATGTAATGTCCATCTATATCATGGGAGAACAAGTTACATTAAATGAAATGTTCATCTATATCATGGGAGAACAAGCTACATTAAATGTAATGTCCATCTATATCATGGGAGAACAAGTTACATTAAATGAAATGTTCATCTATATCATGGGAGAACAAGTTACATTAAATGTAATGTCCATCTATATCATGGGAGAACAAGATACATTAAATGTAATGTCCATCTATATCATGGAAGAACAAGATACATTAAATGAAATGTCCATCTATATCATGGGAGAACAAGTTACATTAAATGAAATGTCCATCTATATCATGGGAGAACAAGTTACATTAAATGAAATGTCCATCTATATCATGGGAGAACAAGTTACATTAAATGAAATGTCCATCTATATCATGGGAGAACAAGTTACATTAAATGAAATGTCCATCTATATCATGGGAGAAGAAGCTACATTAAATAAAATGTCCATCTATATCATGGGAGAACAAGTTACATTAAATGTAATGTCCATCTATATCATGGGAGAACAAGATACATTAAATGTAATGTCCATCTATATCATGGGAGAACAAGTTACATTAAATGAAATGTCCATCTATATCATGGGAGAACAAGCTACATTAAATGTAATGTCCATCTATATCATGGGAGAACAAGCTACATTAAATGTAATGTCCATCTATATCATGGGAGAACAAGTTACATTAAATGAAATGTCCATCTATATCATGGGAGAACAAGTAACATTAAATGTAATGTCCATCTATATCATGGGAGAAGAAGTTACATTAAATGAAATGTCCATCTATATCATGGGAGAACAAGATACATTAAATGTAATGTCCATCTATATCATGGGAGAACAAGTTACATTAAATGAAATGTCCATCTATATCATGGGAGAACAAGTAACATTAAATGTAATGTCCATCTATATCATGGGAGAACAAGTTACATTAAATGAAATGTCCATCTATATCATGGGAGAACAAGTAACATTAAATGTAATGTCCATCTATATCATGGGAGAACAAGCTACATTAAATGAAATGTCCATCTATATCATGGGAGAACAAGATACATTAAATGAAATGTCCATCTATATCATGGGAGAACAAGATACATTAAATGAAATGTCCATCTATATCATGGGAGAAGAAGTTACATTAAATAAAATGTCCATCTATACCATAGTACCCCCGCACACTTTTTAAAGTGGGCGATGTGTCTCCTTGTCCATCGGATCCTACGCATCTGTTCATGTGTCTTCTTTTGTTACAATTAGAATTTATTCAATACATTGTGTTGTATTTGAATATTAATGATCGATTCGAAAGTAACTTATAGAAAAAAGTGTGTCAATACAGGTAATTATTACGACACTTGACCTGAAATTGTCGAGTTTACATCACTGAACGGGAAATCATCCTTTATTTTAACGACAAAGATAGGATTGCACATATCCGTTAGTTATGTGCACGTTTGTATCGATTCAAGTATAGACGATGTGACTCAACAACACACGTCCAATTTGTGGTTTCCGCCTCATATGGTCAGTATCATAACTTCCCTTTCCATTTTTTATATACAACAGACGCACATTGGATTATTTCATAAAAAGGGGATATACAATATATATATTAAATTTAGATACAGGAAGTAGAAAATACTGAAATATTTGTGATTTATTCGTAAAGTGTTGATTGAGAACATACACGGTACACAGAGGACAAGGTGAATTTTGATAAGAAGAACCAACAATATACCTTAAATACGGAAAATATATACTTTATAGGGGTGTTATTTTACACGTGTATACAGCTACTGTGAATGAGACTTTAAATCACACCGACTTGGCTTAAAAGAAAATTATGGAGATCTATATTAATTTTTCCGAACCACCAATGGAGAACATGACATTAAGTTATACTAATTACTCCATAACGGACACTACAATTATGTCTTACTCGAACAAGACTCTTCAGGAATATAACGACGAGGAAGCTAATCGTCGACTGATACCCGTCATATATCTTGGACTACTGATGCTTATAGGGATACCAGGAAATTTGATCGTGTTAATTGTTTTCCCGTCAAGGTTTCCTAAAACCACACACAGGATGTTTATAACTGGTCTAGCGGTGGCCGATATTCTTGTTTGTGTTGTAACTTTGCCATTTGAGATTACAGAGATGAGATTACAGTATACATTCTACAACTCGTGGTGTTGTAAATTCTTCCGATCATGCAACACCCTTTTTGCACTATCATCTATTTTCATTCTGATGGGGCTGTCGGGTGATCGATTTCGACGTGTTTGCACGCCATTAAAAGTCCAAATGACGTCACGACACGCGACCATTTACATTATGTTCTGTGTTGTTTTAGCAGTAATATTCTCATGGCCAAACTTGTTCATTAGTGGAATCCGATTGGTTAATCTCGGTAATAACGTCACCGGATACGACTGCTCATTGTCAGACCAGTTTGCTAAAACGAAATACCCCACACTATATGGCGGCACTTTATTCCTTGTTTTCATAATTTGTATGATATTATTAATTGTTTTATATTCTTTAATTGGACGTCAAATATTGAAGCACTTTCAGTTTAGAAGAAGGTTTTCAAGAAGTTCTACATCAAAGTCGACATCGTCAACTCCAGTTTCTAACGATAGTCGAAAGCTTATGTCGACAAATAAGGCTGAACAAGAATACAATAATGAGGTATTTATAGATAACAAGCCTAAAGAAACACAGGAAATGCTAACACGAAAATCACATAGAAAATCATCAAAACATCACTCCACGAAACACCAGTCTGTAAAGGAAAATGCGACATCCACAAAACTGACAAAGATTGCGCTTGCCATCAGCTTAGCTTTTATTCTGAGCTATTTGCCACATTTAACAATATCTTTATTGACTGCATTGAAAGGCAAGTTCTTGCTTCCGCCGGGACCGGTAGTATCTGCTGTGTTGCCTATAGTAACAAGGTCGTTCGCCATTAATAATGTCGTTAATCCAATCATATATGGGTTGATGGACAAAAGATTCAGAGACAATTGTAAACTGATGTTCAAAAATGCACTTTGCTTCAAATAGAAAGCATGGTTTAAAAATTGAGTCACAGGGACTTGTAACGTCAACCATCACAAGAAGTGCCAAAAACAATCAACATACATGTACAATAGTACACCTAGGAGTTTGGGAAATTTCGTTCGAGGATTGTTATCCTCCCTGTAGACAGTATATTGCAGTTCAGGACTGACATTACCCATTTCACTGTGGACCATCAGATAACAAGACATTAAAGTTAGTTCGAATGGTTCGGTTGGGGGTATTGATGACTTGTTTATGACCATGACTAATTGATATTAAATCTGTTAAAAGTTTAAGTTATGATTTGTGTGTGCTGTGAGTAATGGTCTACAAACCAACATATTATACCTTTTTAGATAGTAGTCGGTAAACTGTCGGTTAACTAGGAACATTCATTGAACATGTGGCTGTAACTGTCCATGTTTATATCATTATTCGTGTTTTTGATTGTGTGTGGTATTTTGGGGAAGACGCGAATCTGTGCCGTTTATATTTTGTTTGTTTATATCTGCATTGCCGTTAGTGTCGTGACGAGAGGAGGGTTGTATCTCAATAACTGGTTTAACCCTGCCACATATTTGTGTCTGTCCCAAGCCAGAATATGGATTTCCGGCAAATGTCGTGGTTTATTTTGTGCTTCAATGATTTGAAGTGAGATGTGGTTGTTCGTTTTGTTGATAGTGTTGGAATTGTTGACGATCAATTTTTCAACTTGGTTCAAATAAAACGGTTCTTTGACTACCTTAATTAACTTGTTTGATAAATAATGATTTTCATGTAACTTTTATAATTAATAGGGATAGTCGTGATCGTATGGTAGTTGGATTTATAACTACCTTTTGCAATCAGTGCCATTACCACTAACGTTGTGAGTTCGAATACCATTCAGGCGATGTGTACTCGATAAAACATTATGTGATAAAGTTTATCAGTGACTTGCGACAGGTCAGTGGTTTTCTCCCATTACTCCGGTTTTTTCTACTAATAAAACTGACCGCCACGATATAACTGAAATATTGTTAAAAGTGGCGTTAAACACCATAACCTTAACCCTTTTATAATTATAGTCACAGTACATGCATTATAATGTATATGCATATATCTGGAAACCTTTACTATTGATGTGGTTATTGTGCCCAGAACCATGCAACGTCAGTGGTGTTTGGGGATTGTGGTGGTCTGAAGACAATGACCTTGCCCATCGCCCTGCATCCTGCAGATATTGACACAATTGATCAAAAATAGGTGTCAGTTTATTTACATTAGGTTTATCATTCTAATTCAAATTCTCGTGTCAGCAAAACTGTGTCCTTTAATATATTGTGGAAATAGCATGCAGGTCAAAGTGTTGGTAATCCTCCTCATGTATTGAATAAGGAGGGCTTACCTCACATATTTGATCAATCGTTTTATTCTGTGGGTGATTTAGTATATATCTAAATGTCAGGAAGGGACCGTCGTGGTCGTATGGTAGTTGGATTTACAACTACCTATGCAATCAGAGTTCGAATCTCATTCATGGCGAGGTGTACTCGATACAATATGCAATACACTTTATCAGTGACTTGTGACATGTTGGTGATTTTCACGGTGTACTCCGGTTTCCTCCACCAATAATACTCATGGCCACGATTTAACTGAAATATTGTTGAAAGTGCCCTTAAACACCATAACCCTAACCCCAAATGTCAGGAGTTTTAATGTGTACTGTTGAGGGTCCTCTGGTTGCTTACGTCAGTAACAACACATGTAGACTCCCCATCCTTGTTGTCTGACAAAATGCTTACTCTGTACATTACATGATAAAAGATGGAATCATATGTGAAAAGTAGTTTATAATTCACTTGCAACATCATATAGCTGTCACTTCTCTGATATCTGTTTCTGATTGGATACAAAGCAAATTATGAGGTCATTAAATTTAATATGTATACTATTAAATAAACTGAGAATCTCATGAAAGTTATTAAGATCACACAAACACACACACACACACACCAACGCACACCCTATCTTACAATAAAATGAACTGAAAATTGTAGGCATGTATCATTATATAAAAATACATAGAAATGTCACAAGGTGTTAATACAATGATTGACTGCACATAATGTTTCGTTCACTCTTTGAAATCACCATTAAATATAGCTTCCATTCTCTGTTTACTATATGTCAAATGTCCCAGTTAATGGATGTAAGGACCTACATTTTCCCACAGATTCTATTTCATGTTTCATCAAAACTTCTTCCTATTATTCAAACCTCATTTCGTGATTAATAAGATAACAATTCATCTTTCCGAGCAAAGCATTGGTTTAACCTGGTTATGCCATATCTATAATAAAATATATAAAAAAACATGTTCAAACTGAGTATACTAGCTGTACATGTGGAACCGTGTAGCTGACGGGTAAAAAAACAAAATACATCACCGCATTTTTCACTAGAGTAAAACGATGGTGGCGCAAGCGGAGCAGGCACCCCCATGTTTAGTAGGGCGGAGCAGGCACCCCCATGTTTGGTAGGGCGGAGCAGGTACCCCCGTGTTTGGTAGGACGGAGCAGGCACCCCCATGTTTAGTAGGGCGGAGCAGGCACCCCCATGTTTAGTAGGGCGGAGCAGGTACCCCCGTGTTTCGTAGGACGGAGCAGGCACCCCCATGTTTAGTAGGGCGGAGCAGGCGTCCCCATGTTTAGTAGGGTTCGTGTTGTTTATTTTGTCCAATTAAATATCTTTAGTTCCATGTGATGTCCACTACACTTTCCACTTAATATGGTGGTCGGTTGGTTCGTCTTTACTGTGTTTTATTTATTCTGTTTGTATTTATTTACCTATACTGGAGTTCAACACAATTTCCAACCAATGATGTTTCGTGTCGTTTAACAGTAAAACGACAGGTGCGAGTAGTGGAGTAGGAACTACAGTTTTGATTACCCTTCCGGAGCACACAGGTTCAATCTGTGGTTTTCCATGAAGCGTTTTGTCGACCATTGTTTGTCTTTAATTCCTTTTCGTTTGATCTTTCTAGTGTCTGCCAATCTTCAATTGACTGTTTCTGATGACCACTTTGGTATCTTCAAATTTGTCATGAAATTAAAGATTGCTTGGAAGGGTCTCATTGAAAATTAGGACAATAATCGAAAAGGAAAGATGGTACTAATATATACTGCTTGCTGTTACTGATTTGGTTGTTCTTGTAGATGTTTCAAAACTTAAAAATGAAGGATTATGTTTCTTTTCGTTTCTTGTGCATGGTCTTTTTATTTCCATTATTCGTGAAAAACATCAGTGCTTCATTCAAACATTGAAACTTGTGAACTTAGTACAAAATAGTTACATTATGAAAAGAAAGTTTTAACAGTGAGGTTCGAGCCCTGATCGGGTCAAACCAAAGACTATAAAATTGACATTTGTTGCTTCTTCTTAAGCGCGCAGCAATTAAGGAGAAAGATCAAAGACTGGTTGGATCGAAATCAGGATAATTTGTCCGAGCGGGGCGACATGTCTATCCGCAGAATGTTGTTTCAGTGAGCTAGGACTATAAAAACCAATCTAAGCGTGTTGGTCTAGTACAAAGCGGACCTCATCATCATTTCATTGAATATTAACCTGTGCTCGCCATGATATAGCTGAACAATTGCTTCGTTTTGTTTAAACAACAATCACTCATTTACTCTTTAAACATTGATTGCTAACATTTCCACAAATATCAACCAAACAAACAAAATTCCCTCTCACCTTATTTTTATAATGAATTGTGGCTGTTCAAATTATTTCCTGTGTGTAGTGACAAGTAACCTTCTTTCCTCCTCTCTATAACAACTTAGCCAACTTTGTACATCATTTCTCGGTAAGGGTCCGGGTGGGTCAATGAGTTAGGTAGTTGGATTAATTACCTAACAACTCATACAAACCTATCACCAATACGGCGTGGGTTCGCGCCCGGCTTTGTAAATTACAAAAAGGGTGCACTCAACTCGCAGCCGCAAGTGATAAAGTTTACCAGTTGCATGCCCATGGTCGGTGGTTCTCTCCGTGTACCGACTTCTTCCACAACCAAAACTGGTCGCCATGATATAGCTGAAATATTTCTGAAAGTGGCATTAAACACCAATAATCAATCAATCAATCAATCAATCAATCATTTCTCTGTATATCATATATCTGCAGTTCTAAATTAAACGTTGTTAATCTATTAAGTATATCGCCACCTAAAGCTGAAATATTGTTGAAAGTGTCGATAAACACCATAACCATCACCACTCTATTAAGTATTACTTGCCCGACGTAATCAAAGTCTTGGTCTGGATCCCGAGCCATTGAAAATGCCCATATGCTCCATGAGAAATTTGCAAGCTGAAAAAAAAAAAATATCTTGGACAATCATTGCTACAACAGAAAAAAAAGATTTTGGTTATATTATTTAATTTGTGTAGTAGTGATTTATTCAATGGATTTATTATGGCAACCGCATTTAATTTTGTCTATAACATATCATCAGCATACATCTACAAACTCTCCAGCACACAACATAACTGGTAACGTATTTCAATAGTGGAAACATTAACACAACACAGATTTTACCAGGAACCCAGATCTTTTTTTTAATTGGATCTAATATGTATACATGCAGTTTTACATACCAATGCGAATTTACTGACTTGTGCAAATAGCTGGTAGACATCATTCTCTGTGACAGGAGAGGTTATTTTGTTGTGTTTATTCCATTCTTCCAGATAAATACGAATCCATTCTAACTGATATTCTTTGTCAGGGTACCGATTTGCATCCATATCTTCAGTACCTAGTAAACATACTTTTTTCTGATAAACACTCTGTTTAGTTATTTTATATATATATATACACATTTGGAAAGACCATTTAACTTTTAGGGGAATGACTATTTTCTCCCCCCTCAGACATTGGTGACATTAGCCTATTTTGTCTATCCTGTTTAGGCCGTTTGATTTTATTGTTCCCAAACAGTTTTAAATTATTTGGCTTTTTTAATCTTTCGATTTTTAGCATACCTGGTGAAGGTTATTCCAGAAACGCGTCGTGCACACTATTTTGAGCGTCACCTGATGAAGGTTATTTTGAGCGTCACCTGGTGAAAGTTAATCCAGAAACGCGTCGTGCACACTAAGTTTGATATCTACGTTTTTATTATGTAATATTTGTAGTTAAATTTGTTTATTTTCATTTTATTTTTTGTATTTTTTAATGTCTGTTTGCGCAGCGCCGACTTGCACCGGTAGTCATCAGAGTTTTGATGGATCGTCGTACTATGTAGATGTAGATGTAGACACAAATTCTGCAGTCAAATTTTATTGGAAAAAAAATATCTTGGCACGAAAGATGTAAAAAAAACAATAATCTGAAACTGCAAAATTTGAAGCACAATTACTGATTTTTCATGTCCCACAAAAATCTGGTTTTTGTTTGGTGTAAATGTATTTGGCAAAAATCATAGCTCCCTCTCTATACGTCAAATGGTCTGTCCCTTATTGTTACCATCGGCACATATTAGAACCAAATATGTAGGTTTTACTTTGTTGTAAATGATTTATAACTGTGATAAACTGTGTTAAGAAAAGTAATTCAGTGTCTCTTATGAAATGAGAGATCAAGAGAACACACGTTTTCTTTAGATAAACTCATCACTGGTTATAAAATGAGAAGACCGATTGTTTTTGCTATGGTTTTTAAAAGTTTCTACTCGCTTGCGAAATTAGATGGTCTCTTGTTTTCGATATGATTTCGTTTTCTATTCTGTAGCCAACTTTGATTTAAAGTTAAAAAAAACTTTGGAAGTGGCGTTAAACAACATACACCAACCAAACTAACCTAAAGGTTTTAAGTCATCAAATGCACTTTTGAAGTTTTCTTTACATGACATTGCCACATAGATGGTTTTAGATTTGATGGTGTTTATAAAGCCATTTTCAACAATATTTAGAAAATGGATACAAACCTACATATTCTGTAAAATGGTCACCAATCTCAAATGGCTGGTAATTAAACATCATGAATTCATGATCTATAAATGTTACTTTGTCTGAAAGTAAAATATTTTAAATCTTACTTTCTGTTCATTTTTCCCCCGAAAAAAGACCTGTTTCACATATATAATTATGACTTTTCGACCTTTTTCGCTGCGTTGTAAGTTTTATCATCACTATTTTGAATTTTCGCTTTTTTGTACTTATTAGAGGAGTGAGCAAAGTCAGCAATTTTTCGCATATATCATGGCGAGAACAAGTTAATTTCCAATGAGATGACGAGGTCCGCTTTGTCCTAGACCAACACGCTTAGTTGGATTTTTATAGTCCTAGGTCACTGAAACAACAGTCCGCGGATAAACATGTCGCCCCACTCGGACACATTATCCTGATTCCGAGCCAACCAGTCTTTGCTCTTTCTCCTTAATGCTGCGTGCCTAACGGAGAAGCAACACATACCAATTTTATAGTCTTTAGTTTGGGGTTCGAAACCACGAAAGCACTCGAACCCAACACAATAACCATTACACCATCGATTCGGTTACTAATAAACCTGCAACAGGAAAAGTAAAACAAAAACATGAAAATGGTCACGATACAACATCGTGATATAACGTGACAAAATTGAGATTGATCCCATCCCCCTCCACATTTTGAATCACACGATATTAGTAATTATTTACCTGATTTTTCATCGTATATAATGTTAGTCCATAGCAAATCGTTGTGACATAAAACTATTCTCGTTTCCATATTATCAACAACTTGTTTTAATAATTCACATTCTTCTTTTAGCTTTGATAATGGCGGTATTTCTTTCAAAAATCTACAAAATAAACTAAATGTCACTTTTTCAATAATTGTAAATGCTATTTTGCAAATTATAGTGGATTTATAAATACATATATATATATATATATATATATATATATATATATATATATATATATATATATATGCAATCAGTGCCTATCATCACTAAAGTTGTGAGTCGAATCCCGCTCAGGCGAGGTGTACTCGATACAACATTATGTGATAAAATTTGTCAGTGACTTCCGGTAGGTCGGTGGTTTTCTTCGGGATAGCAGGTATTCTTGAAACAGAAATATTAAGAAGTCTATCGGAAAGTTGTATAAGTTTGCAATCATATATGCACGTTGCCAACGTGATATATATTTAGCCTAATTATTGATTTAAGCACAACACATTATCAGGGGGTCGAACCACGAGGTCTTCAACATGTGGAACAGGAGTTTTGTTCATGAGATAACGACATAAAACGCACGAAATGCAAATGTCTACTCTGAAGGGGACCTTTAAAATAGATTTAATTTGACTTATGCCCGATATATTTTGCATTTATAGAGCAACTAGCAAATGTTTTAACTAATCTAAAATTATTTTTGCACCATATGTTATGAACATTGTCGGTATCACTCTGTAAGAATTATTTTAAGAAAACTAGCACCAACCATTTGTGTCGTATACCTCGAGTCTTCAACCAAACAAATTCTTAATTGGTAAAATCTCGTTATTTTAGGTTTAAATACAATAATTGAACATTCATATTTAATTAGAATAAAGCAGTGAACATATACGACACGAAAAACCTAACATTATATCCGTAAAATGTACAGAAATGGTTCTTTTATGTATCCATGACAACAAATATCGTGTTTTGTCGGTCGGTTTTATGTCAATAGCTTTTTTTTTTTCAGAGCAAACCGATGTCCTAAAACAAACACACATTGTCATAATTGATAATCAAGTTGCCGAAACGCTATGGTATTAAAGCACACATTTCAATGAAACACCGACAATAGCAGAGAATGCACTTACCGGTGTGGAAATTTGACGTTTTTTTTCTCGCCATCTTGTTGGTCTCCAACCAAGATAACCCCTTCTCCAACCAAATAGGTTCGACCCCCTGATTATGAAGCAAATTAGAAATAATGTCATTCGTTTTCCACAAATCCGAAATAATATGATGGTAATTAACAACCGAAATAAGAACAAACTAAATGGTAAAAGTGCACCACTCACCGGAAGGTATACATCTTCGAGATTATTAAATTTTGTGTAACAATAAAACCCTTCCGCCATTTTCTTTAAAAAACAACAAACAAACAAAACACAACAAACAAAAAAAAAAGAAAAACAACAACAAAAAAACAAAAAACACGTATAATGCAACTGACCGTTCTTGTAGTGCAGCATCTTCATAATAAACTGGTACCATTTGAAGCCACTTTTCTAGTTTATCAAACCATACAGAAACAGGTGGGTCGTCGACAAAATTCGGCTTCAATGAATGTAATCTTACCATTTCCTTTATTATCTGACTGTCAAATAAGAATAAAAAAAAAAATTACTTTAATCAAATCGATGAATAGTGAGTGAGTGATTGTTGTTTAATAAATTGTTCATCTATATCATGGCAAGAACAACTTAATTTTTAATTAGATGATGATGAAGCCCGCGTTGTACTACACCAACATGCTGAGTTGGATTGTTTTCTATAGTGCTAGCTTACTGAAACAACAATCCGCGGATAGACATGTCGCCCCACTCTGACACATTATCCTGATTCCCAGCCAACCAGTCTTTGCTCTTTCTCCTTAATGCTGCATGCTTAGCGGAGAAGCAATAAATACCAATTATATAGTCTTAGGTTTGACCCGATTGGGGCTCGAACCCACGATCTACCGCACACGAGGCGAGCACGCTAACCATTACACCATCGATGTGGTTAAACGATGAAGGTTAACCGAAAACAATAAGAATGGAATGTTTATGAAAATAATTTAATTTGTCTTCCTTATTAAGTATGTTTGCCGCTTGATCGAGAAGAAAACAATTTTTAATTAAAAATCACAGGCACTCGTTTCATATACATATTTGTTTACTATCTACGTCTATCCATATCATTATGGATAGACGTAGATAGTAAACAAATATATATATGAAACGAGTGCCTGTGTTAAAAATGCTGAAATAATTGAGAGGTCTTTGGAATTTAACAATATTCTAGTTGTATCGTGGCGGTCAATTTTATTGGTGGAGGAAACTGAGGTACCATGAGAAAACCACCGACCTGTCGCAAGTCACTGACAAACTTTATCACATAATGTTGTATCGAGTACACCTAGCTATGAGCAGGATTAGAACCCACAACTTCAGTGTTGATAGGCACTGGTTACATAGGCATACATACCCAGTATAGCCCTGCTTAACCCTGCCACATACCGTGCTTGTCCTAAGCCAGGAACTGGAGTTCCAACATTACATGTTGTGGTCCTTGTCTGTGTTTAATGTTTTGAGGTGATAAGTGGTTGTTCGTTTTGTTGATATTGGTAGAATTGTTGACCATCACTGCTCATAATATAGTCTGTACATAGTGATTGCAACCAGCTAACCTCGGATGATTCCAATGCGTTCTCAAATGTTGAGGTAAACATTAGAGGAGTTCCGAGTGTAGTAATTGTAACCTATATTTAATTTCCCATGATCATGAAGGGACGTCGTGGTCTGATCGCATGGAAGTTGGATTTACAACTACCTATGCAATCAGTGCTTATCACAACTAAAGTTGTGCGTTCGAATCCCGTTCATGGCGAGGTGTACTCGATACAACATTATGTGATAAGGGTTGTCAGTGACTTGCGACAGGTCGGTGGTTTTCTCCAGGTGGCTTCCCCCACCAATAAAACTGACTGCCACGGTATAACTGAAATGTTGTTGAAAGTGGCATTAAACGCCATAAACCAACCAATCGAATTAAAATAGTAAATCCCTTCAACACCGACACAACCCGGTTTGGTTGTACATCATGTTGCAGATGTGAATTATTATGATAATAAGAATGGTGTAAAAAAAAAGTTAGATTATACAAAAGAGGTAATGAGAAGTCATAAATCGAAGTACAGATAACACAATGGCCAAAAGAAAAAGGACAAACAATGATCTACACAACACTACACAGAAAATTAAAACTTGAGCAACACGAACCGCATTAAAAACAGGAAGTGACCTCATGTGCTTCTGAATAGTAATCAGTTCTTGCTCCACTAGTGGCACCCCCTGTTACATTTATTATAAACCATGTGATAAGTCATGAATTATGATAAATTAACGTGTATACTTACTGTCTGTATGTTTTAAATCGTTCGTAGTCTAGTGTGACTCCGCTACAATATGCATAAGCCCTTCCATTGTTAAACGTAGCATACAATGGTGGACACATTCCTTGTTCTGATAAATATTTAATATATCGAAGTTCTGCTTTTCTATCCACAAAGTTATTCGTAGCGGCTCCATATATCCTCACTAAAACTATGTCTCCTTCAAATTGTTCACCAACATAACAACCAATCACTTTATTTGAGATACCGCCATCAAAAGACTACAAATAATAATAAAATATAGTATATAATTTAAAAAACCCACATTTAAATGAAGAAAGTTGTGGAATCGGCGTAGATCTAATGGCTTTTTCCACACAACAGCAATGAGCTAGGAGGATGGGACTTAACATGAATGAGACCATATCGGTGGTGTAATGGTTGGTGTACTCGCCTCAAGTGCGGTAGGTCGTGACTTCGATTCCCTCTCGGGTCAAACCAAAGACTATAAAATTGGTATGTCCTGCTACGAGCTCGGTATTTAAAGAATAGTTGGCTGGGAATCAGAATACTGTGTCCGAGTGGAACAACAAGTCTACCCGTGGACTGTTGTTTCAGCGAACTAACACTATAAAATTCCACCTCGCGTGTTTGTCTACCGAGTACAGAGCGGAAAACATCATTATCTCATTGAAATGTAACTTGTTCTCGCCATGATATAGCTGAAAACATTGCTCACTTCGTACTAAAAAATAATCATTCACTCACTCACTTAACATGATTGAAACTGAAGTCGTCTTCGAGGTGAAAAAACGGTATCATTTGTTTTCTTCGTTTTTTTTGGAGCTTGTCGACGTACTTATTGTGTTTGAAGTGTATGTGTACGATACACCAAAATGTGAAATTAGATTAGATTAGGAGTTCTTATGTACGTTCGGATATGTATTGACATTTTTATTATTCCAGAGATGTATGTTACTCGTTTTGTATATCTTCCAATTTAGTAGAAATTCGCGTTGAATTGAATGAGTTCGAGATTGTAGAGAGACATGTAAGCTTGAGGTAATAGAGCTTACATCGCTCGTCTGGATACAAAATACTTATCACATACAAAATAATGTTAAAACAGCAGATTTATTTTCGGTCGCTGTCTAAAATTTAAAATGTATTTTCATATAATAGTTTAAAAAGGACTAGTGTTTGGAACTTTATTGTTTTCATTAATTTGTATTACTTATTGCTTGTATTACTGTATTGCTTGACCCTTATGGGTGTAAAATGCAATTAAATAAATTAATAAATTAATAAATTTCCCTCATCAAGTATTTCAATCAACATCAATGGATACATTTTAATATCGTCCATTTTTGTTTGGTTGTAACCGTTCTCCGGGTAATAATACCAGTGTCAACAAATTTACGCATGCTCCAATTTGGTATAAGTTATACGTTATAATCGAACGCGACCTGCTGCAATTTGATACAAGAGTTACACGTTCTAATCGAACACGACCTTCTTGTATATCAATATCAATATTTGTATTCCAATTAAGGTCCCTCAAGGGGCAATAACAAATAATACATTCATAATTATATCAGCAGTTACAACAATACAGAATGGAGACATATGTTCATAAACAAGACAATTCTAACTATTTAAATGATAACATGTTACAGCAAGTGGGCTGTGTTTGGCAGCACGACCCGAGGAGAGGCAAGAAGTAATGCATAGTAGCAGAGTACATCGTATGGTTGAAGAATGGACTACATGTATGCGATTACTTAGCTGGAGGAAACACCAGGGGACTATGCTTAAGAATTGTATTTTGATTCTCTCCGTGTCTGTTCCAGCAAAGCAAGCGGATCAAGTAGTAAAATAGAATAGGAAAATATTTAAATAGATTAGGCAAATTAACTATATATCACTCATTTATTCTATCAAACTTTAACTACTGCCCAGTAATTGGCATTTTTGTTCTGAAGCCAATACTAAAAAGATGGAAAAAATTCAAGAGAGAGCACTAAAATGTATATATAATGAAAACCACTCCACATATGAAGAACTTCTGTCTAAATCAAAATTACCTTCTCTAAAAATTAGGCGTATTCGTACAATAGCTATTGAAACATTTAAAATTATAAATAAGGAAACCCCTCAATATCTACATGATATATACATAAATAATAAATATAATTTTAGGTACAGCAATACAGCACATATACCAACAGTCAAGACTACCCGGTATGGATTGAACTCTTTTAGATACTATGCTTCAAAAACTTGGAATGAGCTGCCAGACCATTTCAGGAAAGAAACATCAATCAATTTAAGAGTTTAATAAACTCTTGGAATGGCAGCTGATGTCACTGCAGCTTCTGTGCATGATTTTAAAGTATTTTCATACTTTTTTGCTTTATTTTTAATATTTTTAGATATAGATGCATGTGATTTTCAAAGTTTTGATTTCTATTTGTCTCATTTTATCCATGCTTTTGTTTATTCTAATCAATATATAATGTGCTTTTAAATTATGCTTCTGCTACTGCTGTGTTTTAAATTGCTTTCATATTTTAATTTGGTTTGAAATTTCATAAAAAAAAATTAATATGTTCTTTTGGTTTTTTTAACAAATATTGTGTGCATGTTTTTGCTTTATTGTTTATATATGCATATTCTTATGTCAGATTTAAAAGCTCATTAGAGCTTGTGTTGTAATGTTTGATGTTTTCCGACTTTAAATAAAGCTTATTGTATTGTATTGTATTGTATTGTATTGTATTGTATTGTATTATATTGTATTGTATCATGTGTTTGATGAAAAGACTGTGATTACTTAGCTGGAGGAGACACCAGAGGGCGGTGCTTAAGAATCGCATTTCGATTCCCCCCGTGTCTGATCCAGGAAAGCAAGCAGTTCAAGTAATAAACTGAAATGGGAATAAATAGATGTATCGTTTATCTGCAACAGACACCAAGGGACAGTGCTTCAGGAAATGCATTGCATCTACTAGAATTAGCAATGAGCATTGCTCCTCGTGTCTAGTGCAGACAAACAATAATATATTTTAGACATTAATATGTAGATTTTGTTATTAAAATTGAAGCAGTGTTATTGACACAATTCTTCCAAAACTGATGCATCCTCACAGGTCATTAACTAGTAAAAAATTGTCTTGAGGATTTAATTGTAGAAAATTGCTACATGATTGAGATATTGTTCTGAACAGCTGTTGTCGCTCTTCTCTAAATTTACTGCAGCAAAGGAGAAAATGAATTTCATCTTCTACCTCTCCCGAGTCGCACTGCCCACACAACCTTTGGTGTGGAGGAATACCCTGGGATCTACCAGTCTCAATATGTAGACGATGTGCTGAGATTTTTAGTTTTGTTAAACATCTCCTATGGTCAAAATTACCAATAACAGATAGATAATTTTCAAAACCAAAATATACTTTGAATGTGGTGTAAGTGCGAAGCTTCCCTTCTGAGTATTGTTTCACCTGATTTTTCCATAGTTCCAACTGAAAAGCCCTCTTTGATTTGTCTATTGAGGCTGTTTTTTGAAATTTTCTTTCATATCAACTGACTAATTGTTGGAAAATTTATAAAAATGTAACCAATCGTAACTACTCTGCCATTTTCGCTACCCTTACAATAACCTCGTAAGTATATAGTAGAAATTCTTCTTAAATAATTTGCCGGAAGATAAGCCGCACAAAAATATAGTACACGAAAATCCAATATTGAAGACATACTAAGTAAAATCTAATCATGCAAACTAATTAAAGCTTTATCTTTTATCTATGAAAATAATTGAAATATAGAAAATTGCTAAAATATAATTTTATCAAACTTTCATGTTACTGACATGTGAAAGGTAGTTCTATTTATCCGCCACCTACTTACGAGGTTATGTATAAGATACAGTACTATTGAAGCAAAAGAAGTGGCCCGATATATCCAATACGGGCAACTTCTTTTGTTTAAATAATAATGTATCTAACTTGTACAATAATAGTGTTGTTGGAAAAAACAAATGGTATGACATTTAATCCATTTTTTTCCTGACGATCCATGGAAATTGTAACTGTTTTGTTTGAGAACGAGTTTAAATAATTTTCCCATTTAAATGACAGGTGAACGATATTAACCTTGTCCCAAAAATGGGTCATATTATTAAAGCACAGCTGCCTGTATCATCGGCCCCTATTAGCGGCCTGTATCATCGGCCTCTATTAGCGGCCTGTAAGTGATATTAGAGGCCGAATTTACAATAGCTTTGCTGGTGGTATTATTGTACAAATATATTTTATGGCCGAGTAGTTACGATTGAGAATGTAACGATAAGCTACCACGTGGTTGAAAATACTAACCTTAAATTTAATATCAGTGAGCTTCCATGCTGGTCTGATTACATTCAGGATCTGTATAGCCCCTCCATTTATATCGGTTTCATCTATCGAGAGGTCGAGGTTAACGAACGATTGCTTCGACATCGTATAGTTCGTGGTTTATTTATACGAAGAACCAATAATGATTATTACAGATGTAACTCAAGCGTAAATATTAATTCCCCATAAATCGAGCGAAAATTTCAAATATTTGAATTCATAGTAGTTGAATAGATGTGGTTACAAAGTAGCATTTGAGGAGGAGCTACCGGAAGATGTTGAATAAACACGAAAATTAGAGGAAGGAATCAAGAAACGTCGTTATAGAAAGAAAGTTCACGAAACAATATAGCAAAAACGAACAATTAATGAATAAAACGTTAAAAGATCTCTGAAAATATAACAAAAATGCAACGCGGACGTGATAGACTACTTGGTGTACTACACAACATATCCGAAAACAACAAACGTTTGTAAAAAATGTAATTATTGAAGGTGCTCCCCATTAAAAATGGCGGAGAAAGGGGCATATAACCAGTGAAAGGGCTAGAAAACGATAATAGGACGCAGACGTCCTAGAGAACACCCCAAGGGCACTTCCCATCACGTGATTTCCAGGGGAATCCTACGGATGATGGTTGATCGCATATTGCGCAACTTCCGGTTGCGACGTTTGAAGACGTCATTTCCAGTGAAAAGGCCCCACTATAGTGGATATTGCGTAACCGCGCAACCAGAGGTTGCGCATGCGCACATTCTTTCAAGGAACCCTTCGGGGTCACGTGACTTTCGGTCACTTCCGGTAGCCATGGTTCTTGTACTACTGTACTACTACTATAGTAAGAAAAAAGCGCGGGAAACCGAAAAAAGGTATGTGGGAAAAGTACGGGAAAAATGTTCATCTATATCATGGGAGAAGAAGTTATATTAAATGAAATATTCATCTATATCATGGGAGAAGAAGCTACAGAAAATGAAATGTCCATCCATATCTTTTTCTTTTTTCTTCTTCTGTAAGTGCAGAACTCTTGGTTGAGTATAATCACACTGTTCATATGACACAATAAAACTGCCCCCTTCCCCCCCCCCCCCCCCCCCCATGTACAATTAAAATGTCCAGTATATACAATTCAAAAACAGAAGAAGTAGTTCTATGGTACAATGGTGGTGTTGGCCAGGGCCTGTCGGAAACCCTCCAGGGAAATCATGCTGGCCAGTTGCTGAGGTAGTGTGTTCCATGTCCTGATAGTACTCGGGAAGAAGGAATACTGCATGGTTATTGTTCTGGTGTGTGGTTGAAGGAACCTTATGTTATGTCCTCTAGTGATGGCGCCAGTTGGAATGAGGAACGATTCTGGTGGTATATCAACAAGATTGTTTACGATCTTAAATAACAAAATTGTCTTAATACGTGTTCTTCTGAGCCTAAGTTCTTCCCAACCTAGTTGTGACATCATGCTGGTGACACTGTTAGTTTGTCGGTAGTTGTTCATGACAAATCTTGCCCCTCTTCGTTGAACTCTTTCTAATGCGTTGATGTTCCTCTGGGTAGGTGGATCCCAGACTGCAGGATCATACTCGATCGTTGGGCGGACGAAGGTGGTAAATGCTCGTTCCTTAGCTGACTGGGGGCAAGTGCCGATGTTTCTCCTTAAGAAAGCTAAGGTGTTATTTGCATTTTTAGTGATGGCATCTACGTGGGTGTTCCAAGAGAGGTTTTTAGAGATGTTAAGGCCTAGGTATTTCGTAGAATCAACATGTTGGAGTATGTGTCCATGTATGGTGTAGTCATGGTGTAGTGGCTTACGTTTCTTAGTGATAGTCAATACTTAACATTTGTCTGGGTTGAACTGCAGCTGCCACTGTTGTTCCCATTTGATTAAGTTGTCTAGGTCTTCTTGAAGTTGGGTACAGTCAGAGGTGGAACTGACCTTCCTATACATGAAGCAGTCGTCAGCGAAAAGACGTGTCTGAGATCTTGCGTAGCCTGGCATGTCGTTGATGTATACAAGGAAGAGCAAGGGCCCTAAGACCGTTCCTTGTGGAACTCCAGATGCAATAGGATTTGTTGATGGCGAATTTCCTTCCAGTACAACAGTCTGGGTACGGTCTGACAAGAAATCCTGAATCCATGAGAGAGTGTTTTTTCGTACTCCATAATGACCAAGTTTCATTAATAGTCGGTTGTGGGGGACCTTGTCAAAGGCCTTAGAGAAGTCCAGTAAGATACCGTCTATCTGGTCGCCAGAGCCAAGTGCCTTTGCTAAGTCATGGATAGTTAGGACTAGCTGGGTATCACATGATCTTTTCTTGCGGAAGCCGTGTTGTTCGTCTGAGAGGATGTTGGTGTTTTCTAGGTGGGTATGAACACTGCTGTGGATTATGTGTTCCATGATTTTACAACATATCGATGTTAATGATATAGGCCTATAGTTGGAAGGTTGGCCTCTATCTCCCTTTTTAAATACAGGTGCGACAATAGCTGTTTTCCAATCAGATGGGATTTTACTCTGGTTAATGGATGCTTGGAATATAAACGTGAGTGCTGGTGTTATCTCTTTGGCTGTTTCCTTCAGTAGGCGGCCCGGGATACTGTCGGGTCCCGTAGCTTTGTGTGGATTTAAGCTTGTCAAGAGTTTCATGACACCATTGTGGTAGATTATAATAGGTGGTATCTCTGGTGTAGAGCTCACTCCCATATCTGGCATGTTGCTTAGATCTTCAGATGTAAAAACAGACGAGAACTGAGAGTTAAGTATGTTGGCCTTGTCACTAAAGGTAAGTCCATTACGTTTCAGTGGTGCAACTCCACATCTATCATTCTTCTTGTTTTTGATATAATTCCAGAAGAGTTTTGGACTAGCTTCTTCGCTACATATTATGTTGTTAATATATGAGCTATATGCTTCCCTGCATTTCTTTTGGGCGAGTTTCTTTATTGCATTGTATGAGTTCCAGTCCTTTGTTTTGTGGGTGCGTTTTGCTCGATTGTATAGTTTTTGTTTCCGTCTTGACAGAGTACACAGGTCTTTTGTAATCCAGGGTTGAGTTATTCTTGTTGAAGTTGTTTTCGATGGTATACATTCCTCCATTATATCAGTGCACTTGGTCTTGAAGTAATCCCACAGAGTGTTAATGTTGGTGTTAATTTTGAACTTTTCCAGTATTTGTTTGACATTTCCTCTATCTTGCTTTTTAGTTTCTGTGTGTCTGCCTTTTTCCAGATGTATATTTTGCGTTTTACTGGCTTTTGTCTTGATATTGCAATGTTGGAATCTACAAAGACTATTTCATGGTCACTGATGCCTGGTATTGCTTCGCATCTATTAATTAATGATGATCGATTTGTAAAGAATACATCTAGCAGATGTTGGCCTCTTGTCGGGAAGTTGACGGATTGTATAAGACCTAAGTCTTCTTCCAGTGCTAGACAAATTTCGCTAATTTCTTTACGATACTGGTTGCTGGTTATAGTGTTCGAGGACCAATTGATATCAGGTAAGTTCAAGTCTCCTCCTATCCAGATGGTGGATTGTGTGTTCTTATGGCAAATGTCAGAGATGATGCTTGACAGGTCTTTAGAGTATTCAATGCTGCTATTAGGAGGTCTGTATGCAGATATCACAATGAGTGACTTGTTGGAATCACACTCAATTTTTCTGGCGATAATCTCACAGTCGCAATCAGTGACTGTTGTTATGTCAATGGGATTACTGTTGATATTTGACTTGATTGCAAGCATGACACCTCCGAATCCATCTTTTCTGTCTTTACGGAATATTTCGTATTCGGATTCATCTGGTAAGATTTCGCCGTTGTATATAGACGGTTTAAGCCATGTTTCATTTTCACATATAATGTCTGTGTTACTAGAGTCTAAAAAGTTCCAGAAACTATGTTTTTTGGAATTAATGCTCTGAAAGTTAATGGTAGCAAATCGGATGTTTCTGTTATGTGGAAACTTTGAGCGTTGGTTTTCCTGATGATTTGGACTAGATGTATGCAATGGGGATCTCATATTGCCATTATCTAATGATGTATTGCTGAGTACTGACTGATTCCTTAGTAAATCGTAAATATTGTTACTCTCAACAATCACAGATTCAAATAGGCTGGTTGAAAATTTTGGTATGCCACATTGACAACAAGTCCAAGATGCATTTGATGGTTCAAGAGCTTTATAAATTGCTGAATTCATACCCATACAATTTGCGTGATACCATAGATTACAGTTATCACATGCTACTTACTGCACGTTGTCTCCAAGTGACAGCTTTGTTACAAGTTTGACAGGGGTATTTAGGAGTAGCTGGACCTGGGTTCAATTCAGTGTCTGATGATAATAATATGAGTATATAACTGAGGTATAATAGATGGCTTGTATTACCTCTGGAAATAATATGGTCAAGCTGGCTTTTTCGTTTGACAAAGTTCGCTAAAATATCAGGTAAGTACGTTTTATTCGATGTTGCTGTGCTTAACTTACAGTATACACTTTTGGTCTGGCAAATTGAGGTTTTATCTGCAAGGTCTATTTGTACTTTTGTTGGGAAGTATAATGTGTGAAAGACCACACACATCAGTGCTGCTATAGCATGTATTCGGCTGTTGTTGTTGTTTTCCCGGAAACCGGAAGACATGATGGGAGTAGTGTAAGTGGTGAGATTGCGCGAAAATTCAGATCTGAAAACTTCTGGGATTTCACAAAGTCTATGGATTTTTTTGGAATAATCAGGTTAGTCATGGGAGAACAAGTTACATTAAATGTAATGTCCATCTATATCATGGGAGAAAGAAGTTACATTAAATGAAATGTCCATCTATATCATGGGAGAACAAGTTACATTAAATGTAATGTCCATCTATATTATGGGAGAACAAGTTACATTAAATGAAATGTCCATCTATATCATGGGAGAACAAGTTACATTAAATGTAATGTCCATCTATATCATGGGAGAACAAGCTACATTAAATGAAATGTCCATCTATATCATGGGAGAACAAGTAACATTAAATGTAATGTCCATCTATATCATGGGAGAACAAGTTACATTAAATGAAATGTTCATCTATATCATGGGAGAACAAGTTACATTAAATGAAATGTCCATCTATATCATGGGAGAACAAGCTACATTAAATGAAATGTCCATCTATATCATGGGAGAACAAGTTACATTAAATGAAATGTCCATCTATATCATGGGAGAACAAGTTACATTAAATGTAATGTCCATCTATATCATGGGAGAACAAGTTACATTAAATGTAATGTATATCTATATCATGGGAGAACAAGTAACATTAAATGTAATGTCCATCTATATCATGGGAGAACAAGTTACATTAAATGTAATGTCCATCTATATCATGGGAGAACAAGCTACATTAAATGTAATGTCCATCTATATCATGGGAGAACAAGTTACATTAAATGTAATGTCCATCTATATCATGGGAGAACAAGATACATTAAATGAAATGTTCATCTATATCATGGGAGAACAAGTTACATTAAATGATATGTCCATCTATATCATGGGAGAACAAGCTACATTAAATGTAATGTCCATCTATATCATGGGAGAACAAGTTACATTAAATGTAATGTCCATCTATATCATGAGAGAACAAGATACATTAAATGTAATGTCCATCTATATCATGGGAGAACAAGCTACATTAAATGTAATGTCCATCTATATCATGGGAGAACAAGTTACATTAAATGAAATGTCCATCTATATCATGGAAGAACAAGTTACATTAAATGTAATGTCCATCTATATCATGGGAGAACAAGTTACATTAAATGAAATGTCCATCTATGTCATGGGAGAACAAGTTACATTAAATGTAATGTCCATCTATATCATGGGAGAACAAGCTACTTTAAATGTAATGTCCATCTATATCATGGGAGAACAAGTTACATTAAATGAAATGTCCATCTATATCATGGGAGAACAAGTTACATTAAATGTAATGTCCATCTATATCATGGGAGAACAAGTAACATTAAATGAAATGTCCATCTATATCATGGGAGAACAAGTTACATTAAATGTAATGTCCATCTATATCATGGCAGAACAAGTTACATTAAATGAAGTGTGCATCTATATCATGGGAGAACAAGTAACATTAAATGAAATGTCCATCTATATCATGGGAGAACAAGTTACATTAAATGTAATGTCCATCTATATCATGGGAGAACAAGTTACATTAAATGAAATGTCCATCTATATCATGGGAGAACAAGTTACATTAAATGAAATGTCCATCTATATCATAGGAGAACAAGTTACATTAAATGAAATGTCCATCTATATCATGGGAGAACAAGTTACATTAAATGAAATGTCCATCTATATCATGGGAGAACAAGTTACATTAAATGTAATGTCCATCTATATCATGGGAGAACAAGTTACATTAAATGTAATGTCCATCTATATCATGAAAGAACAAGTTACATTAAATGTAATGTCCATCTATATCATGGGAGAACAAGTAACATTAAATGAAATTTTCATCTATCTCATGGGAGAACAAGCTACATTAAATGAAATGTCCATCTATATCATGGGAGAACAAGCTACATTAAATGTAATGTCCATCTATATCATGGGAGAACAAGCTACATTAAATGTAATGTCCATCTATATCATGGGAGAACAAGTTACATTAAATGAAATGTCCATCTATATCATGGGAGAACAAGTTACATTAAATGAAATGTCCATCTATATCATGGAAGAACAAGTTACATTAAATGTAATGTCCATCTATATCATGGGAGAACAAGCTACATTAAATGTAATGTCCATCTATATCATGGGAGAACAAGTTACATTAAATGTAATTTCCATCTATATCATGGGAGAACAAGTTACATTAAATGTAATGTCCATCTATATCATGGGAGAACAAGTTACATTAAATGTAATGTCCATCTATATCATGGGAGAACAAGTTACATTAAATGAAATGTCCATCTATATCATGGGAGAACAAGTTACATTAAATGTAATGTCCATCTATATCATGGGAGAACAAGTTACATTAAATGAAATGTCCATCTATATCATGGGAGAACAAGCTACAGTAAATGTAATGTCCATCTATATCATCGGAGAACAAGTTACATTAAATGAAATGTCCATCTATATCATGGGAGAACAAGTTACATTAAATGAAATGTCCATCTATATCATGGGAGAACAAGTTACATTAAATGTAATGTCCATCTATATCATGGGAGAACAAGTAACATTAAATGAAATGTCCATCTATATCATGGGAGAATAAGTTACATTAAATGAAATGTCCATCTATATCATGGGAGAACAAGTAACATTAAATGAAATGTCCATCTATGTCATGGGAGAACAAGTTACATTAAATGTAATGTCCATCTATATCATGGGAGAACAAGTAACATTAAATGAAATGTCCATCTATATCATGGGAGAACAAGTTACATTAAATGTAATGTCCATCTATATCATGGGAGAACAAGTTACATTAAATGAAATGTCCATCTATATCATGGGAGAACAAGCTACATTAAATGAAATGTCCATCTATATCATGGGAGAACAAGTTACATTAAATGTAATGTCCATCTATATCATGGGAGAACAAGCTACATTAAATGTAATGTCCATCTATATCATGGGAGAACAAGTTACATTAAATGTAATGTGCATCTATATCATGGGAGAACAAGTTACATTAAATGTAATGTCCATCTATATCATGGGAGAACAAGTTACATTAAATGAAATGTCCATCTATATCATGGGAGAACAAGTTACATTAAATGAAATGTCCATCTATATCATGGGAGAACAAGTTACATTAAATGTAATGTCCATCTATATCATGGAAGAACAAGTTACATTAAATGTAATGTCCATCTATATTATGGGAGAACAAGTAACATTAAATGAAATGTTCATCTATATCATGGGAGAAAAAGTTACATTAAATGTAATGTCCATCTATATCATGGGAGAACAAGTTACATTAAATGAAATGTCCATCTATATCATGGGAGAACAAGTTACATTAAATGTAATGTCCTTCTATATCATGGGAGAACAAGTAACATTAAATGAAATGTCCATCTATATCATGGGAGAACAAGTTACATTAAATGAAATGTCCATCTATATCATGGGAGAACAAGTTACATTAAATGAAATGTCCATCTATATCATGGGAGAACAAGTTACATTAAATGAAATGTCCATCTATATCATGGAAGAACAAGTTACATTAAATGAAATGTCCATCTATATCATGGGAGAACAAGTTACATTAAATGAAATGTCCATCTATATCATGGGAGAACAAGTTACATTAAATGTAATGTCCATCTATATCATGGGAGAACAAGTTACATTAAATGAAATGTCCATCTATATCATGGGAGAACAAGTTACATTAAATGTAATGTCCATCTATATCATGGGAGAACAAGTTACATTAAATGTAATGTCCATCTATATCATGGGAGAACAAGTTACATTAAATGTAATGTCCATCTATATCATGGGAGAACAAGTTACATTAAATAAAATGTTCATCTATATCATGGGAGAACAAGTTACATTAAATGAAATGTTCATTTATATCATGGAAGAACAAGTTACATTAAATGAAATGTCCATCTATATCATGGGAGAACAAGCTACATTAAATGAAATGTGCATCTATATCATGGGAGAAGAAGTTACATTAAATAAAATGTCCATCTATACCATAGTACCCCCACACACTTTTTAAAGTGGGCGATGTGTCTCCTTGTTCATCGGATCCTACGCATCTGTTCATGTGTCTTCCTTTGTTACAATTAGAATTTATTCAATACATTGTGTTGTATTTGAATATTAATGATCGATTCGAAAGTAACATATAAAAAAAAGTGTGTCAATACAGGTAATTATTACGACACTTGACCTGACATTGTCGAGTTTACATCACTGAACGGGAAATCATCCTTTATTTTAACGACAAAGATAGGATTGCACATATCCGTTAGTTATGTGCACGTTTGCATGGATTCAAGTATAGACGATGTGACTCAACAACACACGTCCAATTTGTGGTTTCCGCCTCATATGGTCAGTATCATAACTTCCCTTTCCATTTTTTATATACAACAGACGCACATTGGATTATTTCATAAAAAGTGGATATACAATATATATATTAAATTTAGATACAGGAAGTAGAAAATATTGAAATATTTGTGATTTATTCGTAAAGTGTTGATTGAGAACATACACGGTACACAGAGGACAAGGTGAATTTTGATAAGAAGAACCAACAATATACCTTAAATACGGAAAATATATACTTTATAGGGGTGTTATTTTACACGTGTATACAGCTACTGTGAATGAGACTTTAAATCACACCGACTTAAAAGAAAACTATGGAGATCTATATTAATTTTTCCGAACCACCAATGGAGAACATGACATTAAGTTATACTAATTACTCCATAACGGACACTACAATCATGTCTTACTCGAACAAGACTCTTCAGGAATATAACGACGAGGAAGCTAATCGTCGACTGATACCCGTCATATATCTTGGACTACTGATGCTTATAGGGATACCAGGAAATTTGATCGTGTTAATTGTTTACCCGTCTAGGTTTCCTAAAACCACACACAGGATGTTTATAACTGGTCTAGCGGTGGCCGACATTCTTATTTGTGTTGTAACTTTACCATTTGAGATTACAGAGATGAGATTACAGTATACATTCTACAACTCGTGGTGTTGTAAATTCTTCCGAGCATGCAACACCCTTTTTGCACTATCATCTATTTTCATTCTGATGGGGCTGTCGGGTGATCGATTTCGACGTGTTTGCACGCCATTAAAAGTCCAAATGACGTCACGACACGCGACCATTTACATTATGTTCTGTGTTGTTTTAGCAGTAATATTCTCATGGCCAAACTTGTTCATTAGTGGAATCCGATTGGTTAATCTCGGTAATAACGTCACCGGATACGACTGCTCATTGTCAGACCAGTTTGCTAAAACGAAATACCCCACACTATATGGCGGCACTTTATTCCTTGTTTTCATAATTTGTGTGATATCATTAATTGTTTTATATTCTTTAATTGGACGTCAAATATTGAAGCACTTTCAGTTTAGAAGAAGGTTTTCAAGAAGTTCTACATCAAAGTCGACATCGTCAACTCCAGTTTCTAACGATAGTCAGAAGCTTATGTCGACAAATAAGGCTGAACAAGAATACAATAATGAGGTATTTATAGATAACAAGCCAAAAGAAACACAGGAAATGCCAACACGAAAATCACATAGAAAATCATCAAAACATCACTCCACGAAACGCCAGTCTGTAAAGGAAGATGCGGGATCAAAAAAACTGACAAAGATTGCGCTTGCCATCAGCTTAGCTTTTATTCTGAGCTATTTGCCACATTTAACAATATCTTTATTGACTGCATTGAAAGGCAAGTTCTTGCTTCCGCCGGGACCGGTAGTATCTGCTGTGTTGCCTATAGTAACAAGGTCGTTCGCCATTAATAATGTCGTTAATCCAATCATATATGGGTTGATGGACAAAAGATTCAGAGACAATTGTAAACTGATGTTCAAAAATGCACTTTGCTTCAAATAGAAAGCATGGTTTAAAAATTGAGTCACAGGGACTTGTAACGTTAACCATCACAAGAAGTGCCAAAAACAATCAACATACATGTACAATAGTACACCTAGGAGTTGGGAAATTTCGTTCGAGGATTGTTATCCTCCCTGTAGACAGTATATTGCAGTTCAGGACTGACATTACCCATTTCACTGTGGACCATCAGATAACAAGACATTACAGTTAGTTCGAATGGTTCGGTTGGGGGTATTGATGACTTGTTTATGATCATGACTAATTGATATTAAATCTGTTAAAAGCTTAAGTTATGATTTGTGTGTGCTGTGAGTAATGGTCTACAAACCAACATATTGTACCTTTTTAGATAGTAGTCGGTAAACTGTCGGTTAACTAGGAACATTCATTGAACATGTGGCTGTAACTGTCCATGTTTATATCATTATTCGTGTTTTTGATTGTGTGTGGTATTTTGGGGAAGACGCGAATCTGTGCCGTTTATATTTTGTTTGTTTATATCTGCATTGCCGTTAGTGTCGTGACGAGAGGAGGGTTGTATCCCAATAACTGGTTTAACCCTGCCACATATTTGTGTCTGTCCCAAGCCAGAATATGGATTTCCGGCAAATGTCGTGGTTTATTTTGTGCTTCAATGATTTGAAGTGAGATGTGGTTGTTCGTTTTGTTGATAGTGTTGGAATTGTTGACGATCAATTTTTCAACTTGGTTCAAATAAAACGGTTCTTTGACTACCTTAATTAACTTGTTTGATAAATAATGATTTTCATGTAACTTTTATAATTAATAGGGATGGTCGTGATCGTATGGTAGTTGGATTTATAACTACCTTTTGCAATCAGTGCCATTACCACTAACGTTGTGAGTTCGAATACCATTCAGGCGATGTGTACTCGATAAAACATTATGTGATAAAGTTTATCAGTGACTTGCGACAGGTCAGTGGTTTTCTCCCGTTACTCCGGTTTTCTCTACCAATAAAACTGACCGCCACGATATAACTGAAATATTGTTGAAAGTGGCGTTAAACACCATAACCCTAACCCCAAATGTCAGGAGTTTTAATGTGTACTGTTGGGGATCCTCTGGTTGCTTAGGTCATTAACAACACATGTAGACTCCCCATCCTTGTTGTCTGACAAAATGTTTACTCTGTACATTACATGATAAAAGATGGAATCATATGTGAAAAGTAGTTTATAATTCACTTGCAACATCATATAGCTGTCACTTCTCTGATATCTGTTTCTGATTGGATACAGAGCAAATTATGAGGTCATTAAATTTAATATGTATACTATAAAATAAACTGAGAATCTCATGAAAGTTATTAAGATCACACAAACACACACACACACACACACACACCAACACACACCCTATCTTACAATAAAATGAACTGAAAATTGTAGGCATGTATCATTATATAAAAATATATAGAAATGTCACAAGGTGTTAATACAATGATTGACTGCACATAATGTTTCGTTCACTCTTTGAAATCACCATTAAATATAGCTTCCATTCTCTGTTTACTATATGTCAAATGTCCCAGTTAATGGATGTAAGGACCTGCATTTTCCCACAGATTCTATTTCATGTTTCATCAAAACTTCTTCCTATTATTCAAACCTCATTTCGTGATTAATAAGATAACAATTCATCTTTCCGAGCAAAATATTGGTTTAACCTGGTTATGCCATATCTATAATAAAATGTATAAAAAAACATGTTCAAACTGAGTATACTAGCTGTACATGTGGAACCGTGTAGCTGACGGGTAAAAAAACAAAATACATCACCGCATTTTTCATTAGAGTAAAACGATGGTGGCGCAAGCGGAGCAGGCACCCCCATGTTTAGTAGGGCGGAGCAGGTACCCACATGTTTGGTAGGACGGAGCAGGCGTCCCCATGTTTAGTAGGGTTCGTGTTGTTTATTTTGTCCAATTAAATACCTTTTGTTCCATGTGATGTCCGCTACACTTTCCACTTAATATAGTGGTCGGTTGGTTCGTCTTTACTCGTGTTTTATTTATTCTGTTTGTATTTATTTACCTATACTGGAGTTCAACACAATTTCCAACCAATGATGTTTCGTGTCGTTTAACAGTAAAACGACAGGTGCGAGTAGTGGAGTAGGAACTACAGTTTTGATTACCCTTCCGGAGCACACAGGTTCAATCTGTGGTTTTCCATGAAGCGTTTTTTCGACCATTGTTTGTCTTTAATTCCTTTTCGTTTGATCTTTCTAGTGCCTGCAAATCGTCGATTGACTGTTTCTGATGACCACTTTGGTATCTTCAAATTTGTCATGAAATTAAAGATTGCTTGGAAGGGTCTCATTGAAAATTAGGACAATAATCGAAAACGAAAGATGGTACTAATATATACTGCTTGCTGTTACTAATTTGGTTGTTCTTGTAGATGTTTCAAAACTTAAAAATGAAGGATTATGTTTATTTTCGTTTCTTGTGCATGGTCTTTTTATTTCCATTATTCGTGAAAAACATTAGTGATTCATTCAAACATTGAAACTTGTGAACTTAGTACAAAATAGTTACATTATGAAAAGAAAGTTTTAACAGTGAGGTTCGAGCCCTGATCGGATCAAACCAAAGACTATAAAATTGGTATGTGTTGCTTCTCCCTAAGCGCGTGGCAATTAAGGAGAAAGATCAAAGACTGGTTGGATCGAAATCAGGATAATTTGTCCGAGCGGGGGCGACATGTCTATCCGCGGAATGTTGTTTCAGTGAGCTAGGACTATAAAAACCAATCTAAGCGTGTTGGTCTAGTACAAAGAGGACCTCATCATCATTTCATTGAATATTAACCTGTTCTCGCCATGAAATAGATGAACAATTGCTTCGTTTTGTTTAAAAAACAATCACTCATTCACTCTTTAAACATTGATTGCTAACATTTCCACAAATATCAATCAAACAAAAAAAATTCCCTCTCACCTTATTTTTATAATGAATTGTGGCTGTTCAAATTATTTCCCGTGTGTAGTGCAAGTAACCTGCTTTCCTCCTCTCTATAACAACTTGGCCAACTTTGCACATCATTTCTCGGTGAGGGTCCGGGTGGGTCAATGAGTTAGGTAGTTGAATTAATTACCTAACAACTCATACAAACCTATCACCAATACGGCGTGGGTTCGCGCCCGGCTTTGTAAATTACAAAAAGGGTGCACTCAACTCGCAGCCGCAAGTGATAAAGTTTACCAGTTGCATGCCCATGGTCGATGGTTCTCTCCGTGTACCGGCTTCTTCCACAACCAAAACTGGTCGCCATGATATAGCTGAAATATTTCTGAAAGTGGCATTAAACATCAATAATCAATCAATCAATCAATCATTTCTCTGTATATCATATATCTGCAGTTCTAAATTAAACGTTGCTAATCTATTAAGTATATCGCCACCTAAGACTGAAATATTGTTGAAAGTGTCGTTAAACACCATAACCATCACCCCTCTATTAAGTATTACTTGCCCGACGTAATCAAAGTCCTGGTCTGGATCCCGAGCCATTGAAAATGCCCATATGCTCCATGAGAAATTTGCAAGCTAAAAAAAAAAAATATCTTGGACAATCATTGCTACAACAGAAAAAAAAGATTTTGGTTATATTATTTAATTTGTGTAGTAGTGATTTATTCAATGGATTTATTATGGCAACCGCATTTAATTTTGTCTATAACATATCATCAGCATACATCTACAAGCTCTCCAGCACACAGAACATAACTGGTAACGTATTTAAATAGTGGAAACATTAACACAACACAGATTTTAACAGGAACCCAGATCTTTTTTTTAATTGGATCTAATATGTATACATGCAATTTTACATACCAATGCGAATTTACTGACTTGTGCAAATAGCTGGTAGACATCATCCTCTGTGACAGGAGAGGTTATTTTGTTGTGTTTATTCCATTCTTCCAGATAAATACGGATCCATTCTAACTGATATTCTTTGTCAGGGTACCGATTTGCATCCATATCTTCAGTACCTAGTAAACATACTTTTTTCTGATAAACACTCTGTTTAGTTATTTTATATATATATACACATTTGGAAAGACCATTTAACTTTTAGGGGAATGACTATTTTCTCCTCCCTCAGACATTGGTGACATTAGCCTATTTTGTCTATCCTGTTTAGGCCGTTTGATTTTATTGTTCCCAAACAGTTTTAAATTATTTGGCTTTTTTAATCTTTCTATTTTTAGCATACCTGGTGAAAGTTATTCCAGAAACGCGTCGTGCACACTCAGTTTGATATCTACGTTTTTATTGTGCAATATTTGTAGTTAAATTTTTTCATTTTTATTTTTTTTTAATGTCTGTTTGCGCAGCGCCGACGTGTACCGGTAGTCATCAGAGTTTTGATGGATCATCGTACTATGTAGATGTAGATGTAGACACAAATTCTGCAGTCAAATTTTATTGGAAAAAAAATATCTTGGCACGAAAGATGTAAAAAAAACAATAATCTGAAACTGCAAAATTTGAAGCACAATTACTGATTTTTCATGTCCCACAAAAATCTGGTTTTTGTTTGGTGTAAATGTATTTGGCAAAAATCATAGCTCCCTCTCTATACGTCAAATGGTCTGTCCCTTATTGTTACCATCGGCACATATTAGAACCAAATATGTAGGTTTTACTTTGTTGTAAATGATTTATAACTGTGATAAACTGTGTTAAGAAAAGTAATTCAGTGTCTCTTATGAAATGAGAGATCAAGAGAACACACGTTTTCTTTAGATAAACTCATCACTGGTTATAAAATGAGAAGACCGATTGTTTTTGCTATGGTTTTTAAAAGTTTCTACTCGCTTGCGAAATTAGATGGTCTCTTGTTTTCGATATGATTTCGTTTTCTATTCTGTAGCAAACTTTGATTTAAAGTTAAAAAAAACTTTGGAAGTGGCGTTAAACAACATACATCAACCAAACTAACCTAAAGGTTTTAAGTCATCAAATGCACTTTTGAAGTTTTCTTTACATGACATTGCCACATAGATGGTTTTAGATTTGATGGTGTTTATAAAGCCATTTTCAACAATATTTAGAAAATGGATACAAACCTACATATTCTGTAAAATGGTCACCAATCTCAAATGGCTGGTAATTAA
Source organism: Bathymodiolus septemdierum (assembly GCA_963383655.1). Classification (NCBI taxonomy): domain Eukaryota; kingdom Metazoa; phylum Mollusca; class Bivalvia; order Mytilida; family Modiolidae; genus Bathymodiolus; species Bathymodiolus septemdierum. The sequence continues at coordinate 14,954,956 of OY726526.1, read as the reverse complement.
ACATCATGAATTCATGATCTATAAATGTTACTTTGTCTGAAAGTAAAATATTTTAAATCTTACTTTCTGTTCATTTTTCCCCCTAAAAAAGACCTGTTTCACATATATAATTATGACTTTTCGACCTTTTTCGCTGCGTTGTAAGTTTTATCATCACTATTTTGAATTTTCGCTTTTTTGTACTTATTAGAGGAGTGAGCAAAGTCAGCAATTTTTCGCATATATCATGGCGAGAACAAGTTAATTTCCAATGAGATGACGAGGTCCGCTTTGTCCTATACCAACACGCTTAGTTGGATTTTTATAGTCCTAGGTCACTGAAACAACAGTCCGCGGATAAACATGTCGCCCCACTCGGACACATTATCCTGATTCCGAGCCAACCAGTCTTTGCTCTTTCTCCTTAATGCTGCGTGCCTAACGGAGAAGCAACACATACCAATTTTATAGTCTTTAGTTTGGGGTTCGAAACCACGAAAGCACTCGAACCGAACACAATAACCATTACACCATCGATTCGGTTACTAATAAACCTGCAACAGGAAAAGTAAAACAAAAACATGAAAATGGTCACGATACAACATCGTGATATAACGTGACAAAATTGAGATTGATCCCATCCCCCTCCACATTTTGAATCACACGATATTAGTAATTATTTACCTGATTTTTCATCGTATATAATGTTAGTCCATAGCAAATCGTTGTGACATAAAACTATTCTCGTTTCCATATTATCAACAACTTGTTTTAATAATTCACATTCTTCTTTTAGCTTTGATAATGGCGGTATTTCTTTCAAAAATCTACAAAATAAACTAAATGTCACTTTTTCAATAATTGTAAATGCTATTTTGCAAATTATAGTGGATTTATAAATACCTATATATATATATATGCAATCAGTGCCTATCATCACTAAAGTTGTGAGTCGAATCCCGCTCAGGCGAGGTGTACTCGATACAACATTATGTGATAAAATTTGTCAGTGACTTCCGGTAGGTCGGTGGTTTTCTTCGGGATAGCAGGTATTCTTGAAACAGAAATATTAAGAAGTCTATCGAAAGTTGTATAAGTTTGCAATCATATATGCACGTTGCCAACGTGATATATATTTAGCCTAATTATTGATTTAAGCACAACACATTATCAGGGGGTCGAACCACGAGGTCTTCAACATGTGGAACAGGAGTTTTGTGCATGAGATAACGACATAAAACGCACGAAATGCAAATGTCTACTCTGAAGGGGACCTTTAAAATAGATTTAATTTGACTTATGCCCGATATATTTTGCATTTATAGAGCAACTAGCAAATGTTTTAACTAATCTGAAATTATTTTTGCACCATATGTTATGAACATTGTCGGTATCACTCTGTAAGAATTATTTTAAGAAAACTAGCACCAACCATTTGTGTCGTATACCTCGAGTCTTCAACCAAACAAATTCTTAATTGGTAAAATCTCGTTATTTTAGGTTTAAATACAATAATTGAACATTCATATTTAATTAGAATAAAGCAGTGAACATATACGACACGAAAAACCTAACATTATATCCGTAAAATGTACAGAAATGGTTCTTTTATGTATCCATGACAACAAATATCGTGTTTTGTCGGTCGGTTTTATGTCAATAGCTTTTTTTTTTCAGAGCAAACCGATGTCCTAAAACAAACACACATTGTCATAACTGATAATCAAGTTGCCGAAACGCTATGGTATTAAAGCACACATTTCAATGAAACACCGACAATAGCAGAGAATGCACCTACCGGTGTGGAAATTTGAATGCACTTACCTGTGTGGAAATTTGACGTTTTTTTTCTCGCCATCTTGTTGGTCTCCAACCAAGATAACCCCTTCTCCAACCAAATAGGTTCGACCCCCTGATTATGAAGCAAATTAGAAATAATGTCATTCGTTTTCCACAAATCCGAAATAATATGATGGTAATTAACAACCGAAATAAGAACAAACTAAATGATAAAAGTGCACCACTCACCGGAAGGTATACATCTTCGAGATTATTAAATTTTGTGTAACAATAAAACCCTTCCGCCATTTTCTTTAAAAAACAACAAACAAACAAAACACAACAAACAAAAAAAAAAAGAAAAACAACAACAAAAAAACAAAAAACACGTATAATGCAACTGACCGTTCTTGTAGTGCAGCATCTTCATAATAAACTGGTACCATTTGAAGCCACTTTTCTAGTTTATCAAACCATACAGAAACAGGTGGGTCGTCGACAAAATTCGGCTTCAATGAATGTAATCTTACCATTTCCTTTATTATCTGACTGTCAAATAAGAATAAAAAAAAAAATTACTTTAATCAAATCGATGAATAGTGAGTGAGTGATTGTTGTTTAATAAATTGTTCATCTATATCATGGCAAGAACAACTTAATTTTTAATTAGATGATGATGAAGCCCGCGTTGTACTACACCAACATGCTGAGTTGGATTGTTTTCTATAGTGCTAGCTTACTGAAACAACAATCCGCGGATAGACATGTCGCCCCACTCTGACACATTATCCTGATTCCCAGCCAACCAGTCTTTGCTCTTTCTCCTTAATGCTGCATGCTTAGCGGAGAAGCAATAAATACCAATTATATAGTCTTAGGTTTGACCCGATTGGGGCTCGAACCCACGATCTACCGCACACGAGGCGAGCACGCTAACCATTACACCATCGATGTGGTTAAACGATGAAGGTTAACCGAAAACAATAAGAATGGAATGTTTATGAAAATAATTTAATTTGTCTTCCTTATTAAGTATGTTTGCCGCTTGATCGAGAAGAAGACAATTTTTAATTAAAAATCACAGGCACTCGTTTCATATACATATTTGTTTACTATCTACGTCTATCCATATCATTATGGATAGACGTAGATAGTAAACAAATATATATATGAAACGAGTGCCTGTGTTAAAAATGCTGAAATAATTGAGAGGTTTTTGGAATTTAACAATGTTCTAGTTGTATCGTGGCGGTCAATTTTATTGGTGGAGGAAACTGAGGTACCATGAGAAAACCACCGACATGTCGCAAGTCACTGACAAACTTTATCACATAGTGTTGTATCGAGTACACCTAGCTATGAGCAGGATTAGAACCCACAACTTCAGTGTTGATAGGCACTGGTTACATAGGCATACATACCCAGTATAGCCCTGCTTAACCCTGCCACATACCGTGCCTGTCCTAAGCCAGGAACTGGAGTTCCAACATTACATGTTGTGGTCCTTGTCTGTGTTTAATGTTTTGAGGTGATAAGTGGTTGTTCGTTTTGTTGATATTGGTAGAATTGTTGACCATCACTGCTCATAATATAGTCTGTACATAGTGATTGCAACCAGCTAACCTCGGATGATTCCAATGCGTTCTCAAATGTTGAGGTAAACATTAGAGGAGTTCCGAGTGTAGTAATTGTAACCTATATTTAATTTCCCATGATCATGAAGGGACGTCGTGGTCTGATCGCATGGAAGTTGGATTTACAACTACCTATGCAATCAGTGCTTATCACAACTAAAGTTGTGCGTTCGAATCCCGTTCATGGCGAGGTGTACTCGATACAACATTATGTGATAAGGGTTGTCAGTGACTTGCGACAGGTCGGTGGTTTTCTTCAGGTGGCTTCCCCCACCAATAAAACTGACTGCCACGGTATAACTGAAATGTTGTTGAAAGTGGCATTAAACGCCATAAACCAACCAATCGAATTAAAATAGTAAATCCCTTCAGCACCGACACAACACGGTTTGGTTGTACATCATGTTGCAGATGTGAATTATTATGATAATAAGGATGGTGTAAAAAAAAAGTTAGATTATACAAAAGAGGTAATGAGAAGTCATAAATCGAAGTACAGATAACACAATGGCCAAAAGAAAAAGGACAAACAATGATCTACACAACACTACACAGAAAATTAAAACTTGAGCAACACGAACCGCATTAAAAACAGGGAGTGACCTCATGTGCTTCTGAATAGTAATCAGTTCTTGCTCCACTAGTGGCACCCCCTGTTACATTTATTATAAACCATGTGATAAGTCATGAATTATGATAAATTAACGTGTATACTTACTGTCTGTATGTTTTAAATCGTTCGGAGTCTAGTGTGACTCCGCTACAATATGCATAAGCCCTTCCATTGTTAAACGTAGCATACAATGGTGGACACATTCCTTGTTCTGATAAATATTTAATATATCGAAGTTCTGCTTTTCTATCCACAAAGTTATTCGTAGCGGCTCCATATATCCTCACTAAAACTATGTCTCCTTCAAATTGTTCACCAACATAACAACCAATCACTTTATTTGAGATACCGCCATCAAAAGACTACAAATAATAATAAAATATAGTATATAATTTAAAAAACCCACATTTAAATGAAGAAAGTTGTGGAACCGGTGTAGATCGAATGGCTTTTCCCACACAACAGCAATGAGCTAGGAGGATGGGACTTAACATGAATGAGACCATATCGGTGGTGTAATGGTTGGTGTACTCGCCTCAAGTGCGGTAGGTCGTGACTTCGATTCCCGCTCGGGTCAAACCAAAGACTATAAAATTGGTATGTTCTGCTACGAGCTCGGTATTTAAAGAATAGTTGGCTGGGAATCAGAATACTGTGTCCGAGTGGAACAACAAGTCTACCCGTGGACTGTTGTTTCAGCGAACTAACACTATAAAATTCCACCTCGCGTGTTTGTCTACCGAGTACAGAGCGGAAAACATCATTATCTCATTGAAATGTAACTTGTTCTCGCCATGATATAGCTGAAAACATTGCTCACTTCGTACTAAAAAATAATCATTCACTCACTCACTTAACATGATTGAAACTGAAGTCGTCTTCGAGGTGAAAAAACGGTATCATTTGTTTTCTTCGTTTTTTTTTGGAGCTTGTCGACGTACTTATTGTGTTTGAAATGTATGTGTACGATACGCCAAAATGTGAAATTAGATTAGATTAGGAGTTCTTATGTACGTTCAGATATGTATTGACATTTTTATTATTCCAGAGATGTATGTTACTCGTTTTGTATATCTTCCAATTTAGTAGAAATTCGCGTTGAATTGAATGAGTTCGAGATTGTAGAGAGACATGTAAGCTTGAGGTAATAGAGCTTACATCGCTCGTCTGGATACAAAATACTTATCACATACAAAATAATGTTAAAACAGCAGATTTATTTTCGGTCGCTGTCTAAAATTGAAAATGTATTTTCATATAATAGTTTAAAAAGGACTAGTGTTTGGAACTTTATTGTTTTCATTAATTTGTATTACTTTTTGTATTACTTATTGTTTGTATTACTGTATTGCTTGACCCTTATGGGTGTAAAATGCAATTAAATACATTAATAAATTAATAAATTTCCCTCATCAAGTATTTCAATCAACATCAATGGATACATTTTAATGTCGTCTATTTTTGCTTGGTTGTAACCGTTCTCCGGGTAATAATACCAGTGTCAACAAATTTACGCATGCTCCAATTTGGTATAAGTTATAGGTTATAATCGAACGCGACCTGCTGCAATTTGATACAAGAGTTACACGTTCTAATCGAACACGACCTTTTTGTATACCAATATCAATATCAATATTTTTATTCCATTTAAGGTCCCTCAAGGGGCAATAACAAATTCATAATTATATCAGCAGTTACAACAATACAGAATGGAGACATATGTTCATAAACAAGACAATTCTAACTATTTAAATGATAACATGTTACAGCAAGTGGGTTGTGTTTGGCAGCACGACCCGAGGAGAGGCAAGAAGTAATGCATAGTAGCAGAGTACATCGTATGGTTGAAGAATGGACTACATGTATGCGATTACTTAGCTGGAGGAGACACCAGAGGACGATGCTTAAGAATTGTATTTTGATTCTCCCCGTGTCTGATCCAGCAAAGCAAGCGGCTCAAGTATTAAAACATCACGTGTTTGATGAAAGGACTGTGATTACTTAGCTGGAGGAGACACCAGGGGACGGTGCTTAAGAATCGTATTTCGATTCTCCCCGTGTCTGATCCAGGAAAGAAAGCAGTTTAAGTAATAAACTGAAATGGGAATAAATAGATGTATCGTTTATCTGCAACAGACATCAAGGGACAGTGCTTCAGGAAATCCATTGCATCTACTAAAATTAGCAATGAGCATTCCTCCTCGTGTCTAGTGCAGACAAACAATAATATATTTTAGACATTAATATGTAGATTTTGTTATTAAAATTGAAGCAGTGTTATTCAGTTATTTAAATTATCTGCAGTATTTATAAATAAAGTGACACAACTCTTTCAAAACTGATACATCCTCACAGGTCATTAACCAGTAAACAATTTCTTGAGGATTTAATTGTAGAAAATTGTTACATGATTGAGATATTGTTCTGAACAGCTGTTGTCGCTCTTCTCTAAATTTACTGCAGCAAAGGAGAAAATGAATTTCATCTTCTACCTCTCCCGAGTCGCACTGCCCACACAACCTTTGGTGTGGAGGAATACCCTGGTATCTACCAGTCTAAATATGTAGACGATGTGCTGAGATTCTTAGTTTTGCTAAACATCTCCTATGCTCTTTCAAACCCAAAATGTACTTTAAATGTGGTGTAAGTGCGAAGCTTCCCTTCTGAATATTGCTTCATCTGATTTTTCCATATTTCCAAAAAGCCCTCTTTGATTTGTCTATTGAGGCTGTTTTTTTTTAATTTTCTTTCCTTTCAACTGACTAATTGTTGGAAAATTTATAAGAATGTAACCAATCGTAGCTACTCTTCCAATAACCTCGTAAGTATATATAGTAGAAATTTTTCTTAAATAATTTGCCGGAAGATAAGTCGCACAAAAATATTGTCCACGAAAATCTAATATGGAAGACATACTAAGTAAAATCTAATCATGCAAAACTAATTAAAACTTTAACTTTTATCCAGGAAAATAATTGAAAGATAGAAAATTGTTAAAATATAACTTTATCAAACTTTCATGTAACTGACATGTGAAAAGTAGTTCTATTTATCCGCCACCTACTTACGAGGTTATGTATAAAATACAGATATATCCAATACGGGCAACTTCTTTTGTTTAAATAATAATGTATCTAACTTGTACTCCCTTCCTATGGTACCGCGGGTTCTATGATACCGCGGGTTCTATTTTGTCTGTTCCTATGCACTGCAGCGCCACCCGCCGGTTTTTCTATTTATATATTCATAAACACAACAGTCGCATTTATCGGAACGTCTGGTCATTCTGTCCAAATGTCTTGAATTTTTGTAAGTACGCGTATTTTTATCTTTTCCTTAGAAATAGCGGACATTTTTAGTTTACCCTGATACCATGCTTTGTAAAATGTCCAATAATTAAACCATAGTTGTCATAATTCGTCTGCTATTTTTTAGAAATGTCGTCCGTTTGTTTACGTTTCATTTCAACCCGATTTGGGATTTTTGGTGCTATTTTTAGTTACTTTCTAGACCGACAAAGTTGATGGAAAAATTAAGCTATGAAAACATATTAACCAACATAAAGTTACTTCAAATTGACTCAACTTCGTTACATTTGTTATTTCAAAGAAACTTTACTTTTATTAAATGTGATAAATTATCAAGATTTTCTCTAAGTTTGCCAGATATTCACCTTGATTTAGCATCGTGTTATCGGTTTTCGTGCTATTATCGATTTTCAGATATAGCGATTAACAGTGTTAACCCTTCATTCATATGACGATTGGAATTTTCAAAGATTATACATAAGATTGTTTTTAAAGCCATTCTTGTATTTTAATATACTCTCGATTATCTGGCAACTTTTGTTGTCAGTAAAATGGCGTCATCTGTTTTCGTGTGAAGTAAAATCAAGGCCGATATACGGGATGGAAACGAATATATAATCCGGAAATGGCTGGTTTTAAAATTTCATGGTTCTGGCCATCTACCAAATCATACTACATCTAAATAAAATAACAGAATGTTTGAAAATTACCACTTTCAAAATTGTGCTTTTGATGTTTTGTTTAGTACTGAAACCACAATGCACTGCAAAGTGACATGCATTTTATATAAGAAACAGGCACATTTCAGTCAGCTCTTTTGTTTACAAGTACGATCAGTGACCCCATGAGAGTTACATGACAGGAAGAGCCGGTGTCTGAGAGGCAGATGACATAGTTAAATTTTATATAGCCCTTCTGGATTTTTTTCCAGCTACTTTATAAATGAAGTAAATTTTTGGCATTACAAAAAGTATGGTTCAGTAGGTAGGTTCACTGTTCTTGGTACTTACGTCTTTAAAAGCAAACTTTAACATCTTTTACAGATATCAAGCTGTAGTCTTGTTTATGTTCCATAAATAGAAACCGGAAGACACGTCAAAAATAATGCGTGCGCTGTGGAAATCAAAATAAAATGGATAAAACGAAAACAGATGACGCACGAAAACACATACCGTGACGATAGTATTTATAAACGATGTCTTGATTTGTCAAACATTGTGTCCCATAACATTAATTTTGCCATTACCGCGATATCATAGGAAACCATTTCTGTGAGGTACATCGGCGTTGTCTTAGGGAAAAGTGGCGACGTATTTTTAAACAAATTCAAAGAATAAAATGAATTGTGGGGGGAATAGGTTTCTATACTGGGGAATAAAATATAACATTTTTGGATTAATTCCGAAAACTAGTTACGTTACACAGACGTTAAACATTAAGTACCGCGGTACCATAGAACCCCGGGCTACAATAATAGTGTTGTTGAAAAAAACAAATAGTATGACATTTAATCCATTTTTTTGCTGACGATCCATAGAAATTGTAACTGTTTTGTTTGAGAACGAGTTTAAATAATTTTCCCATTTAAATGACAGGTGAACGATATTAACCTTGTCCCAAAAATGGGTCATATTATTAAAGTACAGTGGCCTGTATCATCGGTCTCTATTAGCGGCCTGTAAGTGATATTAGAGGCCGAATTTACAATAGCTTTGCTGGTGGTATTATTGTACAAATATATTTTATGGCCGAGTAGTTACGATTGAGAATGTAACGATAAGCTACCACGTGGTTGAAAATACTAACCTTAAATTTAATATCAGTGGGCTTCCATGCTGGTCTGATTACATTCAGGATCTGTATAGCCCCTCCATTTATATCGGTTTCATCTATCGAGAGGTCGAGGTTAACGAACGATTGCTTCGACATCGTATAGTTCGTGGTTTATTTATACGGAGAACCAACAATGATTATTACAGATGTAACTCATGCGTAAATATTACTTTCCATAAATCGAGCGGGAATTTCAAATATTTGAATTCATAGTAGTAGTATAGATGTGGTTACAAAGTAGTATTTGAGGAGGAGCTACCGGAAGATGTTGAATAAACACGAAAATTAGAGGAAAGAATCAAGAAACGTCGTTATAGATAGAAAGTTCACGAAAAAATATAGCAAAAACGAACAATTAATGAATAAAATGTTAAAAGATCTCTGAAAATATAACAAATATTCAACGCGGACGTGATAGACTACTTGGAGTACGACACAACATATCCGAAAACAACAAACGTTTGTAAAAAATGTAATTATTGAAGGTGCTCCCCATGAAAAATGGCGGGTAAAGGGGCAGATACCCAGTGAAAGGGCTAGAAAACGATAATAGGACGCGGACGTCCTAGAGAACACCCCAAGGGCACTTCCGATCACGTGACTTCCATGGAAGGCGTACGGGAGTACTAATTTGTTATAACAGATTACTAACTTGCTCTAACAGATTGTTAATTTATCATAACGGAGTACTAATTTGCTATAACAGATTACTAACTTGCTTTAACAGATTGTTAATTTGTTATAACGGAGTACTAATTTGTCATAACAGATTACTAACTTGCTTTAACAGATTGTTAATTTGTTATAACGGAGTACTAATTTGTTATAACAGATTACTAACTTGTTTTAACAGACTGTTAATTTATTAAAACGGAGTGTTAATTTGTCATAACAGATTACTAACTTGCTTTAACAGATTGTTAATTTGTTATAACGGAGTACTAATTTGTCATAACAGATTACAACTTGCTTTAACAGATTGTTAATTTGCTATAACGGAGTACTAATTTGCTATAACAGATTACTAACTTGTTTTAACAGATTGTTAATTTGTTAAAACGGAGTGCTAATTTGTCATAACAGATTACTAACTTGCTTTAACAGATTGTTAATTTGTTAAAACGGAGTGCTAATTTGTCATAACAGATTACTAATTTGCTTTAACAGATTGTTAATTTGTTATAACGGAGTACTAATTTGTTATAACAGATTACTAACTTGTTTTAACAGATTGTTAATTTGCTATAGCGCAGTACTAATTTGCTATAACAGATTACTTACTTGCTTTAATAGATTGTTCATTTGTTATAACGGAGTGCTAATTTGTCATAACAGATTACTAACTTGCTTTAACAGATTGTTAATTTGTTATAACGGAGTACTAATTTGTCATAACAGATTACTAACTTGCTTTAACAGATTGTTAATTTGTTATAACGGAGTACTAATTTGTTATAACAGATTACTAACTTGTTTTAACAGATTGTTAATTTATTAAAACGGAGTGCTAATTTGTCATAACAGATTACTAACTTGCTTTAACAGATTGTTAATTTGTTATAACGGAGTACTAATTTGTCATAACAGATTACTAACTTGCTTTAACAGATTGTTAATTTGTTATAACGGAGTACTAATTTGTCATAACAGATTACAACTTGCTTTAACAGATTGTTAATTTGCTATAACGGAGTACTAATTTGCTATAACAGATTACTTACTTGTTTTAACAGATTGTTAATTTGTTAAAACGGAGTGCTAATTTGTCATAACAGATTACTAACTTGCTTTAACAGATTGTTAATTTGTTAAAACGGAGTGCTAATTTGTCATAACAGATTACTAACTTGCTTTAACAGATTGTTAATTTGTTATAACGGAGTACTAATTTGCTATAACAGATTACTAACTTGTTTTAACAGATTGTTAATTTGCTATAGCGCAGTACTAATTTGCTATAACAGATTACTTACTTGCTTTAATAGATTGTTCATTTGTTATAACGGAGTGCTAATTTGTCATAACAGATTACTAACTTGCTTTAACAGATTGTTAATTTGTTAAAACGGAGTGCTAATTTGTCATAACAGATTACTAACTTGCTTTAACAGATTGTTAATTTGTTATAACGGAGTACTAATTTGTCATAACAGATTACTAACTTGCTTTAACAGATTGTTAATTTGCTATAGCGCAGTACTAATTTGCTATAACAAATTACTAACTTGTTTTAACAGATTGTTAATTTGTTATAACAGACTATTTATTTGTAATAACAAATTAGAAAAAAATACTGACATGGCTCTTCCCAGCCTTCGTAGATATCTCTATGTTTTGAATCAATAGGGAAATCTGTATTTTAAATGAATATGCCCTTATTCAAATAAAAATATTTCTATTTGAAATGCATACCTCAATGCTTCTATACATTGAAGACATTTTATTTCACTAAAGTCCCCACATGGGATATGCTAGTACAACATATTGGGAAATACAGATATGTTTATTACTGTAACATGAATGTATTCTTTCCCTTTGATCTGTTCATGGTTTATATACCAGAATGTAATAATACACGCAGATACGAGATATTGCACACTTTAAATCTGGGCTGTAGCTTTATTACTCTCACGCAATAATTAACGACCTTGATGTGACATTGCTTCGTGTTACAAGGAAGAGTTTGAAGATACCAAACAGGTAATTAGAAACTTATTAAATGGCCTTGGCCATTCTTACATCATAAATAATATTAATTATATTAAACTTAATTTAAATACAATAAAACAAAGAATACACGATCAATGTTTGAAAACTCAAAATGCAAACATATGTGATTCTCAAAAACTCAACTTTTTCCTTTCCAGAGTGTCTACAATATGGGTCAAAGACCACCTTATGAGGTGTTTTAAACAATAGATGTGATAGAGCAGCAATTTGTAAAATCCGTATAAGTGCTCATCCATTAATGATTGAACGAGGAAGACATTTAAACATACCTAGAACAGAGAGGTATTGTTTATTATGTAAATCAAATCAAATTGAAGATGAAATACATTTTCTCCTACATTGTAAAAAATTCAATACTCAAAGAAACATATTTAATGAAAAAATATCAAAAATACTTGAAAATGCAAGTTATAAAAATGCCAACAACAAAATAAGTTTTTTGTTTAAACAAATGGTATGACATTTAATCCATTTTTTTGCTGACGATCCATGGAAATTGTAACTGTTTTGTTTGAGAACGAGTTTAAATAATTTTCCCATTTAAATGACAGGTGAACGATATTAACATTGTCCCAAAAATGGGTCATATTATTAAAGTACAGTGGCCTGTATCATCGGCCCCTATTAGCGGCCTGTAAGTGATATTAGAGGCCGCATTTCCAATAGCTTTGCTGGGGGTATTATTGCACAAATATATTTTATGGTCGAGTAGTTACGATTGAGAATGTAAGATAAGTTACCACGTGGTTGAAAATACTAACCTTAAATTTAATATCAGTGGGCTTCCATGCTGGTCTGATTACATTCAGGATCTGTATAGCCCCTCCATTTATATCGGTTTCATCTATCTAGAGGTCGAGGTTAACGAACGATTGCTTCGACATCGTATAGTTCGTGGTTTATTTATACGGAGAACCAATAATGATTATTACAGATGTAACTTAAGCGTAAATATTACTTCCCCATAAATCGAGCGGGAATTTCAAATATTTGAATTCATAGTAGTAGTATAGATGTGGTTACAAAGTAGTATTTGAGGAGGAGCTACCGGAAGATGTTGAATAAACACGAAAATTAGAGGAAAGAATCAAGAAACGTCGTTACAGATAAAAAGTTCACGAAAAAAAATAGCAAAAACGAACAATTAATGAATAAAACGTTAAAAGATCTCTGAAAATATAACAAATATTCAACGCGGACGTGATAGACTACTTGGTGTACTACACAACATATCCGAAAACAACAAACGTTTGTAAAAAATGTAATTATTGAAGGTGCTCTCCATGAAAAATGGCGGAGAAAGGGGCAGATAACCAGTGAAAGCGTTTTATACTGTAACTATTATGATTTGTTCCACTACATGCATATTATGTTATTGTGTATTATCATATATTCTGAGCCTTAACCATTTATTGTTGATGAGTTTGTGCTAATAAAGTATTTGTATTTATTTGTATTTAGAATCCGCATATCGAAGAAGTACAGACAACACAATGACCAAAAGAAAAAGTACAAAAGGACAAACAACGATCTATAAAACATACATATAAAACTAAAGATCGAGTAACACGAACCCCACTAAAACGGGGGATGAACTCATGTATTCCGGAAGGGTAGGCAGTTCCTGCTCCACTAGTGACACCCGGCGTGTTAATCTACTTACAAACCCGGTGATAAGTCATGAATGAGGAAAGGACCGGGAAGTATTTACGACAAGTGGAACATATATGGGTCATTTGTGACACAGACATCATTTATACCACGGTTTTCCGAGTTAAACGGATAAACAATCTCCTGCATGGTTTAACCGTTTAACTCTGGTTAACGTGATATGAATATTTCTTATTTTGTTGTTTGATGTCACAAACTTATATTAGTTTCAAGACAATAAATATTTAAGTTGGATGTGTTTTATTACTCCCAGGTTGAGTAAAAAATAATAATACACAATATACAAATATTTTGATCAACGTAAAATCACGTGACATTTTTATTTTCAGATATTTTTATATCTATCCATGTCCGATGTTGATAATTTATATCAACAAAAGCAGAAAAGTATGTAGTTTATAATAATTTATAGAAGCATGCTTTTCAAATCCTCACGATTTAAACACAGACTTAAATAATTTGTCTACAAATGTTTTATTATTGTTTTGTGTTTTGGGCCAAGTTAATTCAGTTTTGTACTGTCTACATAATATGACGTGTATACATGTATATTCAAAATTTATGGATAATATAGTAGATTTAGCCTCTAGGTTTCCAAGTTGTTTTTAATTTTTCCACATACTCTTTTCAGATTTGTTCAATAATATTGATCATTTCAGTTCTAACATGTAGTCCGGATCCATTGAACTTTTTGTATATGTCCAGTTGCATTTTCATATCGCTGAAATACTTTTATTCATGCAGGCTAAGCAAAAGTGTACTGCTAATTGGTGTAAATACTTCCTTTCTTGTGTGTTTTTTTTCTTTTTTCTTTCCTTTTTAATGCCACTTGGATGTGTTTGTTTTTTTTAACACAATAAGAATGTTTCTGCAGTGTACATGAGTTAATTGGGTTTTCTCATATATTCTGTAGCTATATATTAAAAAATATCTCTGAAATAAAATGTATGTTTAATTGTGTAGACTAAGCAAGGTTTAATGTATACACAATTAAGTTTACTTAACTCATATTACATGTACATGTATTATATTTTATGAACCACTCATGTGACAAACAAGATTGGGTTACTTCTCATATATTCCTATACTCTATGGGTATAATGACATATTTTGTCTCTTGTGGGTATACAATATAGTAATAATGTATATTCATAATGTTTCTCCTCTTGAGGTGACCCTTTATTTAAACTTTAAATCTAAACTGATATATATAGTTTAATGAACTGAACAGCAAGACCATGAAATTGGAAATATGAGTGAAAATTCAAAGAATCAATTCGTTTTTGTGTTGTACATGTACATTTGCAATTTATTTAGACCTCTTACATACCAGTGACTCAGAATGGTAGTAACACTTTATATATTGAAACTTTAAACATCACAGGCACTTAATTCATTACAGGCTGAATTAAATTAAAGTTAACTGTGAACATCAATTTCTCTTCAAATTCATCTAAATGTACTTCTTTTCTTTTTTTCCCTATCTGCAAAATTAGTTTTTTGTTGACAAATTCAGAATTAACCCACATGTATATATATTTTTTCTTATGTAAATATGTCTTTTCTGATGATGAATGGTTTTTCAGAAGCGTTTCTTATATTGTGAGTGTCTTGTTTATAAGTGTACACAACTATTTTGTGTTTCAATGGTTTATTATTTTATTTAACCTGGAATATGTCATTATTATGAATTATGATAGTTTTGATTAATTAATTATGCTATTAGAATATAATGCTGTAAAATGTATGAACCTGATGGTTACTGTGCTACCCATTTCTAAGTTTGGTATTGTTTCTAGTTATGTTATAAAATATGCCCTACTGATTGATAGCTGGTATTGAGTCTAATCCAGGTCCACAATTGAATAATAAAAAAAATATAAAAATAATACACAATAATGTATGTAGTTTACTACCTGAATTAGACCTGATTGAACATGAATTTCAAGAGTATGATGTTATTTGTATATCTGAATCACATCTTGATAAATCTATTGATAATGATAAAATTAAATTAAAGAGCTCCCAAAATCCAGTTAGACTAGATAGAAATAGGCATGGTGGAGGTGTGACTATATATGTGAAGAATAGTTTATATTACAAAGTACGTACTGATCTATCAGTTAATAATTTAGAAATACTTTGGGTCGAAATCCGAAATAGTAATAATGACAGATTTTTAGTTGGTGTTATATATAGGCCTCCAAATTCTAATTTACGTATATGGGAGTTATTCTGTGAGTCTGTAGATAAAGCCCTTGATTCTGATTTACCACTTTTTTTAGTTGGCGACTATAATTGTGACATGTTGTCAAACTCCAGTAACTATTTTAAAAAGATATTAAATCGTTTAAATTCGGAAAATGTAGTATTTGAAGCCACAAACTTTACTACTGAGACAGGAACTTGTATTGATCTATGTATAACTAACCGAAAAATTTTGATTAACTCAGTGGATGTCCTTACTCCAGTATGCAGTACCCATGCTCCTGTCTTAGCTGAAATTTCATTTAAAACCTTTAAACAACACTCCTTTAAAAGGCAAATAAGAAATTATAATGCTGCCGACATTGAAGGGCTTGCTGATGAACTGAATATTACAAATTGGGATGATCTAGTTTTCGATTCTGATAATATTAATGATGTGTATTCTAATATTCTTAAAATTTTAGATGATGCTGTTAAAAAATATATACCTACTAAGACTATTACAGTTCGACCAAATGATAAACCATTCATGAATAATAAAATTAGAAACAAGATCAGACAACGTAACATAATTCATTATAAAGCTAAAACTACAAACAACCCTGATCATTGGACAAAATTTAGAGAAATCAGGAATGAAGTTATTGATTTAGTGAGAAAAGCAAAGGACGAATATAAAAATAAACTTACCTCTGAACTTTTAAACAAGGATATTCCTCCTGGGAAATGGTGGAGAATTGCTAAATCCATATCAAATTTTACTAAAGCCAGAGATCCACCCCCATTTTTGGAACATGATGGCCAAATTTTTATTCACCCTTCTAATAAAGTTGAAATTCTAAATACTCACTTTTCTATAGCTAATATTGATAATGAACCAGTTATTTCTGATAATGTTACACCTCTGCCATGTCATTTGAATGAATTTATCATAACAGAACAGGAAATTTTAGACCAGTTAAAAATATTAAATGTAAATAAACCAGCTGGCCCTGATGGTGTCAGTCCTAGATTACTAAAAGATATTGCTTATTCAATTTCTAAACCACTAACAAACATTTTTAACATGTCTCTTTCAATAAAACAGGTTCCTCTCTTATGGAAGATATAGCTCATGTAAGTCCAATTTTTAAAGGTAAAGGTAATCCACATTCAACCCAAAACTATCGCCCTATATCAGTAACCAGCATAGTATGTAAAATTATGGAAAAAATTCTATTTAAACACTTATTTAATTATATGAAAACAAATAATATCTTGTCAAAGTGTCAATCTGGCTTTCAACCAAATGACTCAACTGTTAATCAACTGATTGAAATATATCATAATATTATTAGTAATATGGATAGGGGAAGGGATGTAAGATTTGTTTTTTGTGATGTTTCCAAGGCCTTTGACAAAGTTTGGCATAAAGGCCTTCTTTTCAAACTTAAGCTGACTGGAGTTAACAAACAATTAATATCATGGATTGAAAGTTACCTCTCAGATCGACAACAAAAAGTTGTCTCGGAAGGTTTCTCTTCAACTCTTAAGGATATTAAAACAGGTGTTCCCCAAGGTTCTGTGTTGGGTCCTTCCCTTTCCTTTTCCTTGTTTATATTAATGATATTGTGAATGATATAAATAATGACATCCGGCTTTTTGCAGATGATACTTCCTTATTTGTAGTAGTAGAAAATGATCATGCTGCAGCAGCAACTTCTCTGACGGATGACTTGAATGTTATTTCCAACTGGGCTAAAAAATGGGCAATTCAATTCAATCCTCAAAAAACAAAAAATATTGTATTTAGTAGAAGGGACAGGGAGCACCCACCTGTATATTTTGGACTAAATGGAGATGAAATTGATGAAACAGATAATCACTGTCATCTTGGAATAACATTTCAATCATCAGCTACATGGAAAAAACATATAGATGATATTTATAGAAAAGCATGCTCTCGTTTACTTTTACTTAGACAAGTTAAACATTTATTAGATAGATATTCCCTTATACGTATATATTTTGCATTTATTAGACCCGTTTTAGAATATGGCGATGTAGTATGGGGTAACTGCACAAAAAAGGAATCCGATTTATTGGAAAGTGTACAAATAGAAGCTGGTCGAATTATAACCGGTCTTAGATGTAATTCCTCTAGACAAAAACTATACCACGAATTGGGGTGGGAAACACTAGAAAATAGACCGAATAAACACAAACTTATATTATTTTATAAAATACTAAATGGGTTAACACCTGCATACCTTTATGAGTTGGTTCAACCATATCTACCTAGACAATCGGGATATAACTTAAGAAATGAAAATAATACATACCATCCACCATTTTCCAGAACAAGTTCTTTTTATAATAGTTTTATCCCTTTCACTATAAGACTATGGAATACTTTGCCCCTCACTATTACTGAATCTCCAAGTTTAAATATCTTTAAAAATAGATTGACACACTTCTATAAAACTTGGGACACCAATGCTCATTATAATTTTGGAATAAGGAAGTTTGATATAATTCATTGTCAATTAAGAAATGAGGCTAGTAACCTGAAGGCACATTTATTTAATGATTTTTTTTATCTGATAATACTAACTGTCCAAACTGTAGTGGTTCATTAGAAGATAACAACCATTTTTTGCTTATCTGTCCTAAATTTAATAACTTAAGATTTATCTTATTAGATTCCATACAGACATTAATACCAAATAATAATAATATTGACATTAATATAGATTTATTATTACATGGAAATAGATCATTTTCATATGATCTAAATACAGAAATATGTCAAGCTGTACACAAGTTCATAATTGACACTCATCGTTTCATTTAAGATGCTTCTTTTTTCAATTGCACTCCTCCCATTATACATTTATTTTGTGTTATTTTATTTTTCTTTACCTTCTTGTATGTTTAACTATTTAAAATATTTAGAAAGTCTACAAATTTCACTTCACTCGTAAATTTATTATATATGAAATATTAATGGTGTTCACAATTACATGTATGGAAGGAACATAATTATCTTATATTATTGATATAATTGTTATATATACTGAATATATGCCTTGTACATGTAAAAGGAGAGAGCTTGTATAGGCATAGCCTGTTGCTCAATCCTATTCATTTAGTTGTGAATAAAATATGTTTAAAGCAATTCAGTTTTGTATTTAACTTGTGTACTATCGTATTCTTAAAATTGACAGTTTATAAAAATGTATTGAAATTATAGTGTAAAACTACATTTAATTTTGCTTTAGGTGATAATGTATTATCTGTGTGTAAAAATCCAAACGGCTTGTTATATGCTTGTCTTAAAAAGATCTTAATTTTATATAACCAAGGAATAAAAGAAGTACATGTATATAACTGAAAAGTCAAAGTGAAACTAAAAGTAGAACGTGGCTTTAAGGTCAAAGTTGAAACAATAATTCTTCCGCTATTTAGAATAAATAGCATGAATGGCTTATTTTTCTCACATTATAAATACCCCTCAAATTAGTTCATCTACGTAGTGTTTCTATATATTACCTTTGATGAAAGTCAAAATTTTAACAATTTTACCAACATTTAATCAAAATTTAATGTATTGAAATCATTTGTTTATTTTTGTTCATGTAAACAACTGAAAACCGCAAAACTACTCGAGCCTACAATATATATTTCGAGATGTAATTTTACCCTAACATATTTATCTAATTAAAACATTCGTTTTTTCACAACAAACCATGGTATTAAATCCCATAGTTTAATTAGCAGTGGTATTGAAATAGAACTATAATCGACGAACTCTTTGTTTTCGCGCATCCGCACACTTGCTTCGTAAACAGTTCTAATGGCAGGTTGTGGTTTGTGAAAAGCAATATGGGCCTTCCCGCTTCAAAGAGGTGGTTCCTCAGGACAGCTTTCGTGTTTTTCCAAATTTGCTTTGGAGGAGGTAAGAAATATAATAAATTTCCACTTTATATATTATTTTGTTCTTGACATTCTTTGATTTTATACTGAAATCGATTTGTTTGGTAATATTTATCGATTTTGCTTTCAGGTTCAGAATATGGCGGATTGGCACCATTCTCAGCATCATCAACACAACTTCTTTCAAAAGTGGATAAATTAATTCAGCGCCATAACATTGGAAACCTTCTAAAGTTCGAAATTCAACAAGATAACCGTTTAATAAAAGATAATTTAAAATTTAAACTTGGAAATATTGAAAGGTTCTATATGCCAGATGAAGAATCTACCCAAAGGCAAAGAAGTGGGAGAGTAAGAAGATCTTATGTTTCCAGATACCCTTCAGTAGACCAGTATGACCTCCCTGCACCGATACCTATTGATTACATTCTAGTTGTGGTAATTTAATTATTTAATATAATCATTGTCTATTTGTGTTGGAATGTTGATAAGTTTGATGTTCCATAAAAAAAAAATATTTGCAGTCTCATCATTATTTGTGCCAAAAGATGATTGAATTTTTTTTATTAACTAATAGTAGAGGATATATTATTGCCAAATTGCACATCACATGCGGATGTACACAAATTTTGGAAGAAGGCAATAGTGAAACGTTGAGAGTTTACAAGAATTAGAATTTACACTTTGCCTATTTAGCACCCCATTAGAGCCATATACAGTTCAAGTATATGTAAATACCAGAGGTCACATGGACATCAGATCTAATGCAATGTTCCAAATCACCCTTTCCAAATTAAATATTAACAGTAAATAAAGACATGTATCCAGTATGCCTATAGATCATTACTCCATTAGAAGTCATACAATTATAATTACAGTATAAAGGAGTACATGTTCTTACACTGTACTGTCAATTAATCTTACTAGTTAACTATGGTAGCCGGCCCAGGTTGCTGATGCTTTGAAAAAAGTAATTTGTATCCCCCCTAACCCTACGGTCATCAAAATTTGAAACATAAACAAATATGGGAGAAAAAAAACAGTTTTAAAAATATGTATCCATAGAATGATGCTGAAGAAATATCACAGTCCAAAATATGAAAACTAAATACATTGTATATAATGAAAGAGAAGTTCTCTCTGTCACCATGAATACATGTACCAGTTCATATGTTCAATATTTAGGTTAGCAAGACAGGCAAATGTTTAAATTCACGAACACTGATAATGAGTTTCGATTCTGTCTCTCCCCTTCTCATCCTTCTGGAGGAAACATGTTGTTTTCGTCATTCTGTTACATAAGTTTTTTGTACACATACTCACAATTTCTGAAATATTGTTGAAAGTGGCATTAAACACCATAACCATAACCCTGAATTGTAGCACCCACATTATAAATATACAGAGCTATCCGGTGTTATCGCACACCTAAGCAGGGCTTTCAACACTTTCAAAAGTAGAAGGCTATTTTGAAAAAGTAGGTGGAAAATGCTGACCGAAGCCAGGTGAAAAAAATTAGGCCGGAGGTTTGGGCCAGAAGCTGTAGGGTAAATGGTGCAAAATCCTGCATTCTGGGGGTTTCCTGGCACATATTTTAACTTCCTAAAATTTTTATTTTTCATATATTTATTTTTTGTTTTAGCCTCCTGCCTTTCAAAATGTAAAGTTTTTGGAATTTTGCATCAATTTCAAATTGCTCTGAACTTATTGTCAGTTACAATATTAGAGACGAAACATGGATAAATGAAAGAAAAGTTGAAGCCAAAAAAAACAAACTGGGAAAAAGTTGTACAGAGCTTATATTTTATTCTATGTTATAAATTCTGACTTTAAATAAAATTTCTATGTCTACTGTATGTCTGGAAATATTAACATTATTTTTTTTATTTAATTATTAATATCAAATTTTATTGCTGTTTCATTTTACACCTGACAAAAGCTTCATGCCAAATACCTAAAGATAAATCATTGCATCATTCCAAATGCCTGTTGATAATGACTTTTCAGCTTTACAGATTAATCTGTGACTTTAATTTTATATCATCCAATAATTGAACAGATAATGTTTCAAAAATACCTTTCTTTTCTTTTATTAGCCATTTGGCGATGGAACTCTGATCGGGGAAACTAAATTTTCTTTTCGACATTTTAAGAATGGATTTTTAGCGCCATTCTTTTTGTCAACATTTCATCAGCAGTGGTATCCCAAGTTCCAACGTTGATTTCAAGCAAACAATATCATAGATACATGTATTCACACATCAGTCACGTTAAAATTTTATTTAAAAAATGGATTCAATAAAAATGAATACTTCTTTTAGTTTTATTTATGAAGATATTCAGTAAAAACAATAGGATGTCGACGTAAACAATGCATGGCCGTTCACTTTTAAAGCGTCACCTGTTTGAAAAAATAGTTACGTCCCATGATTTCGAGAATTGACTTTACATTGTTGGAGGTACGGAATTGATTCATGGCTTCCCGACTGGTGGTGCTTGGTTAAATAAAGTCAAGGTCGACTGGTTTTTGGTCGGTCTATAAAAATTGTTCATGCCATACACGGGCACCAGACTTTCGCTGGGCAATGAAAAACGACGATTCTTCTGCATTTTTGGCTTGTATTGTTTACAATTGAGAGGTCAATAGCCGTGACGATAATAAGCGATTGGTCATGGAAAAAAACCGCGGTCATTGTCACGATAACGGCTTTGGGAATATATTACGCATTTTTTTATCCTTGATACATAAAAAGTAGGCGGCGGCAGAGTAAAGAGTAGACATCGAATTTCGGCGGCAACCGGCTTCAAATGAAAGCCCTGTTTAAGGGTTCACAGCTTACCAAAATTTTATTGAATTAATTTAAATCATCCTCAAATACATTTGAAGTATTATCTTTATAGTCTTTATCCAGATTCTGCTACAATTTTTAACATTTCAGTGAAATCGAAGTGTAAACAAACCAACCCTCGATTGTTAGCAAATGTTGCAACGTCCGGTGATATCGCGCATGCATACTTTGGATGGTTCTTAAAATGAATAAAGGACAGATTTTATTTTGAAAGTTTTCGATTTTTGAAGTTTATACCTATTCCTTCAAAATAAGCTCAAATTTGAAATTTTTTATATCTTTTAATATAATCCTCACTGCTATGGTAGTCTCCATCTTACCTTTTCCAATGATTTTGCATTTGACATGTAAAATACGTATGTGCGAAATCACCGAATGCGCGAACACCGGTGCCAAGACAGTAAATTTCTCAAAATTGACATGCTTGCTTGTTACAATGTAATGAATGAAGAAAGGAGAACTTATTGCTTTTCTTCACGTAGAATATTCATCAAAAAGTTTGTATGCTCAACTCTTACATTTTAAACATGTTAAATGTGAATAACCATATCTATATTTACACATCGTTTCAATAGTTTGTTAGACCATTGAAGGAGTTATTACTCTTATTAATTTAGAATATTTTATCAAAAAGGAGTGTGGGGAGGGGGGACATTTGTTTTTGTGTGATAACCGTTAATTGTTAGGTTGATTTGAAGTAAGTTCTATCTGCAGGATGTATTAGTTTAGAACTCAGTGTATTTTAGAAATTTATGATTATTGACAACTAAGGTACCATGTATATGCATTGTATGTATTGTCTGATATTGACAAGTACATTTTGTATTATTGAATAAACCAATAAAATGGATATCTTGATATGTGTTAATTCAGAAATCAAGATTTAAAACAAAGCATTGTGTATGTGTATAACAAATCATCAATGAGAAGACCATACAAAATTCTCAATTAAATTCTAACAATTTAGTATTTATGTCTTCCTCCTTCTTTGGGAGACATATTTTTTTTCAATCCATCTGCATATGTACATTCAAATATAAAACCTAGAAACAACTTGTTAGGAAGTGTTATGTGACCAATGGGGCAATGTTAATTGTGTGCTTAATCATTGTTATGCATGTTGATGATATACAACATAAAGGACCCATGAATTGTGTTCTGTCTTGACACAATATCAGATATGTATTTTGTTGTGAAGTATCGCTATGAAAATTCATGTATACCTTTTGTGTCTTTGATGCTTTGATATTTAGTTGTCTAGAACCAAATTACGATGTACATTGTAATTAGTGAATAGTTGTTGTCTGTTCAAATTTTAGGTTAAAGGCTACCAAAATCGTAATTTTTTCATACCCAATTTTATTGTTGTTTTCCGTACTGACCTTCATAAAATGAAGATTAACACCGAGTTATGCTGCAAAAGATATGATTTTTTGACAAAAAAGACCCAAAACTATCGTTATCGGAATTATTGTCCAGGATAACAAGAATTCAAATCTATTCATATGACCTTCTATGTGAACCCGTCTTGAGCATGCACACTGTTTAGAAACAATAAACAACATGTGGTTCTTGAGCAAAAGAGAAAGTGTCAATGCATGGAAGAAAGCAGACTTTGACAGATTCAGAGAGAAAGATGAATAGAAGTGAAGTACATTGTATCTTCCAAATGGAGCAAATGCAGGATATATCTAGGGGATCAGTTGGACCGTTGGAACAAACTCAAGGAAGTGCTACGCGTCCAAACTCGCGCTGAAGTGGCAAAGATTTTGTTTGATAGGTAAGCCGAGCATGTTTTTTCCTTCTTTTCTCAATCGTTTTGCATATTTCATGAATTTATGATGATGCCTATGATAATTTTCAGTAGATATTATTCAATATATGTAATCTTGCACCTGGCAACAGCAAATCATTGTCAATGAATAGCATAAAACGGCCGTATTTGCGAGGTAAGCAAACATGACATGCTGCAGCACGACATACTGGCATAAAAATAGATCAAAATAGATTTGGCCTCGCTCAGGTCAGTGCATAATTAATTAGCTTCCAGTAACGATGGTCAGCTTTTTTGAATCGAAAAAACAACGTTTCGTAACGTATTCGCCAATAATTCGGTGTTTAATCTTCATTTTATGAAGGTTAGTACGGAAAACGACAATAATTTTGGGTATGAAAAAATTACGATTTTGGTAGACAATATGCCTTTAAGTTAGGTAAAAATGCACCAGTACATGTATATTCTGGTCAATATTTTGTCTAATTTTGTGGGCAAACTTAAACCAAGCATCACAGATCCAATTTTGTTCTAATTCATATTTTGGTCCCAATGGTATTAGTTTCCAGTTTATATTTCAAACAAATCAACACTGGCAGCAGACACAGTACATTTTGTATATGTCAATTTGTGAATGTCAATATTTTGTGATAATATCAATATTTAGTGACGATGTCAATGTTTTGTGACAATGTCAATGTTTAGTGACAATGTCAGTGCTTAGTGATAATGTGGATATTTAGTGACATTGTCAATATTTTGTCATTTGAATGACATAAATGCATTGTTATTATGAAAAAGAAAGTTTAAAGGTGATGGTCAGCAATTCACCAATACATGTATCAACAAAACAATCACTTCTCAATTGTCAATACATGTATCACTCAGGTGAGCATTGAACACAGTTTTGCCATTTGATCTTAGAATTAGTGAAGTTCAAATGTATTTTGGTCCCTTCTGAAGAGGACTATGAAGTACAAATCCATTTTGGTTCCTTCTGAAGAGGATTTTTTGCCTCTCTGTGCAATGTACTTCTTGTAAATGATTTTTAAGTTTTATGTAACAACATACCCTGTACATATGAATGGCCACAAGCTTAAATTTGTGCTATAGATTTCAAATCAAATCAATGCTCTAATACAATGGTGGATGGTTATAATCAATGCCTATGTCCAACAAGACTTGACTATAATTGAATATCTTGACTAATACTAGGTCTTGTATTCTAGACGAAATAGCTTGGTGTTTCTGTGTTCTGTATTTAAAAACAAGGAAAGAACATTTTTTTGAAATATCAGAACAATTAAAAGGCAATTAAATAACAATTTAATTTTTAGCAGAGGGCCAGATAAGCTGCATATCTGCACTATTCTGCATATTTTATTGGAATCAAATTTGAGAAACAAGTACAAATGTACATGTATATAATGTTAACATGTACATTTGTATATAATGTTAACATACATACATTTGTATATAATGTTAACATGTACATTTGTATTTAATGTTAACATGTACATTTGTATTTAATGTTAACATGTACATTAATGTTAACATGTACATTTGTAACTGTATGTCCTGGTTCTTGTCATCATACATTTGTATTTAATGTTAACATGTACATTTGTATATAATGTTAACATACATACATTTGTATATAATGTTAACATGTACATTTGTATTTAATGTTAACATGTACATTTGTATTTAATGTTAACATGTACATTTGTATTTAATGTTAACATGTACATTTGTATTTAATGTTAACATGTACATTTGTATTTAATGTTAACATGTACATTTGTATATAATGTTAACATGTACATTTGTATTTAATGTTAACATGTACATTTGTATATAATGTTAACATGTACATTTGTATTTAATGTTAACATGTACATTTGTATTTAATGTTAACATGTACATTTGTATTTAATGTTAACATGTACATTTGTATTTAATGTTAACATGTACATTTGTATTTAATGTTAACATGTACATTTGTATATAATGTTAACATGTACATTTGTATTTAATGTTAACATGTACATTTGTATATAATGTTAACATGTACATTTGTATTTAATGTTAACATGTACATTTGTATATAATGTTAACATGTACATTTGTATTTAATGTTAACATGTACATTTGTATTTAATGTTAACATGTACATTTGTATTTAATGTTAACATGTACATTTGTATTTAATGTTAACATGTACATTAATGTTAACATGTACATTTGTAACTGTATGTCCTGGTTCTTGTCATCATACATTTTGTAAATTACATCTTCAATATTTTATGAAAACAAAGTTAATAAGTTTTCAACAAACATAGAAAAGATAAACATGTAGATTGTGATTTTATTGGATACTGTGTTGACTCAAATCTAGACCAATCATACTTTTTGTAAATTACAAAAAATGTAGATTACAGTAACAGTAAAATGTCAACACATTAAAATGTCCTGTCATTAAGAAAACTTTTAACATTGAACTGGAAATCTAGACTTCATACTTTGAAATTATAGAAAGTGACACAGACAATAAGTCTTATTATTGTAATTCTGCTAAACTGGACAATATGTGGACAATTAGTACTTTAAAATTTAAAATATGCATGTTCGTTTTACGGTACAAGATAATGTTCATTGTTGAAGACCCTACTTTGACTGAAATACAGAACAGTCATAAAAGTACTGTCCTTTAGTTTAATTTGTGTCTAAGTGTAAAGTTGGATATTCTCTGGTGTTTATTTACATCAATGTCCTTTCTTACTACAAGCTGTCCCTTTACTTTAATTTATGTCAAAGTGTAAAGTTGGATAGTTTCTCATATTTACAAGGTATTTACATCCATGTCCTTCTTGCTGCAAGCTGTCCCCAATTTCTGCAGTTTTGTACATTTCTGTTTTCTGTGACTGTGAAATGTAGAACAGCAATAAAATAACCTTCCCTTTACTTTAATTAGTGTCTAAGTGTTAAGTTGGATAGTCACTCCTGTCCACTTACAGCTGTATACTTTGTTATTAATGAAGTGCTGTAAAGAATCGTTGCAAATTAATTACACAAATTCAATACTCCCGAAAATAATTTAAAAAAATAATCCTGAGAGAAACCCTAGTGTATAGAATTTAAATAATGGGATCCTGAGAGAAACCCTAGGGTATAGAAATTAAATAATGGGATCCCTGAGAGAAATGCTAGGGTATAGAATTTAAATAATGGGATCCTGAGAGAAATGCTAGGCTATAGAATTTAAATAATGGGATCCTGAGAGAAATCCTAGGTATATAATTTAAATAATGGAATCCTGAGAGAAACCCTATAGCTATGTAGGGTATATAATTTAAATAATGGGATCCTGAGAGAAACCCTTGGGTATAGAATTTAGATAATGGGATCCTGAGAGAAACCCTAGGGTATAGAATTTAAATAATGGGATCCCGAGAGAAACCCTTGGGTATAGAATTTAAATAATGGGATCCTGAGAGAAACCCTAGTGTATAAAATTTAAATAATGGGATCCTGAGAGAAATCATAGGGTATAGAATTTAAATAATGGGAATCCTGAGAGAAACCCTAGGGTATAGAATTTAAATAATGGGAATCCTGAGAGAAACCCTAGTGTATAGAATTTAAATAATGGGATCCAGAGAGAAACCATAGGGTATAGAATTTAAATAATGGGATCCTGAGAGAAACACTAGGGTATAGAATTTAAATAATGGGATCCTGAAAGAAACCCTTGGGTATAGAATTTAAATAATGGGATCCTGAGAGAAACCCTATAGCTACGTAGGGTATAGAATTTAAATAATGGGATGCTGAGAGAAACCCTAGGGTATAGGATTTAAATAATGGGATCCTGAGAGAAACCCTTGGGTATAGAATTAAAATAATGGGATCCTGAGAGAAACCCTTGGGTATAGAATTAAAATAATGGGATCCTGAGAGAAACCCTATAGCTACATGTTGTACATAGGGTATATAATTTAAATAATGGGATCCTGAGAGAAACCCTTGGTTATAGAATTTAAATAATGGGATCCTGAGAGAAACCCTAGGGTATAGAATTTAAATAATGGGATCCTGAGAGAAACCCTTGGGTATATAATTTAAATAATGAGATCCTGAGAGAAACCCTTGGGTATAGAATTTAAATAATGGGATCCTGAGAGAAACCCTAGGGTATAGAATTTAAATAATGCAGGGGTAAATGCAATTGTGAGCATTCTCTTCCCCTTGTACAACTCTTTAATTTTGATTTCTTAGATTTATCTTGCTTGTTCTGTATATTACAATATAAGAAATGAAAAGATGAGGAATAATTTTGCTTTTGGGCGTCTTAAGTCTTAATCATAAATTAATAAAATGTGCAGACATTAGTGCATGAGTCCGTCTATTTAAAACAACATTAGTTAACCATTGATTCTAATGATTCTAATCGTCAGTAAGAATAGACAGCAGATGTGGCTTGACTTCCTTTACCAATCACAGCCATCAATATCAGTAATATTAATCTTTTAAAGCTGCATGTGTGGGCGGTGGAAATTACATCTACGATGACCCTGATTTATTGATCTGATTATTTGTCTTCTGTCATTGTTTTACAATTTCTACATTACATTACCATATTTATTTAGCAGTGTTAAATGTAACAGAAATAGAGGTTTCTGTCATGATAGAGAATATAAAATATAATAAAAAGAATCATTACTGGTAATATTACCATATTTTTCAGCCTATATACATTTTATGTAGAATTACCAGCAACATGTTGTACATTTTGTAATACTGGTACACTGTACTGGTACTATGGAGTTCTTATATATACAGTAATTACCTGTAGACTAGGAGCTTTAGTTGCTACAGTTAATTTCCCTCTTATAGATGGCTAAAATCTTCCTCTTATATATAATTACCTGTAGACTGGGAGCCTTAGTTGCTACAGTTAATTTCCCTCTTATAGATGGCTAAAATCTTCCTCTTATATACATGTACATTTTTGTATAATGACCTGTAGACTGAGAGCCTTGATTGCTACAGTCAATTTCCCTCTTATCGATGGCTAAAATCTTCCTCTTATACATGTATATACCTGTAATTACCTGTAGACTAGGAACCTTAGTTGCTACAGTTAATTTCCCTCTGATTGGTGGCTAAAATCTTCCTCTTATAAGGCCACCCCTTATACAATGAAAAAGTGGTCTACATTTATAAGAGGGCCCAAATTCTGAAGCTTCTCATATTTAGTAGGTACAAAAATGTATATTCAACACTTTAAACAGTAAATTGAGATAAAAATAAAAAATACCATGGGCAGTGAGTGGGTCCACAAAATTACTGTTTCCAGCATAGTATTGTGTTCACATTAATGTGTCTAGCAATTTACAGTGTCAAGCAAAATACTGTGTCCACACTGATTTGGTCTAGCTAGTGCTTATGGTTTCCGAGATTATACGTGTTGAAGGGAGCTAAAGGGAACTAATGCTTGAAATAGTAAAATGAGACAAATTACTGTGTCGAACACATTATTGTGATAAGCAAAATACTGTGTCAACACTTTAATATACAGGTGGTCACCTTTCTTGTGTCAACTTGCATGCTGTGGTCATAACATGCTTTGCTCTGTGTAGCCTTTTATTCAGCTATATCATGGCATGAACAAGTTTCATTTTGGCAAGATCATGATGATATCTGCTTTTAACTACATGTACACCAATATGCTGATTAAAATTTTTAAATGCTAGCTCAGGCCAACCTTAAAAATATGTTTGTTTCCCATTCCCGACTCATATTTTTCAGACTCGGTCGGTCAGTCGGCTACTTTTTTTTTAGTAGACGCCATGCTCTCATAAATACAGGTATATTACGTGACATGATAATTTCTGAAAAGATTGAATAATACCCAAGTTTCAATTGACTATGTATATTCTGTTATGTGATGAGTAAGGGAAATAACTCAATGTACAAACTAAACTGGATCGTACCGGAGAATTTCCATGTCTTAAAAAAAAAAAAGACGATAGCAATATACAGAAAAAAAGTTTAGGGTCGCAGCATTTTTGCACAGTTAGTCGGGTATGGGAAACAAACCTAATTTTATTTTTGACCTCAGTTAAACAACAGTTCACAGAAAGAAATGTCCCTCCACTCTGACATATTATCTTGATTTAGAGCCAACAAGTCTTTGCTTTCATTCCTTAAAGCTGTGTACTTATAGCAGAAAAACAGAAAATACCACTTTGATAATCTTTAATTTGAACTGACCAGGGCTCGAACTCATGATCTACCACACTGCAGGTGAGCATACAAACAATTACACTAGTGATGCTGTTTGGGAATTAATGTCTTGTAGTGAATTGACTGAAATGAGACACTAGAGTCAACAGTTGTCATGGTTATATAGAAATCTAAGAGTGGTTAAGAATAAAAATATATTTACGATCTGAGATATTTTAAGACTGAGCTCACTATAAGGTATTAATTTCTATTTTTGAGATTGACTTTAGGAGTTTACTAGTACAATGTAAATATTTTCTTGATTCTTGTATTTTAATTTTTTAAATAAAACATGCATAGTACAGTCAGTGACATAATGTTATAAATCACTGTGATAGACGTGTCGCTCATCTTAGTGATACTGATACAGTACAGTCAGTGACATAATGTTATAAATCACTGTGATAGACGTGTCGCTCATCTTAGTGATACTGATACAGTACAGTCAGTGACATAATGTTATAAATCACTGTGATAGACGTGTCGCTAATCTTAGTGATACTGATACAGTACAGTCAGTGACATAATGTTATAAATCACTGTGATAGACGTGTCGCTCATCTTAGTGATACTGATACAGTACAGTCAGTGACATAATGTTATAAATCACTGTGATAGACGTGTCGCTCATCTTAGTGATACTGATACAGTACAGTCGGTGACATAATGTTATAAATCACTGTGATAGACGTGTCGCTCATCTTAGTGATACTGATACAGTACAGTCAGTGACATAATGTTATAAATCACTGTGATAGACGTGTCACTCATCTTAGTGATTTAGAAATATCTTTTATCCTATTAAATATATTTTCAAAACTTCTTTTACAATTAAGAGTGTTTCTTACTATCACCCAAAAGGCATGTCAAAATACCAGTAAATAGATTAAACAGAACAAAATATATATCAGTATCACTAAGAAGAGTGATACATCTATCACAGTGATTTATCACGCTGTCTCTGACTGTACTGTATCAGTATCACTATGAAGAGTGATACATCTATCACAGTGATTTATCACACTGTCTCTGACTGTACTGTATCAGTATCACTATGAAGAGTGATACATCTATCACAGTGATTTATCATGCTGTCTCTGACTACTGTATCAGTATCACTATGAAGAGTGATACATCTATCACAGTGATTTATCACACTGTCTCTGACTGTACTGTATCAGTATCACTATGAAGAGTGATACATCTATCACAGTGATTTATCACGCTGTCTCTGACTGTACTGTATCAGTATCACTATGAAGAGTGATACATCTATCACAGTGATTTATCATGCTGTCTCTGACTGTACTGTATCAGTATCACTATGAAGAGTGATACATCTATCACAGTGATTTATCACACTGTCTCTGACTGTACTGTATCAGTATCACTATGAAGAGTGATACATCTATCACAGTGATTTATCACGCTGTCTCTGACTGTACTGTATCAGTATCACTATGAAGAGTGATACATCTATCACAGTGATTTATCACGCTGTCTCTGACTGTACTGTATCAGTATCACTATGAAGAGTGATACATCTATCACAGTGATTTATCACGCTGTCTCTGACTGTACTGTATCAGTATCACTATGAAGAGTGATACATCTATCACAGTGATTTATCACGCTGTCTCTGACTGTACTGTATCAGTATCACTATGAAGAGTGATACATCTATCACAGTGATTTATCACACTATGTCTCTGACTGTACTGTATCAGTATCACTAAGAAGAGTGATACATCTATCACAGTGATTTATCACACTATGTCTCTGACTGTACTGTATCAGTATCACTATGAAGAGTGATACATCTATCACAGTGATTTATCACACTGTCTCTGACTATACTGTACATGCACAACCTCTTATTATTGTTGTTTGTTTTTGTGGAGGGATCGTAGAACCATAGATCATACTATTGTCTTAATTACTTTATGTTAAACTATAGATTTCTTCTATTGATTCATTGCTAGACAAAGTAGATGTGTCCTTGGGATGAAGAAAAATAATATTTTAATTGTTCCCTAGATACACCAATGGGAATTAGTTTGTTTCGTGTTGTGAAAACAATTTTAGTTTGTTTCGGGTTGTGAAAACAATTTTCTATTTGAATTATCAACATGTTTTATATAGACAGATATATTGTACATATATATAATGATTTGAAAAAGGTTTAACAGAATTATAGGCAGATGAAAATGTTCAAGATTAGTGTTATTTTCATAAATACAATGTACAGGTACATATGCATTTACTACGAAATGTCAAATATTGATATAGTATAGCCCTCCTCTTATAAGGCCACCCCTTCTGCTATGGACAAGAGGTCTAACAAGAGAGGTAACCTCTCTTGAAGAGGTCAATTTATACATTTTTGTAGAATTTTACTGTTTCAGTGCATTTGAAATCTGGCCTGATAAGAGAGATGACCTTTCGTGTGAGTGTCCTTATTAAAGGGGGACTACTGTGATGATTAGATGTAAAAATGTATGTTTATAAGTAAGGATTCAAATTGTACATTTTCAAAATATATATGTTACATCAAATGGACTGGGGCCGTCATGGTCATGATCGCATGGTAGTTTGATATACAAATACCTGTGCAATCAGTTCCTATCAGCACTAAAGTAGTGCGTTCGAATCCCACTCATGATGATCAGTTGTATAACAAATATTATGTGATAAAGTTTGTCAGTGACTTGAGGCAGTGGTGGTTTTCTCTGGTACTCCGGTTTCCTCCACCAATAAAACTGACCGCTCGATATAAGTGAAATATTGTTGAAAGTGGCGTTAAACATCATAACCCTAACCCTCAATTGGACTGTAAAGTCTTAAAATGTCTGATTCAAAATATAGATATATTTATGTTGTAAAATCAATCAAAGATCAATTTTTCAATTGTTCATTAATAAGCATGTGCCCAGCAAACCTTTAAAACAAGCTACAAGAGGTTTCTCACTTTCACACCTTCCCTGTGGGAGAGATTTTATGTGACTTCATAATTGATCTGAATTATGTTCATAGAATTAGACATCCTCTGAGACTAGTGATTGTGGTTGATCTCAGGTTCAAGCCCTCGGCCAGGTCAAACCAAAATGCAGTCAAACCTGTATTAAGAGGTCACCATTGAGACCAAGAAAAAGTGGCCTTATAAGACAGGTGACCCCATAAAAGAGGTTCAATTCATATGAAATTTTTTATGACAGGACAAGGAAAATGTGACCTTTCAATACAGGTGACTGCTTAATAGAGGTGACCACATGGGTAGATTTCACTTTTCTATTAAATTGGTACATCTATATATATGTATACAATGTACAGGTATATGTATAGAGCAGATTCTCTGCTGAATATGCAGAAGTACTTGGCTCGGAGTAAGAATAATGTGTCCAAGTGTCTACCCATGGACTATTGTTTCAGTAAGCAATTTCTCAGGTTTACACTCAATGTATTATGTAAGCTTATGCAAATCATTTTGAAATTTATTCTCAAGATCAGAGACCATAAAGGCAGACCATATTCGATTTTGGTTTCCTCTAGATCTCTAGAGTTGTGTTTCTTAACTACATTTGTAATTGAAAAATGGGAATTTTTGTGGTATTCATGCTCTAATTTTTGTTTCCCTTGACAAACTGGAAGCTATTGTCTGCTGAACCAGACATATGGATTTTTACTTTAATAGTAATTGAAAACTAGGGTATATAAGTGTCATAGTATACATACACTCTTTTATTATTATAATTATAAAGCTGTCATTCTATATATCACATGTAGGTTATGTAATTTAAACTTTGTTTAAAATGAAGCATATCTCATTAATAATGTAGATCTCTTGTATTATTGGAGGTGGAATATTAATAGTACAAGCATTGAAATGCAATGTAAACCATATTGATTGAATAACAGACAAGAGAATTTAAGAAATAAAGTATTTATAAAAAGGTGAGAAAACAATGATCCTGATGATTAGGACAATTGATTGAATATAACAGAGGAGAGATTCTAAGAAATAAAGTATTTATAAAAAGGTGAGAAAACAATGATCGAGATGATTAGGACAATTGATTGAATATAACAGAGGAGAGATTCTAAGAAATAAAGTATTTATAAAAAGGTTAGAAAACAATGATCGTGCTGATTAGGACAGACAAATATATAGATGTGGTTCTTGTGTCTAACTAATACTGTTACATTTCCAAAAGAAAAAAATCATTATTGAATTTAATTTGCAGGTCATGGTTTTGAAAAAATAATTTCAGGCTTGCTAATTGACCTTAGTCACATCATACATATGATTAGGCTAAGCAAATATATAGATGTGGTCCTATGGTCTAATGGACATATATCCTACAAGAGGCCATCGTGATCAAGATCGTATGGTAGTTGGATTTAAAACTACCTATGCAACCAGTGTCTATCACCACTAACGTCATGAGTTTGAATCCTGCTCAGGCGAGGTGTACTCGATGCAACATTATGTGATAAAGTTTGTCAGTGACTTGCGACAGGTCAGTGATTTTCTCCGGGTACTCTGGTTTCATCCACCAATAAAATTGACCGCCATGATATAGCTGAAATATTGGTGAAAGTGGCGTTAAACACCTTAAACCAAACCAAAACCAACCAAAAACTCATTATTGAATATAATTTGCAGATGGTTCTAAAAAAAAATTCAGGCTCGCTGATTGACCTGAGTCACACCATACATATGATTAGGCCATTAAGCCAATATATAGGTGTGGTTCGAATTCTGGTGTCTAATTAATGCTGTTACATTTTCAAAAATTCATTATTGAATTTAATTTGCAGATGGTTTAGAAAAATAATTTCAGGTTCACCATGATGTGACATATTTTTCGATGAAGTCTTATGGGTAAATGAAGGTTCTTATTGATAAATAAAGGTTTGTATCTTGTATTGATTTTTTTCTTTCTCAATTACTAAGTCATTGAGAAGCTGTAAATCACCCACCCACTAAGTAAGGGTTAATGGGACAAATTAGTCCGCATTAGTTCTAGGGTGATAATGACGGAAACTGCTCGTTAAATACACGAAAATTATGATGACAATGTCTGATGATATTTACAGGTGAAAATATCAAACAAAGGGTTAAATCAGCTATACAATCAATAGGTAATAAATAACTAAGTTTGCTTGAAATGATTTTGAAGTTAACTGATGGTTTGTGCAATCAGGGTTAGGTTATTGTATTGTTTATGGTCACTTTCAGCAATTTTTGTCTCGCCTGCGATGATTTGCTTTTGCAGCGGCGATGACGATGGTGCATCAACAATGTCAACTTTTTGTGATTACGTCAGTTTCTCCATTACGATACAACCTAGGTTCACCATGCTTGGTCCACATATTTAGCATGGTGTGTACATGTTAGACTTTCTGGTTCTTAGCTGTAGGTGTTCTAGCTACATGTAGTGCTACTATCAGTGGGGGTAACAGATAAATAATACACCAATATTGTATTTATCTTGCAATAAAATTTGCAATTTTTTTTTAATTTAATTTAGTAATAAAAGAAAAAGATAACAGAAACCCCATTGATACCTCAATAGTAGTTCTGGTAAGGGGTGTGGCTTAATAGCTTTATTAGGCTAATGTGAAAAGTGTTATTATGACAGGGGTGTGGCTTAATAGCTTTATTAGGCTAATGTGAAAAGTGTTATTATGACAGGGGTATGGCTTAATAGCTTTATTAGGCTAATGTGAAAAGTGTTATTATGACAGGGGTGTGGCTTAATAGCTTTATTAGGCTAGTGTGAAAAGTGTTATTATGACACTGTCATGATAAAGAAACAGTTTATTTCAACCCATTTATTATGACAAAAAAATAACCCAATTGCCAGATACATGTAAATATATATATGTGGGTAGTGATAAAATGAAGTGAAAATTAATCTATTAAAAATATAAGGTGTTGTAATGTAAGTGTTGCAGTTTGAAAGTTTTGTTCACAAGATTGAAAATTAATGTTAGTAATAAATGAAGTAGACATGAAATTTTTATCTAATTATATTAAATAAAGTCAAACCTGCTTTAAAGGGAACCTCTATATAGCAAATCACTGTATTTAAATGGCAATTGCTCATAAAGGCCACATTTTCAGGTTCACTTGAGTGGGCTTTATATACAGGTTTTCAGGTTTACTTGAGTGGCCTTTATATACAGGTTTTCAGGTTCACTTGAGTGGCCTTTATATACAGGTTTTCAGGTTCACTTGAGTAGCCTTTATATACAGGTTTTCAGGTTCACTTGAGTGGCCTTTATATGCAGGTTTTCAGGTTCACTTGAGTGGCCTTTATATACAGGTTTTCAGGTTCACTTGAGTGGCCATTATATACAGGTTTTCAGGTTCACTTGAGTGGCCTTTATATACAGGTTTTCAGGTTCACTTGAGTAGCCTTTATATACAGGTTTGACCGTATAAATGCTGGTTTGTTGGCGTGTTGTTTTAGTGATCTCTTTATTTTACAGGATTTAGCAACACCAGTACAAATGTTAAATGAGACAGCTCTACGATGGATTGAGATTGCATTTGCTAATAACCTTAGCCTGCCATTAGAAAATGTAGTCACTCAGAAAGTAGGGGTAAGTCAATTATTAATGAAGTGATTGGTGATTGTTGTTTAACACCCACTCATCAATTTTTCATCTATATCATGGCAAGAGCAAGTTAATTTTCAATGATCATGAGATGATGATGAGGCCTGCTTTGTTCTAGCACAGACCAACATATAATAATTAAATGAACTTACTTACACAGATGAGATGTTGAAAACTTCAGACCACCTGTTACTTTTAAGTTACAGATGAAATATTGAAAATGTCAACTTGAAGATGTATTTTGGGAACCTCCTGATGAATAACTAATGATATATTGAAAACTGGGATTCTGTGTTCTTACATACAAAGCCCAGTATGATCATTCAGGATTCAAGATTCAATATCTAAAATTCGAGATTTGAAATTCAGTTTCCTAATTAACCAATGGAATGAAAGCCATATGATGTTAATTGGAAGGGAGACAACTCTTACTTTACTAAAGGGAAGCTACTCATTATCAAACTAGCCTGAGTGATTCTTCTGGGCTTTCTTACTTACGGGTGAAATATATGAAAGATGTCTTTGTTACTTTAACTTACAGATATGGGTTCCCCAGTTATGTTAACTTACAGATGAAATATCTTTTAATAGGCCTTTTAAAGTGGGGTGGAATCAGGTACTATTAGCCATTTAAAATGGTATTTGGTTCTTCCTAATTTCAAAGAGTGTTTTTTATGATATTCATGATAAAAAATATTTTCAAAGATTATTTGTAAAAAGTACTGCCCGTATGTACTGAGGTAATGGTACACTATAAAAATATTTTTAAAGTACCATGATTTGCCCATGCTGGCACGAGAGAAAATAAGTACATGTATGATATACTTGATATTTGCAATAAGGCCATTACAATTTATTTATTTGTTTGACGTCAACTTTTTTTTTCAAAGTGAGGAGGGTATGAGGCAAACAAACAAAACCCCAACAATAAAACAAGACGAATTTCACAGAATTTATTTTTGTATCAATATGCAATTGTGTAAATATGCAATTACCAAGACCAATACAGGATGGCCTAGATCAATTTCAGGGAAATGTAGATTGGCCTACACTAATACTGTGTAAATTAACGTTGACCTAGACAAAAGCTGAGTATATGTAAGTTCAAATAGACAAAGATGAGTAAATGAAGGTTGACCCAGACCAATGTCATGTGAATGTAAGTTGACCTAGACAAAAACTGAGTAAATGTAGATTGACCCAGACCAATACCAAGTAAATATAAATGCAGGGTAACCTAGACCAATATTAAACTTGATCAGCTGCAGTGCAACATATCCATACACTTTTCGTAGAAATCTTCACCTTTAAAACTAAAAACTAAAAACATTTTTCATAACTTTCATTCTGGTTTCAAATGTACATTGTGTATACTAGTATTCAGTTTCAAGGAATTAATACTTGTTAAAGCATATTGACCATTGGATAGTTAACTTGATCACCTTTCAAAAATCGTAAATCATCCGAGTGCCCATCCCATCCATTACACTGTCTAGAGATAAGTTAAGTTGCCCTTCTTTCAGCAAATTGTAA
Organism: Bathymodiolus septemdierum; assembly: GCA_963383655.1. NCBI lineage: Eukaryota > Metazoa > Mollusca > Bivalvia > Mytilida > Modiolidae > Bathymodiolus > Bathymodiolus septemdierum. The sequence goes on along the minus strand of OY726526.1, from coordinate 14,916,218 downwards.
GCATTACTGACTGTTTTTGTTTGAACTTTTGGGGTCATGCTGTACAAAACATGATTAAATTTAAAATTCTTAACACACTCTGCGACTGAGAGCCCCCAGCTGACTTCAATTTTATTTTTCATATCTGAAATATCCTGTACGAGGAAAACCCTTCCATATTTATACATGTAGTCATGTATTTTCAGTTTTTCTGTAAAACGTGTATTGTTTAGTGCATGATTGCTTGCAGCACTTATTGCCTCAAAAATCTGAGGAAAATTATGTTCAGTTGAAACAGAGACAACATACAGGTACCAGTCCAAAACCGTTTGTGATTCTTTTATAACTTTCACTGTGACTAGAGTTTTGTCCATTTTGAAGAAAGAACTGATAATACGTAGTAAAAAAAATGATTCCTTAAATTGCTTTATCTAAATACAGGGATTTTCGTTTTGACAAAAGTTCCTCAAAAGACAAATTGCCAAGATTGCAGCTGCACGAGAAATCTATATCATGAAATATCTACGATTATACAGTATCGCACACACCAAATAAAGTGTACAAGTGACGCTTTGTATTAAACAACTAAACATTCACCATTGGAGGAAAAGTATCAAATTTCCGGTTTTAACCACGAAAATCATAATTTTTTATTTTGTTTATTTTACGTGAAAAGGCTTCAAAACCAACGTGCACGCTGACGTCAAACACAGAATTAAATTGTAATGGCCTAAAGGTTAAAACTGCGATAGACATGTTCTTGTCCACACTGGATTTAAATTTAAGTCGAAAAGTACCACAAACTCTTGTTCAGGAATGTACATTGTATATTACCGTAATGACTTATGTATAATTATATATAATATGTTGTCAAAAGTTTTTCGTACTTGTGAATTGTTTGGACACTATTCCACAAAATCTTTAAATGCATCTAATAAGTTTTAATTATTGAAGAGTTAGGACTGTCTAGTGCAGTTGTGTTTTGTCATTAGGGTTGCATAATGTGCATTCATGCATTATGCACACTGCCTCTTGACCTTGAAAATCACCAGAAAAAAACTAGTTTGTGTCTATAATGCACATATATAGACTTTAAAAAAAAACTTGTCTAATTTTAAGTTCTGTTTAAACATATTGAAGGTTTATGCAATCATTTAAAAAATAATTTTTAGGTAAAATAAAATATAACAATTCTGTTACAACCACATCGAAATAATTGTAAAAATAAAAGAATTCCATGCAAAAAGGAAGCTGTATATGCTATCAATAAAAACAGTCGAAAGATTTGTTATTGCACATTTAGATAAGAAATGCAGCATGTTATGGCTGACGATTATAAACTGTACTATAATTATCTTTATAATGAGATTTTATTGACTGATTTGTTATACCAGCCACATTTCTCTCTAAGAACGTATCAGGAATGTCAAGAATGAACATCAATACTGCAGAGTGCACGGTAGATTGAGGCTTTTGATATATATTCCGTTGTAATATTAAATTTCACCGTGTGTTTCACCGTGAAATGGAATTTATTTTTTAATGGACATTTTAAGATATTGAAATCTAAATACAATAGAAGAATAAATTTTTACTAAATACTTTGGTGAATGACTTCTATCATTGTCAATCATTAGTGAATGTTGTTGGCTGTTAAAATGGGCTTATGGATCTAATTTGGAAAAACAACAAAATATCTAGAGAATACAGAGGGAACCAAAATATGACCCCCCCCAAATTGATTTAATTGTTTTTTATTGGAATCTTGTTATCCAGTTTTAGCCCATCAGGTTTTTCTGCCTGTCCCATGCCAGGCCCTTGGTTTCTGTCTGTGTGTCATAGTCATTTTGGTGTTCAATGGTTTGAGGTGAAACAAAGTTGTTCCCTTTGTTAATATTGGTGGAATTGTAGCACAGGCACTTGTTTCATTCCAAACATATATGCCCCCTCCTCTTCCTTACTTCAAGGTAAACATCTACCCTTTTTCCCTTCCCCACTTCGCCTCAATATTTTTCTCTTATTTGTGATCCTTTCGCTGACCCAATTATATCGTTACACTCCCGAGATATTTCTCTTTTCGACTGCCACATTTAAGTATATCTACCGGGCCCCCCTCAGACAAATTGGACAAGAATAGTCGGCGAACGTGGCTTATTAAAAATTTCAGTCAATGAAATGGATACAGCCACTTCCGGTTTGCGCTGGATTTTTCATATGCATTCGGAATTCTCTAGACCGGCCATGTGTAACAATGCCACATGATCATCCCCTCTCAAATGTAAAGTAAGCCTTTAAAATACAGATAATTGTTCCAATGCAGATTATAAAAATATGTTCAACTCCAAATTACTGACATTTGATTTTTAAAGCACTTTTTAAAAATTTTCTAAATCAATTTAAACCGGACCGGAAGTGGTTGTATCCGTTTCATTGACTGAAATTTTTAATAAGCCACATTCGCTGACTATTCTTGTCCAATTTGTCTGAGGGGGGCCCGGTAGATATATTTAAATGTGGCAGTCGAAAAGAGAAATATCTCCGGAGTGTAACGATATAATTGGGTCAGCGAAAGGATCACAAATAAGCAAAAAATATTGAGGTGAAGTGGGGAAGGGGAAAAGGGTAGATGTTTACCTTGAAGTAAGGAAAAGGAGGGGGCATATATTTTTTGAATGAAACAAGTGCCTGTGAATTGTAGACCATCACTGTTTAATCATTCTTTTCATTTTTACTGGTATATATTTATGCAATGTATATAAGTGACAAATGATATTCATATGCATCTCATAAGGAATACAAAGACAGCTTTCAGAAGAAAATAAACAAAACAATAAAAAAAAAACATACATGTAACTATAAAAAGGTATTATTTTGATCAGAAACAGGAAGTAGAATTAATGGCCATGTTATTGATAATCAGGAGAGTAATAAAAAATTTAATACAGTTTAAAGGTGATGATTGAATGACAACACATGCTATTTATAGCTAAAAGTCAATGATTCGTGTGTCAATTGATTGACATCACAAAAAGGTGATGAAAGTTAATGTTTATTTATTTTTAGATTAAATTAGCAATCTAATTGTAATTAGATCTCCCCACTCACTCATGTTTTTTACTTGGTCCTCCCACACAGCAGCCAAGTAAAAAAAAAAAAAATGAGCAAATATGGAGATTGAATTTTAATTAAATTGATTGAAATTAGTTGATTTTAATGGTTTTTGTTGGAAGGTTATTTTAGAGGTAGCTTAGTAACTGTTTTCTCTTTTATTTTATTTTTTTATTTATTAGTTTTTAGTTCAGAATAAAAATGATGATGCATTTCTATACACAAAGGAAAAAGTTAAGTGCCCCCAGGTTTTTTTGAAATGACAAATGAAATGATGAGTGCCATAAGATATACTAAGGACATTACATTGACTTTAAGAAAACACAACAGATATCAACAGAATTGATAATTTAATGAATATATTGTCACACACTCAAAAGGCCAGTTTTTACACACAAAAATGTCCATTTTAAGTATTGACCTTCACAGTTGCTAATGCATGACAAGATTGTCATTTCACTTGGAAAATGTCAATTTTGAGTCACTTAACGACATCCATGGTTCAAAGTTCAGTATAGAGTGAAACCACCACGTGTTTGGATGACAGCCTCAACCCCCTGTCTCATCCCTCCAGTCAATCGTCAGATGTGCTGCTGTGGTAGCTGCTGCCATTCCCGATGCAATGCTGCTTCCAATTGATGTAAGTTTTGTACAGGAGGTTCAACTGGCCTAGCATGTCCCAAACATAATCGTATCAGATTCAAATCCAGGCTCATGGCTGGCCAAGGAAGAGAAGTCACTGCTTTACCTTGAAGGTATGCGATTACTGCCCTTGAAAGATGCGGCCTGTCGTTGCAGGGGTTGAAAATAGCACTAGCCAGACACCCAGGGCTACTATTTTTAACTGCAGGACTACCAAGTTTCGTCACAAGAAAAACCAGATGGACTAGTGAATATGAAATCTACCGACCAATCAATTTTACGTCCATTGGTGAAATGATGACATTCCTGCGTAAATCGAAAATCCCCATGATAAATATAGCTATTATTATAACAATAACCAATCAAAATCGTTTCCTGCCATGATCAGAGCTTTTTATTTTTGCAACAATTCATTATCTCGACCAAGGGATATCAGAATTGTCAATTCTTTTACAGCCAGTCCAGTTTCCAATTCTTCAAAGTCATCTTGTGGAGTTTGATTTGATCTAAAGTGAAGTTCAAGTCGACTTGTATATTAACAGTCGCCTGCATATTTTTGCCATGTGTCATTTATGAAAATGTCGATATCATGTTTATTGAAATCTATCGTATCCATTAAGTATTTTGAAAGTGGTTTTTAATCAAAAGTAATCATTTTGGTTTAAAGAAACTTTTGTAATTTCATTCAATAACAAATAATAATGGCTCTATCTGAAATGTGATGCAATCTGGCACTGTATATGCTACAGGAAATGTTGGCCGATGCTACTTTTAACCAAATGAACTTTTGATTAATTTTTCTCATTTCTGTGACATAAAATCTTAGTTCTCGTATTTAATATGTGAAGTTTGGCCTTTCAAAATTCATTGAAATGTATGGGGACGCTTCAGATTTTTATAGATCCACATCCAAGTCCGATTGGTATTTTATACTCGCCAACGGGCTAAAATTGCGATCTATTGATAGAACTGTTTACATGCAGACAGGTATGAATGTTAATACCTATGCAATTAAAAAATAGGCTTTGAATTACAGTGGTTTTATTCTATTGTGCAACCCGATTTGAGGTCACACAAATAATAATTACAGCCTCTACTTGCTTCAGTTTTTGACTGTCAGTGTAAATATACGCTTGTGGCTGTGCTATATTTTCATTCCCTAGCTACATGTATATCATATGTAGTTTGACCATTGAGCAAATTGGCAGAGACATCTTTCTTCTGCTGAAGATTACACAAATATGACTTATTACAATTTGTGTGGTATTAGATCAAATCACAGTAATATTTCAAATGGGGGGTACATATAAAAAATCACAGGTATGCAAAGACTCCAAAAGTCAAGGTAGACAGAAATAAATATTTGGCATTGAATAGATGTCCTTTAAGGCAATTGTAAAAAAAAAAACCAGAACAAATCAGATCAGACAGCTTTAATACTATTTACTAAATTTGTGCAAGGTAACTTCAGAGGGGTCGCAAAACAATGTTTCGATAATCTCCATTAACTTCTCCCAGAAGTCTCCCCACTTCTCTCTGTTGTCTTCCACTTCTTCCTGTGAGCTCTCTGAAAGAGAAGTCACTTCTTCCTCTAATTTGAAAGTAGTGAGACAGTGACAGTGAGTGAGTGCCTCTGTACTCTATTCTTCCATAAGGTAACAGTTACACCCAAAAATATTGAAGATCGATTGATCATGAGTCAGAAAGTCTGACACAATTGAATGTTTTATTCTAAAATAGATATTGTTCACGCATGACGCATGATCTCAGCATTTGTATATCTTGAAAACTATAACATTAAGTCATCATGTTACTAATTCCTCGTGTATTATTCTTCTCAGAAGATGGTCTTATGTCTTCAACATCATTGAAATGTTGACCGTTGAATTTGCCCGGATGAACAAAGAATTTTTTTTCAGGCTTGGGCTAGTATATGCATCTATCGGGCCGGGAAAAAATCATCTCTCAAGTAGTCTGTGGTTGGTGAGAAAGAAAATTTCAACCCCTGCGTTGTCAGCCATAGACACGGGTCTCACTGCTAGTGGGTGGTTGTCGAAATGGGGAACAACAACTGGTTGTAAGATATCTCTGATGTACTGATCACCTGTTAGGTTTCCTCGTATAGTAACTTGCAATCATTAGAGAAACACCCCCATATCATTACTTAGTCTCCATTGTAAGGTACAGTTGGATGGGTGTTCCTTGGGGTATACACCATATTTTTCTGTCTCCAAACTCTCATTCATCTATCGGTTGCATGAAGCTCTCGTACGACCAATGGATCCTATGCCAGGTTCTCAAATTCAAACCACATCGTACTAAACACCATGCCACCATGCCAAATGTAATCATTGACGTCAATCTGATAATATGATTTACACACATTTACACACATTCCCACCAAGTTTGGACTGTTTTTGTTTATTTGTCTTTTTATGTTCCTTACAAATTCTTTTTATGTATATGGCATGCCAACAGAGTTTGTATGACTCTCACCATAAAAGATAAATATCCATGTATAATGACCATTGAACACCCAAAATTTTGAATTTATTTTTTGTCGTAGTCATTAGTTTTGTCTTTAGTGTTGTCGTCCATCTGTAGACACAATAGTTTCAGTGTGATTACTTTTGCTGTCCATCTGTAGACACAATAGTTTCAGTGTGATTACTTTTACTGTCCATCTGTAGACACAATAGTGTCAGTGTGATTACTGTTGCTGTCCATCTGTAGACACAATAGTTTCAGTGTGATTACTTTTGCTGTCCATCTGTAGACACAATAGTTTCAGTGTGATTACTTTTACTGTCCATCTGTAGACACAATAGTGTCAGTGTGATTACTTTTGCTGTCCATCTGTAGACACAATAGTTTCAGTGTGATTACTTTTACTGTCCATCTGTAGACACAATAGTGTCAGTGTGATTACTGTTGCTGTCCATCTGTAGACACAATAGTTTCAGTGTGATTACTTTTGCTGTCCATCTGTAGACACAATAGTTTCAGTGTGATTACTTTTACTGTCCATCTGTAGACACAATAGTGTCAGTGTGATTACTTTTGCTGTCCATCTGTAGACACAATAGTTTCAGTGTGATTACTTTTACTGTCCATCTGTAGACACAATAGTGTCAGTGTGATTACTGTTGCTGTCCATCTGTAGACACAATAGTGTCAGTGTGATTACTTTTGCTGTCCATCTGTAGACACAATAGTGTGAGTGTGATTAGTTTTGCTGTCCATCTGTAGACACAATAGTGTCAGTGTGATTACTTTTGCTATCCATCTGTAGATGCAATAGTTTCAGTGTGATTACTTTTGCTGTCCATCTGTAGACACAATAGTGTCAGTGTGATTACTTTTGCTGTCCATCTGTAGACACAATAGTGTCAGTGTGATTAGTTTTGCTGTCCATATGTAGACACAATAGTTTCAGTGTGATTACTTTTGCTGTCCATCTGTAGACACAATAGTGTCAGTGTGATTACTTTTGCTGTCCATCTGTAGACACAGTAGTGTCAGTGTGATTACTTTTGCTGTCCATCTGTAGACACAATAGTGTCAGTGTGATTACTTTTGCTGTCTAACTGTAGACACAATAGTGTCAGTGTGATTACTGTTGCTGTCCATCTGTAGACACAATAGTGTCAGTGTGATTACTTTTGCTCTAGTTGACTGATCCTTGTGAATTTTAAACACAAAGATCTTTGGCACAGAATAAAGGTTGAGATTGATTTTGGGCATTGTAGCTGTTCCCGTTTCTAAACAAGTGGCTGTTTAACTATGCTAATAGGTACATTTTATGTGAAAATACAACAATGAATACTCTGGAAATGTGTACAGTTGCATTATCATTGTAAGTACATGTATGTGCATCTTTGCAAGTGTCCAATCAAATTGGTTGTTGTTGCTTAATGAATGGATGGATTGCAATTGTTGCAAAGTTGATTATGAAAAGAAAAGAAATATAGCAGTAAATGTATTTGTTAAAGTATGAATCAGCTGATCTACATTATATTATATTTCAGTTTCATGGAAATGCAGTGGGGATGTTTTTCGTCAAATATGGACATCCAGTGATAACCTTTATTTATATTTCAGTATCATGGAAATACGGTTGAGATGTTTTTCGTCAGATATGGACATCCAGTGATTACGTTTACTCTGAAAGATTTAATTCCAGTAAGAGAAATCATTAGTACAAAGTTACTCCACGTTCTCCAGCAGTCCTTACCATTCCTGAACATAACTAACATTAGACCACAGGTCAGTATCTTAAATTACCTTATGTTGAGTATTGTACAGTACAGTCAGAGACATAGCGTGATAAATCACTGTGAAAGACGTATCACTCGTCTTAGTGATTTGAATATATCTTTTGTTCTATTAAATATATCTTCAAAATTTCCTTTATCTTTAGAGTGTTAATTAATATCACTCAAAAGGCATATCAAAATAATTAAATAGATTAAACAGACCAAAAGATATATCAGTATCACTAAGAAGAGTGATATGTCTATCACAGTGATTTATCACACTATGTCTCTTACTGTACTGTATCAGTATCACTAAGAAGAGTGATATGTCTATCACAGTGATTTATCATGCTATGTCTCTGACTGTACTGTATCAGTATCACTAAAAAGAGTGATATGTCTTCACAGTGATTTATCACACTATGTCTCTGACTGTACTGTATCAGTATCACTAAGAAGAGTGATATGTCTATCACAGTGATTTATCATGCTATGTCTCTGACTGTACTGTATCAGTATCACTAAGAAGAGTGATATGTCTTCACAGTGATTTATCACACTATGTCTCTGACTGTACTGTATCAGTATCACTAAGAAGAGTGATATGTCTTCACAGTGATTTATCACACTATGTTTCTGACTGTACTGTATCAGTATCACTAAGAAGAGTGATACGTCTATCACAGTGATTTATCACACTATGTTTCTGACTGTACTGTATCAGTATCACTAAGAAGAGTGATATGTCTTCACAGTGATTTATCACACTATGTCTCTGACTGTACTGTATCAGTATCACTAAGAAGAGTGATATGTCTATCACAGTGATTTATCATGCTATGTTTCTGACTACTGTATCAGTATCACTAAGAAGAGTGATATGTCTTCACAGTGATTTATCACACTATGTCTCTGACTGTACTGTATCAGTATCACTAAGAAGAGTGATATGTCTTCACAGTGATTTATCACACTATGTTTCTGACTGTACTGTATCAGTATCACTAAGAAGAGTGATACGTCTATCACAGTGATTTATCATGCTATGTCTCTGACTACTGTATCAGTATCACTAAGAAGAGTGATATTTCTATCACAGTGATTTATCACACTATGTCTCTGACTGTACTGTATCAGTATCACTAAGAAGAGTGATATGTCTATCACAGTGATTTATCACACTATGTTTCTGACTACTGTATCAGTATCACTAAGAAGAGTGATATGTCTATCACAGTGATTTATCACACTATGTTTCTGACTACTGTATCAGTATCACTAAGAAGAGTGATACGTCTGTCACAGTGATTTATCACACAATGTTTCTCACTGTACTGTATCAGTATCACAAAGAAGAGTGATATGTCTATCACAGTGATTTATCACACTATGTCTCTGACTGTACTGTATCAGTATCACTAAGAAGAGTGATATGTCTATCACAGTGATTTATCACACTATGTTTCTGACTACTGTATCAGTATCACTAAGAAGAGTGATATGTCTTCACAGTGATTTATCACACTATGTTTCTGACTGTACTGTATCAGTATCACTAAGAAGAGTGATACGTCTATCACAGTGATTTATCATGCTATGTCTCTGACTGTACTGTATCAGTATCACTAAGAAGAGTGATATGTCTATCACAGTGATTTATCACACTATGTTTCTGACTACTGTATCAGTATCACTAAGAAGAGTGATATGTCTTCACAGTGATTTATCACACTATGTTTCTGACTGTACTGTATCAGTATCACTAAGAAGAGTGATATGTCTATCACAATGATTTATCACACTATGTTTCTCACTGTACTGTATCAGTATCACTAAGAAGAGTGACATGTCTATCACAGTGATTTATCATGCTATGTTTCTGACTACTGTATCAGTATCACTAAGAAGAGTGATATGTCTATCACAGTAATTTATCACACTATGTCTCTGACTCTACTGTATCAGTATCACTAAGAAGAGTGATATGTCTTCACAGTGATTTATCACACTATGTCTCTGACTGTACTGTATCAGTATCACTAAGAAGAGTGATATGTCTATCACAGTGATTTATCACACTATGTTTCTGACTGTACTGTATCAGTATCACTAAGAAGAGTGATATGTCTATCACAGTGATTTATCACACTATGTCTCTGACTGTACTGTATCAGTATCACTAAGAAGAGTGATATGTCTATCACAGTGATTTATCACACTATGTTTCTGACTACTGTATCAGTATCACTAAGAAGAGTGATATATCTATCACAGTGATTTATCATGCTATGTCTCTGACTGTACTGTATCAGTATCACTAAGAAGAGTGATATGTCTATCACAGTGATTTATCACACTATGTCTCTGACTGTACTGTATCAGTATCACTAAGAAGAGTGATATGTCTATCACAGTGGTTTATCACACTATGTCTCTGACTGTACTGTATCAGTATCACTAAGAAGAGTGATATGTCTATCACAGTGATTTATCACACTATGTTTCTGACTACTGTATCAGTATCACTAAGAAGAGTGATATGTCTATCACAGTGATTTATCACACTATGTCTCTGACTGTACTGTATCAGTATCACTAAGAAGAGTGATATGTCTATCACAGTGGTTTATCACACTATGTCTCTGACTGTACTGTATCAGTATCACTAAGAAGAGTGATATGTCTATCACAGTGATTTATCACACTATGTTTCTGACTACTGTATCAGTATCACTAAGAAGAGTGATATGTCTATCACAGTGATTTATCACACTATGTTTCTGACTGTACTGTATCAGTATCACTAAGAAGAGTGATATGTCTATCACAGTGGTTTATTACACTATGTCTCTGTCTGTACTGTATCAGTATCACTAAGAAGAGTGATACATCTATCACAGTGATTTATCACACTATGTCTCTGACTGTACTGTATCAGTATCACTAAGAAGAGTGATATGTCTATCACAGTGATTTATCACACTATGTTTCTGACTGTACTGTATCAGTATCACTAAGAAGAGTAATACATCTATCACAGTGATTTATCACACTATGTCTCTGACTGTACTGTATCAGTATCACTAAGAAGAGTGATATGTCTATCACAGTGATTTATCACACTATGTTTCTGACTGTACTGTATCAGTATCACTAAAAAGAGTGATATGTCTATCACAGTGATTTATCACACTATGTCTCTGACTGTACTGTATCAGTATCACTAAGAAGAGTGATATGTCTATCACAGTGATTTATCACACTATATTTCTGACTACTGTATCAGTATCACTAAGAAGAGTGATATGTCTTCACAGTGATTTATCACACTATGTTTCTGACTGTACTGTATCAGTATCACTAAGAAGAGTGATACATCTATCACAGTGATTTATCACACTATGTCTCTGACTGTACTGTATCAGTATCACTAAGAAGAGTGATATGTCTATCACAGTGATTTATCATGCTATGTCTCTGACTGTACTGTATCAGTATCACTAAGAAGAGTGATATGTCTATCACAGTGATTTATCACACTATGTTTCTGACTCTACTGTAGCTTTTGCATTCTGATCAATTAAATCATTCAAAGTGCAAACAAGCTGATTGATATCAAATCTATTACTTGCTTCCGTTGACTGATATGTCGTGGCGTAGGAGATTTGAAGAAACCCCATGGCCACTGTGGGTTACATGCAAGTGACCCTATGTCATGACCTTTGCCATCCAATAAAAGTCGCACTTTCTAATCTATATGTAGCTTATTTATTCTGTTATCAGTTTCTACATCTTATGATTATTGGGGAGAGTTGCTTCCCCATGTTGTCTCTATGGTAATTAGATGAAATTTAAACACGTCTTTAAAAAAAATACGAAAATTTACTGTATGTTCCATTTTGCCAATCTGAAGAAAACTTGTATTACAGGTGAGAAATTTATTACCAGGCTCCTGGGAGCCCCTTGTTATATAAAATGTCAGTGTGTCGACTTATTTAATAATATTCATGAAAAAATACTGGATGTTGCAGCTCAACATAGAAACCAAAGTACTTGGCACAGAACAATTATACTTCAGTAGAAGACTGTTATATACAGATACAGTACGACTTTACAAATTCAATTCCATGGGTTAAAGGTTGAAGGGTTGCATGTATTTTCACATGGGATAAGGATTTTTGTTTTTACTTGGGACAAGGATTTTATTGCATGTTTATTTGATTTTTAATTTATGGTTTTATCTCTTTTTTTTTTTCTCACATCCCACCTTTTTACTTTGATGTGTTATCATATGATTGGCCAATTTTGCTCATGCGTTATTCACGAGAAACAAGTAAATCATATATGATAAACAGACATGGGTTAGAGGGAACGTCATGTACTCAAATCTGTGGTTTGTCACGATGATGATGAATATACATGTACTTGTAATTTTTATTTAGGGATTATAATTGTCACACGTATTGTTTGATTTTCTTCAGAATCGTGTGCTACAATGTATGTTAGCACTTAAGAAATATTGAGGACCAGATCTTAGAAACACCAGAAAATTTATCATTTATAAAGCGAGGTACCAAAATATACATTGTATCTGTATTAATACACTTTAATATATATTTTTTCTTTCTGAAACCCTTGGAATTGCATGCTAACTAATGTGGAATACTGAGTTTGTTCCAAGATTAACACTCATCTTATGTCGCCCTGAAGTAATATTTTTCTTACATTGTATAAATAGAGCACTTAAAAAGGCTCAAAACTGTATGTTAAATTATAATATAGTGCATATTAAATATAGGATTTGGGTTATGATGTTTAACGCCACTTTCAACAATATTTCAGTTATATCGTGGCGGTCAGTTTTATTTTGTGGAGGAAACTGGAGAAAGCCACCGACCTGTTGTAAGTCACAGACAAACTTTATCACATAATGTTGTATTGAGTAGATCTTGCCTGAGCGAGATTCTAACTCTTAACATTAGTGGTGATAGACACTGATTGCATAGGTAGTTATAAATCCAACTACCATACGATCACGACCACGATGGCCCATATTAATATAAACACACTATAAAAGTTTCATTGATATTAAAAATGTGAGACAAAGGTTTTTGCATTTTCAGTGAAATTAATTAATTGATATGACCTCAAATTTACAGTCATTTAATTTGAGAGGTTATTATACATGTACAACTACCTGTAATGTTTATCTCCCTTTGACATATTTAAAATCCACCTGTGATGTAAATCTATTGTTCTCTTTGTACTTTTAAGGTCCCACAAGGGGCAAGCAATTTAATGCTTTGTACTTTAGATACTATACACAGACTTGTTTTTGTTACAAGATTAATAATTAATAGAATTAATAAAATACAATGGGTGGATTTTAAGTTGGAGAATGTCCTCGTATCTCTCCATTCCTTAAAAACCCTCGGCTCCATTATTTTTAAGGAATGGAGAGTTACTTGGACATTCTCCTATACATAGCATTCATTGATTTTGGACAGTTTTTTGGGGGGGGTTGGCTCTCAAATTTAATATAAATATTTTTTTTATTATTGGGTTAAGATTTGAGAGGTTAAGTGCATAATTTTCATTAATTATGATAATATAGGGTTGTTGCACTAATATTGAGGAATATTGTCCCGAGCAGTACATAATATTGCACGAGCTTGCGAGTGCAATATGATATATTGTGAGGGACCATAGTCCTCAATATTAGTGCAATAACCCTTTTATAATATAGTATGATAAATTTCAGTCTGTGACAACTACATTTTACGATAATTCTTTGCAACATGTATTCAATATAATTCCACCATCTTGTTTATCTCTCGTTTGACTCGGAACCTCTCTAGTGTGTACCAAACTTTATGGAGAAAGTATGGAATGCAATATCGGTGAAGATGCAATATTTTTAACTCATTCGGAAATGTTCTACTTTTTTGGTATATCTAAAAGGAAGACTAGTTAAAACATCGGCAAATGTTGCATTTTCATTTTACAAAGAAATCTACATGAAGAAATTGATAGTATATTATAATGTGTCTTATTTTGTTTTATACCACTTTCAACAATATTTCAATTATATCTTGGCTTTTAAGTTTTATTGGAGGAGAGAACCATATTACCCAAAGAAAAACCACAGATATACTGCAAGTAATTGATATTGCAAAGTTTATCATAATGTTGTAACCATGGTGTTGGTTGATGTAAATCCTTTAGTAATTGATATTCTTTTGAATAAAACTGGATATATTTGTCTTTCATTATTCTATTAAAACAAGTATAGTCTTGATAAATATTAGTTAAAGATGCATGTACATTTGTATATACAGCGTGTGAGGTATCATACAAAATTTATCAGTTTGTGGAAATTTACCATGTTCTTCTATTATGAGATTATGCCTTCAACAAAAATTCATAATTAAGACCAGCACTCAAATTTTTAGCTCACCTTGCTAAAGGTAATGTGAGCTTTTGCCATCACTTGGCATCTGTCATCTGTCGTCCGTTAACTTTTCACATTTGAATCTTCTCCTCTGAAACCCCTCAGCCAAATGAACTGAAACTTGGTAAGAAGCATCTATAGAAGGTCCTCTCTAAAGATTGCACATGTTGTCAAGGGTTTCAAAGTTTTTTATAACAGGAGGTACTTCTTAAATTTTAGGAGGTACCTAAAAAATTAGGTCGGAAGCTCCCGAAATCTAGCATTTTGTGGACCAAAAAATGTACTTCAGAGACTGCAAAACATTAACTTTCTCTTTAGAGTTCAGATTTCACCAAGACCATGCATAATGGATCCCCCCCCCCCCCCCCCCCCCAATTTCTTTATTGAATATTTCAGTTTACAGTTTACAGACTTCAGCCAAGATTATTCATGGATAGTCCGCCACATCTTAAAAAAACCCAAAAGGACCATAAAGAGCTATGATTCTGCAGCTAGGCTTGACCAAGCCATTGTTATCAAAGCTTGAACTTCTCAAAATTCTTTTGTTGACTTTGTCCTTCTCTTTTTCACAATACCTTGGCTTGTGTGTTTTTTTACTTTATTACCAGTAATTAAACTCATCAAAGACCATTGGTACAGATCAAGACATATAAGTGTCATAATTAATGAAACATAAATTTAATTTGCAATCATCATTATCTGCTAATAAAATTTATAATTTCAATAAATAGATCAATACAAATATAATTAAACAAAAACAATATATATTGTTACTTTCACGACTTAAGTGCAAAAAAAATGTCCGAACAAAAACGATTCGCGGGAAGACATTTATTAACATTTGAATCACAAAAGTTAAATTATTTTGGAAAAAAAAGTGGGACCGGCGTTTTGACATTACAATGTAATTCGTATTTGTGCCATGTCCGGCCCTTTTTCAAGATTCCTAGTAATTTTCTATCCCTTATCTCCTCATACCCTCTTTTAAAAATGCTTTTCAGCACACTTTCATTTCTGTGAACAACCGCGGTAGGGCCCTGTCAAAATATGTAAATAAATTAGCCATGTAGGTTTTTATTTTTTTTATACCGGAAGTTAAACAATATGGATGGAGTTAAGCAACAAGACAGTATGCCCCAAAATGATTCGACCCTGGGTTTTAAATGGATAAAAAAAATCGCACAAAATATTGTGTAGTCATATATTCATAATACATAAATGATCATACTTATATTACTGAAGATTACACTAGTTTGTGTTTGAACATAATCGATTATTTTTTATTTTGAAATGATGTCAGCTTTGTTCCGGTCCGAGTTTTACACAAGGATGAAAAGATATTGGGACGAAAACATATCTATTTACCGCGTACGCAAACTGCTATTTACGATTCTAAGGTACAGTTATTTTTAAAACAGGGAATATCCCGTCAACTTGGTCATGGCTGAACGCAGTTGTTCGATTTGAATGCGAGAATTCAGCAATTGACGTGATCATTAATTTTTTATGAAAAATATTCCACAAGCCAATCGTATATTGTGGTTTTGACCACCGCTAATTTTTGGGGGGTTTAGTAATTTCTGCCGGTACTATACACGATCTCAGACGGGTAAAAGTACCGGGTACCGGCCCACTTTGAAACCCCTGTGTTGTCCTGATCCATTAACAAACATGACCGCCACAGGCAATTCTTGTTTCTTATTGGCCAATTTTTAAAAATCTTCTCCTCTGAAACCACTAGGCCAAATGAACCGAAACTTGGTAGGAAGCATCTATGGAAGGTCCTCTATAAAGATTGCTCATTTTGTCCCGATGGGTTAACAAATATGGCCACCACAGGTAATTCTTGTTTCTGATTGGTTGATTTCTAAAAAATCTTCTCCTTGTTAAAAGAAAGATAACTCTTGTCTAAACTGTTAAAAGAAAGATAACTCTTGCCATTATCTCCCTTAGAAATTAACTAATGCTGATATAGTGTGACATGTTTATTCTATACATTACAAGGAGGTATTCACATTTTAATATTCTTTTTAGCAAACATTGCCAAAGGCAATATGAGCTTTTGTCATCACTTGGTGTCCGTCATCTGTCGTCTGTCATCCGTTTACTTTTCACATTTTAATCTTCTCCTCTGAAAACCCTCGGCCAAATGAACTGAAACTTGGTAGGAAGCATCTATGGAAGGTCCTCTCTAAAGAGTGCACATTTTGTTATGATCCATTACCAAACATGGCCACCACAGGCAATTCTTGTTTCTGATTGGCCGATTTAAAAAAATCTTCTCCTCTGAAACTGCTAGGCCAAATGAACCGAAACTTGGTAGGAAGCATCTATGGAATGACCTATATGAAGATTGCTCATTTCGTTCCGATCGGTTAACAAACATGGCTACCACCGAAACTTGGTAGGAATCATCTATGGAATGTCCTCTATGAAGATTGCTCATTTCCTCCCGATCGGTTAACAAACATGGCTACCACCGAAACTTGGTAGGAAGCATCTATGGAATGTCCTCTATGAAGATTGCTCATTTCCTCCCGATCAGTTAGCAAACATGGCCACCACATGCAATTCTTGTTTCTGATTGGTCGATTTCTGTATTAAGTTTCCTCAAAGCAGAATGAAAGGTGAGCGACACAGGCTCAGCCCACTGAGCCTCTAGTCTTTATTTACCTACACCAGACCCACTTTCAAGTTTAATGTAGGTCACAATGTGAAAATTAGCCAAATAAATATACCCCCCCCCCCTTCAACAAAAGGAAACGTATTATTTTACTTATTTTCGTTCTTCTCATACAAGCTTATGCTTATTTTTTTCTCAAAATCTAGACTTAATTGAATGCAAACTGTGTGGACCTCTAGTTAGATATTTCATATTATTTCAAGAAACATGAAATTTAATGGTGGTTGCAAGGCATATCTTTAATCCAGTGTTGAATGTGATTAAATTTATTTTATCATTAAGATTTATGATCTCCTAGACATGTATGACAATGTCTTATTTCTATGACAATGTCTTATTTCTTATTTCTATGACAATGTCTTGTTTCTTATTTCTATGACAATGTCTTATTTCTTATTTCTATGACAATGTCTTGTTTCCTTTGGCATGGGTGGTTACAACTTACAAAGGCTTTCGAAATTTACATCAAAGATGGTAGTGAAGAAGTACAGATTGTTTTAATGATCAAAATGAAAAAAACAAATCAAAAACTTTTATTTTGGGTTTCGTTCAGTGGAAATATTGATCTTATTAGCTCACCTTGCCAAAGGCAATGTGAGCTTTTGCCATCACTTGTCGTCCGTCGTCCGACGTCTGTCGTCCGTTAACTTTTCCTCTGAAACCCCTCAACCATATGAACTGAAACTTGGTAGGAAGCATATATGGAAGGTCCTCTATAAAGATTGCTCATTTTGTCCCGATCCATTAACAAACATGGCCACCACAGGCAATTCTGGTTTCTGATTGGCCTATTTTTTAAAAACTTCTCCTCTGAAACCGCTTAGCCAAATGAACCGAAACTTGGTAGGAAGCATCTATGGAAGGTCCTCTATAAAGATTGCTAATTTCATCGTGATCTGTTAATAAACATGGCCGCCACAGGCGATTCTTGTTTCTGATTGAGTGATATCTAAGAAAAAAAAAATTCTGTTAAAAGGGAGATAACTCTAGTTTAAATATAAATACATTTTGTATCTATTCAAAATCCAGTTATCTCTGAATTGAATTACAGATAAATATGCCTCTAAAACCCCTCAACCAAATGAACTGCAACTTGGTAGGAACCATCTATTAAGTTTGCTCATTTCGTCCCGATCCATTAACGAACATGGCCGCCACAGGCGACGCTTGTTTCTGATTGACTGATTTAAAAAATTCATCTCTTCTGAAACCGCTTGGCTAAATGAACCGAAACTTTGTAGGAAGCATCTATTGGCGGTTCTCTATAAAGAGTGCTCATTTCGTTCCGATCCATTAACAAACATGGCCACCACAGGCAATTCTTATTTCTGATTGGTCGATTTCTAAAAATCTTCTCCTCTGAAATCGCTTGGCCAAATGATCGCAACCTTAGTAGGAAGCATCTATGGAAGGTCCTCTATAGAGATTGCTCATTCCGTCCCAATCCATTAACAAACATGGCCACCACAGGCGATTCTTGTTTCTGATTGGCTGATTTTAAAAATTCTTCTCCTCTGAAACCACTTGGCCAAATGATCTGAAACTTGGTAGGAAGCATCTATGGGCGGTCCTCTATAAAGAGTACTCATTTCGTTCCAATTCCATTAACAAACATGGCCACCACAGGCGATTCTTTTTTCTGATTGGTCTATTTCTAAAAATCTTCTCCTCTGAAACCACATGGCCAAATGAACCGAAACTTGGTAGGAAGAATCTATGGAAGGTTCTCTATAAAGATTGCTCATTCTGTCTCGTATCCATTAACAAACATGGCCACCACAGACGATTCTTGTTTCTGATTGGTCTATTTCTAAAAATCTTCTCCTCTGAAACCGCATGGCCAAATGATCCGAAACTTGGTAGGAAGCATCTATGGAAAGTTCTCTTATACAGATTGCTAATTTTGTCCCAATCTGTTAACAAACATGGCCACCACAGACAATTATTTTTTCTGATTGGTCAATTTCTAAAAATCTTCTTCGCTGACACAGCTTGGCCAAATAGACCTAAACTTGGTAGAAAGCATCTATGGAAGGTTCTCTATGGGAATTGCTCATTCCGTTTTGATCCGTTAACAGACATGGCCGTCATAGACAATTCTTGTTTCTTATTGTTTGATTTGTAAAACAACTTTTCCTCTGAAACCGCTTGGCCAAATGATATGAAGCTTGGTAAGAAGCATTTATGGAAGGTCCTCTATAGAGATTGCTCATTTCGTTTTGATCCATTAACAAACATGGCTGCCACAGACAATTCTTCTTTTAGATTGGTCACTTTCTAAAAATCTTCTCTGAAACTGCTTTACCAAAGCGAACCGAAATTTGGTGGGAAGCACCTACATGTATAGGCTATGGAAGGTTCTGTATTAAGTTTCCTCAGAGCAGAATGAAAGATGAGCGACATAACCTCTAGTATTAATATATTTATAGCCATAGTTTATATTTAGCTCATATGGTCTAAGACCATGTACATGTATGCTTTTACGATCTTATAATGATGATAAGTTTTCACATAAAAAGGTACTTAATTATGTGAAAATATTGAGTCAATTTTTAAAATATCATCCTTTGAACCATCCATGCAAGCTTGAACTCAAACCTAAATCACAAGAACAATCAAGTCTCTTAACTTCATTGTCACTGCTGACATGAGATTAAAGTTTCAGGTAAATATATCCAATCGGCCATCAATAGTAAAAGTATGGGATAACAATAATTATTTTAGGTTATTAATTGTTGAAAGTGGCGTTAATCTCCATAGCCTTAACCCTAACCCAAAATTATAAATTGTTTTTATGCATTGACATTAAAGCACTGAATCTCCTTCTCTTCAGCTTTGAGTGTGTTAGTCAGATTTTGGTTGTCATATTGGTAGGGATTTTAATTAGATGCAGCCAGCCAATCAGAATGTGTGTTGTAAAAACATGTGTTTTTTAGGAAAAATGTAAATACAAAATGGAAACGTTTAGATTTTACCATGAGTAATTGCCAAAAACCACAGAAAAAATTTGGGGGAAACATTTAGTGTTTTCAGTTAACAATGTACTTATATTAATTATTTTAACATAAGTGAAATGAATGTCTTGTGCTGATTGGCTGAAAATCAGGCGTGTAGCTCCCTATACGCCAACATGCAGTTGCGTGCACATCGGCATGCTGAAAACAAAAATAAAGAGCAAAAAAAATAAATAAATAAGGAATAATAAAAATTTTAAAAAAAGTGGAAAACAAAGTCTCGTTGTGGCTTTTTGTAAAAATTCAATGTCATAAAAATTACGGCAGTGCTACCGCAGAGCGATCGTTCAGTGTACTACGTCGGTTGAAGACATATGTACGATCAACAATGAATAACGATAGGTTGTCATCGCTAGCATTAATGCATATCCATTGCGTTTTCAGTGTGGAATTAGATAAAGTTATGGAGAAGTTCATGTCTGCTAAGACACGAAGAACAGATTTTGGGCAATTCTAAGTAAATTCTGTCTAACAAAATCATGAAATCAATGTGTTGCTTATGTATTCAATTTACCCATGAAAACACCTCAGAACGCACCATTTTGCATCTAGTTAAAAAAATATTCTGGGTTTGGTTGCTTGCACTGCAAAAAAGGCTAGCTATGCCCTTGAAAATGATATCAATGTAAGGGATGTGATTGACAAAATCTACCAGGTGGCAATGTGCAGGATCTACAAAATTACAGGTAACATGGCCAAGGGTAGGGAGATACATGTACATGGTAACCTTTAGCTAGCAAAGACCTTAATGGTAGAGGGCATATATGATCATAGTCCAAAAAATTTATTGTATGCTGAGAATTCAGCTCAGTGACAACCAAATTATTGTGTCTGTGAACGTTTGCTAATTTTCAACTTTTAACTTCATCATAGTTCCTTTACAAGACTTGATTGTTCTTGTTATATCCTAGTCATTTTCAACAGGGACTGTCGTGGTTGTGATTGTATTGTAGTTGGATTTACAACTACCTATGCAATCATGCCTATCACCACTAACGTTGTGAGTTTGCATCCTGCTCATGGCGAGGTGTACTCGATACAACATTATCTGATAAAGTTTGTCAGTGACTTGCGGCAGGTCGATGATTTTCTCCGGGTACTCCTGTTTCCTCCACCAATAAAACTGACCCGCAACCATATAACTGAAATATTGTTGAAAATGGTATTAAACACCATAGCCTTGACCCAGTGAGGAAATTGAAGTCAAATTTGCTGGCAAACTTCCAATTTGAGAATAGAGATTTTCTGAATGATACAACCAAATTTAGAATTTACTCACAGGATACATGTAAGGAAGTCAGCAATTAGTTTTCTAGATTAATTTATAGGAGAATATTTAAAAAAAAAAAGAGGGTCATTTCCTTAGCTTGTAGTTTAAAAAAAAGAAAATTGATGAACTAAATTTTAGTTAGTTGTATACAGTGGTATCTTGGTTTTATTGTACTTTTTCTTAGATATACAAGACCTACTGTTTTATAATTAAGGGGCCGTCGTGATCGTATGATAGTTGCATATCACCACTAAACGAATCACGCTCATGGCGAGGTGTACTCGATACAACATTATGTGATAAAGTTTGTCAGTGATTTGCGACAGGTCAATGGTATTCTCCGGGTACTCTGTTTCCTCCGCCATTATAAACTGACCTCCACTATATATCTGAAAATTGTTGAAAGTGGCGTTAAATACCCATAACGCTAACCCTCTCTTCTTTTAAATGGTGTTTAGTTCATGTATAAAAGTCTCTGTATTTAAAGTCACTCAGGTATTTGAAAAAACAAGTGCCATATTTCTCAACTATAAATCTAAATCTATAGGTCTCCAAAGACATGTAAGGGAAAGTATTGTTTTTAAAGAGTTAAATCTTCTCATATACAGAGTTTTTATCCTTTTTAATATAAAAGCATACTGCTTCAGAATGCAGTTGGATTGCCCTTTTCAGTGAGCTCAGGTCTAGGAACCTTTCCCCCTTCTGTCTCAGTCCTCGAAATGAACATATGAATTTACTGGTCTGAATCAAATTCTTTGATCTGTTTTTATATAGTTCTAAATAAAGACTGAAAATTTTACTGGTCCAAACAAAGTGTTACTGGTCTTGGACTTGAGACCGGTGGTCATCGTGAGGACTGCTGTCTGAAACACTGAGAGATTTCTAACAATAACTTCTAGTTTGTACTGTGTAGTCTGTAACTGCAACAGTTTTCATTCAGCATTGTTTTTCACAGTGATTTTGCACACGTATTGAGGATGTGCACCTCATATTTTGGACAGACTATATTTTAAAACATGCCATCTGTGGAACTTTTGTCATCACATGCAGTAGAGGGTTCTAGTTTATGTAATCTATAACTGCAAGTTTTCATTTAACATAATTCAATATTTCCACAGTGATTGCACACACATTAAAGGTATGTACATCCAGTATGGGATAAATTTAAACAAGTTGTAAAAACCAAAAAATTCATGCATGGAGCTTCAAAATAGTCATTGCTGTTGAGGATATCTAGTTTATTTAATTTGTATCTACAATAATTTTCATTTTGAAACTCTACAGAGTCAGAGGCAGATCCAGACATTTCTATAAGGGGGGGGGGGGGGGGCTGGTTTTTTTTTTAGAAAAAAAAATCGGATTTCAAAACAATTTGTTTTAAGAAAAATCAAAAGATAGCAAGGCAAGGCTTAATTCAAAGAGAAAATTACAAAACATAGTAAAAAGAAAAATGACAAGGACGAAATTGGAAATATTCTGTTAAAGCCTGAGTCCCCTATGAGAGTGATTGAGCACAAATTGAAAACATGTTCACTTCCTGAAAAATAATTCCATACATATTGATAATGTACACCTCTTGCTATTATGTTGAAGAAAAAAAGATTTATTTGATTTTTAATGTGTAAATCTTGGTAACTTCCCCCATGTATATACATTTATGTATGTAAGTAATCTGTAACTCTAATAATTAACTATACTGTTCACCTGTACTACATTCTTTATATAATTATACATTGTCCACCTACATATATATATATATATATATATATATACAACCTTCTCCCAAAATATGATGAATAAAATGTGGTCAGTGTTGTGCAGTTTCCCAAAATATGATGATTAAAATGTGGTCAGTGTTGTGTAGCGATGCAGGTCCATGCAAACATAGGTCCATACAAATCTGATGTTGGTCTTGTTAAAGTTGGGGATTGAAGACTAATTTATAAATTACAAAATAGCTTCTTCATGTCTTGGTAAAAAAGGAAAATATTTTGTAGAGAATTCTGTACCTGTATACGTACTTAATATTTTATCATGGAAAATACATAAGAAAAAAAGTATTTTCAATATAGTATCATTTCTGTGTTTTTATATTTTCCGTTGGTAGGTTAACTAGTTCTTCTTTGAATTAGAAAATTTAGTTTTCTGACCATGTTTATTAGATTTATTGATAAATATCGAATTCTATGACACCAAAGTTTATAGGTACAGAAAATGGAAATAATTTTTGGTCATTTCCGATTTTTTCCTATGTATTTCATGTTAAACCAAATACCCTTTAAAAACAATTCTCCAGAAGTCATGTTGTGGTCAGTGGAAATACAAATTTTGTACATGAAAGAATAATCATTTACAGTTTGTCATAACATTTCTCAAGTAATTTATTTGATTCACAATTTTCAACTTTTATCTATTTAGGTTAAAATATACTACATGTACATTTTTGTATAATTATGTAGCAACTAGTTTATCATGTTCAAATTGAGAGTTGTGTTTAACTTGTTATTTTTCTTCAAATCTTATATTAAATCACAAAATTATATGAGGATTATGAAGAAAAAATTCAAAACAATTTATGTTTATGATTGATAATTTCATAAAAACTGGTCAAGTAATGTCCTCTGTATAATTTTTTGAAAAGTTGTGGTTTTATATGAAATAGGGAAAAATTGGGGGTGACGAACAGATATGTCCACTTTTCTTCGTTTACTGTACATGTACAAAATGACGCCATTGTTGTATGATGTAAGTTATATATTGTAAACAATTTTAATTATCCAAAATATTTTGTAGACAGGAACATTTTTTAAAGTTTTGAAATGGTCCCTTCTATCATGTGTTTGTTGTTAAACAATGAATATAGACAGGAAATGAGTGGGAGGCAGAATATGTTTAACATAGAGTTACTTATTTTATAGGTAACAATTAATGAAGCATGACAGCCTTGGTCTGTAGGTGCTTGTAGTATATTAATTTGTATATAATCAAACTCCATTGAAGTGAAACCAACAAGAGACGTCAGTTTTAATGATTGTTATGACATACATGTAGGAGATAATGGAATGTTGTTGTTTTGATTTGGGATTTCTTGATGCTACATGTACATGTATGTATTGTCATTTAAAACTTTTTCCTGGGGGAAAAATGGACAGAATTATTTCCTATTTAACTGCTTAACTCATGGATTTCAATATTTTTCAAGTCTACCAGTACTTCACTATTTACAGGCGGTACTTTTTATTAAAATTTGAACAATTTTCATGAACATCTTATACATTGTACAACACTATTTAAAATCAGGAGGTACCAAATACCATTTAAGGTGGGTAAAAGTATCTGGTACTGCCCCTTATTGAAAGACATGTATCTGCTTAGTTTCGTTCAGGAATTTTTTTTCGAACAACACAAGAGTTAGAATATTTTTTTGGTTACGCAAAGCGCAATTTTTTTTTCCAGAATTTAACATTAGGTTATATGACAAAAACTCTGAATCAGATTATTATTTTTTTCCTCCACCAAAGAAGGAAATTACATCATTTTCCCATTTATTGGACTTTTTTATGCTTTGATTGAAGGAGACCCACTTGTTTCATAATACCAGTACTCTATCTAATTTTGACTTTCATTCAGATTTAGATTCAGTTCTAATTTTCACTTTCATTATTTAGGAAAGGTTCCATCTAGTTTAGGTAAATTCTTAAGCTTGTTAGTTTTAGGAAAGACATCACACATATTGCTCAAATACTTTCCAGATCATACAGTAAAATTTTGATATTATAAACTCTTTTGTCGGAGGTCAAGATACTATAGTTTTGTTTAAAGCTTTACCATTTTCATTTTAAATAGTGTTCAAATTTTTTCGGAATAGAAACCCATAAATTATCTAGGGTTTGTGTTGCTTTTATATGATCACTTTCAGCTATATCATGCCTATCGGACTTATTGAGAGAAGAGGTTAGGTTTATGGTGTTTAATGCCACTTTCAACAATATTTCAGTTATATCATGGCTATTGACAGAGAACAGACTGTACAGGTATAACAAACTGTCCTCTGAAACATCCTGCCTTGTGTAGGTGTAGGTGTGTGGAAATATTAACATTTGAGGTGAATATCAGGGTGTGAATATCAGAGTGTGAACAGTGATGCCATTCCATGTGGTGTTAAGATTCGTGGTCAAATATCAATGACCTTACCCACAGAGGTCCTTGCATTATTGATTACGTCATGTTTTTAATTTAAGTTATAAATAAAGGTTTTCTTTATTGTAAATTTGTTTTTTCATATCACTTTTATGGTAAAAAATGCATTTTAGGCCATTTAGATAAAATACTGGTTTGCTGCATGAAACTCTACTGTTTGGAGTGGGTTGGTAGGTACATATTTTTTTGTTTAATTATTTGATAAAAAAAAGTTACTTTATTGCAAATTAGTTTTTAAAAAAAGAAAAAAAGAAAATTTTTGAATAGAGGTTGAGAGAGTGCAAAAAAGTATTCGTCACAAATATTTTTATATATTTCATATAAAACCACTGACATTTAAAAATAAATATTTCAAAACCAAGTCTTGTTATGTGTTGATCAAATTTGTTTTAGTCAACAAAAGCAGAATTAAATGTAGTTTTATCCTATATTTTCAGTATAATAATATAATCATAACAATTTTAAGAGTTTAAGAGCTAATCACAATATAGTGATAGAATTTTAAAAACAAATAATTTAAGTTTGTGTTTAAATCAAGAGTATTTGAAAATCTTACTTCAAAAACAAAAATATTTGAAACTAACTACTGAAAACTGCATACATTTAACCAATTTTATTAAAATCAGAGAAGAATTGATCTCATGATATTTGTTTGAAAAATTGTGATTTTAAATAAAATATTAAGTAAAAAAATATTTTAATGACGAATATCTTTTACTTATCTCTGTAGGTACTGTTTTATCATATTGAATAAGACACCGGGTTTTATTTCTGACAGTTTTATTGGTTTAAAAACATAAAATAAAATAATTACTGTGTTTTCTGGTAAACCTATTTCACAAAAATATGTTTTGGAAATATTTATGACTTGTTTCTGAAATTGAGGATTAGCAATTAGACACAGTATATAAATTGTCTCGAAGTATGTCATAATTTGTAATATTTTTTTGTGTCTAAAAAGTTATTTGAAATCCAAGATGGCCATCACCAAAAATATAGACTTTTGTAGAACTTGAAAGTTTTCTAACACTTGAAAATTCTTTATATACATGTACATACAGTATATAGTTTTTGAGAAATATGTACAATGTAAGAAACAATTTATATCATTAGAAAACTGGCAAACTATATATCGATCTACCGATAACCATAAAAACCCTAATTAATCACTTGATGATCATTTACAAATTTTATGTTTTTGGTTTCAAATTTAAATCCAAGATGGCTGTCGCTGTGGAGGAAATCTGTTAAAAAATGTGCTAAAAATAATTTTTCCAGATTCCACTGAACTATTTATTCTGAAACTATTGACTATCCTGTTTAGGTCCTATTCCTTCAGTTTTCTTTTTGATTATTTGTGTTTCCAATTTTTAGCTCACCTTGCCAAAGGCAATGTGAGCTTTTGACATCACTTGGCATCTGTCATCCGTCGTCTATCGTCCGTTAACTTTTCACATTTTAATCTTCTTCTCTGAAACTCCTCAGCCAAATGAAGTGAAACTTGGTAGGAAGCATCTATGGAAGGACCTCTCTAAAGATTGCTCATTTTGTCCTGATCCATTAACAAACATGGCCGATATAGGCAATTCTTGTTTCTGATTGGTCGATTTTTTAAGATCTTCTCCTCTGAAACCGCTTGGCCAAATGAACCGAAACTTGGTAGGAAGCATCTATATCATGTCCTCTATAAAGTTTGCTCATTTCGTCTCGATCCGTTAACAAACATGGCCACCACAGACAATTCTCATTTCTAATTGGTTGATTTCTAAAAAATCTTCTCCTCTGAAGCCACTTGGCCAAATGAATCGAAACTTGGTAGGAAGCATCCTTGGAAAGTCCTCTATAACGATTGCTCATTTAGTTCAGATCCGTTAATAAACATGGCCACCATAGGCAATTCTTGTTTCTGATTGGCCGATTTAAAAAAATCTTCTCCTCTGAAACCACTTGGCCAAATGGATCGAAACTTGATAGGAAGCATCCTTGGAGGGGCCTTTATAAAGATTGCTCATTTAGTTCCGATCCGTTAACAAACATGGCTGCCAAAGACAATTCTTATTTCTGATTGGTTGATTTCTAAAAAAATCTTCTTCTCTGAAACCACTTTGCCAAATGATTCGAAACTTGGTAGGAAGCATCCTTGGAAGGTCATCTATAAAGATTGCTCATTTAGTTCCGATCCGTTAATAAACATGGCCGCCACAGGTCATTCTTGTTTCTGATTGGTCGACTTCTAAATATCTTCTTCTCTGTAACTGCTTAGCCAAATGACCAAAACTTGGTAGGAAGCACCTACGTGTATGGGACGTTCTGTATTAAGTTTCCTCAAAGCAGAATGAAAGGTGAGCGACACAGGCTCAGCCCACTGAGTCTCTAGTTTGACTATTATTAAGCATACCTGATGAAGGATATTCCAGATACGTGTCCTGTACACTAAATTGATATCTATGTTTTTATTATTGTTTATGGATGACACTTTGTCGAGCTGTTCTGATAACAAAATCAAAGATGACTGTCATTGTTGAATATTTTTATTGGAAAAATGTAAAGAAAAAAAAGAAAAGATCTTCTTTTAGTGAAATACTGAATTATACCTTGAATGTGAGAGCCTGCAGTAACACAAAGATACAAAATACATAAGGCATAAGCTGCATAACTGTGATATTAGATTTCAACATTATCTTCTAAGGAATTGAAACAGCAATAAAATAAGTCAGAGCTCCAGATAAGCTGTGTATTTGCGTTTTTACGCTATGAAAACGAGTAAAAATGCATGTATTATCAAATCAGAGTGTACATTTACGCATACATATTGCTGTGTAAGCAAACTTTCCAAATTCGGAGCGTACTTGTACGCCGTTGACGATAATACATCGTGTACATAAACAATACATTTTTGACTTTGAGAAATTCCCCGTAATTACTTCTCTTTATACTTTTCGAAAGAGAAAGTGTATACATCGGGGGGGGGGGGGGGGGGGGAATTTAAAATTTGTTGGATTCCTTTCATCAAACTTCATGAAACTTTGTAGGAATATCCACCATAGTCTGTGGCAGCTTTGGGGGGGGGGGGGGGGGGGGGGTTAAGAAAAATTAAAAATGGTGGCCATTGCCATGGTAACCAAGGTTCAAAATGGTCGCCAAATACAAAAATCCTCTGATTTGGGCAAAATTAGGTTTCCAAGTAGATTATGATGTTGCGAATTGATATTCATCATTGGTTTGCTATGGTGGCCATTTTGAATCCATAATGGCCGCCAAAATACAAAAATCTTCCGATTTGGGCGAAATTTGGTTTCCAAGTAGATTTTGATGTTGGGAATTGATAACCATGGTTTGGGAGCCATATTATGATCCACTTTGTAGGAATATCCACCGTAGTATGTGGCAGCTTTTGGGGGTTGAAAAAATTCAAAATGGCGGCCATTGCCATGATATCTAAGGTTCAAAATGGCCACCAAATACAAAAATCCTCCCATTTGGGCGAAATTTGGTTTCCAAGTAGATTATGATGTTGCGAATTGATATTCATCGTTGGTTTGCTATGGTGGCCATTTTGAATCCATAATGGCCGCCAAAATACAAAAATCCTTCGATTTGAGCGAAATGTGGTTTCCAAGTAAATTATGATGTTGCAAATTGATTTTCATTGTTGGTTTGCTATGGTGCTCGGAATTGGATGAAACTTTCCAGAAATTTTGTCTGACATGTTAACACATAATTTTGAGGCTTAGAAATTTCAGAATGGCTGCCGTTTCCACAAAAAACGTGAAAAATGTAAAGAGCTCGAAATTGGATGAAACTTAATAGAAATGTTGTATGGCATGTGTATAAATGGTTTTGAGGCTTGGAAATTTCAAAATGCCTGTCGTTGCCATGAAAATTGCAAAAACACTAAATTTAACACAAAGGTGAATAACAACCATATCTTTTCAGACTTAGTATGCAAATAGCGATCTAATATTTGCTTATTAATATAATAGTGTATGACAAACATCTTTTGCATTTGATTTCATGCTAATAATATAGTCTTCTAACATCTCCATTACTGGTGTTGTAGATGATGGCAGACAATTGAAGCCATTTTTTTCTTGCTTTGCTTACTAGTTTATTGTAGCACATTGTAGGGTAACATAACAAAGAAGCCCTACTATAGACATGATAGTCAAAAACTGGGCTCTAATTATTTCTTGCTATGTTCTCACACTATTCTTCATTCATACCACTAGTACTTGTATTGTTTGTTTGGGGGACATTTGTAATGCTCTGTGTTACAGTAACCAATATTTACTATTATAGTGAATTTGGTATAAATTGAACTTCATAAGGTCCAGTGGTCTTAAAACTTTTCAGTACCAGTTTTGTACTCATGTTCGAAAATAATCAAATCGGAACATCATATCACATAAATATAGCATTATGATTGGACGATTTTGGAGTATGAGTACAAGGGTCATACTCAAAAGTTGTATAATGGTGTGGACTGAATGTATGCCAATTCAGCTTTCTCCATGGAGTCTTTTTATTATAGATTTGACTACTAGTTCACAATTTAACATATGTGATGTCAGTATTCAGAAAATTCCACTGCAGAACCGTAGCTCTTACACTTTTTTGTTTGTTTTTTGTTGTTGTTTTCTTGTGACTACCATTGTAAAGCAAAAGGTTCTGCAGCTATTAAAAAATTGTACATAGATTTGATTAAAGAATTAAACAACAAAATGTAGTTTGTAATAATTCATATTATTGTTTATTTGTAATAATTCATATTATTGTTTATTTATATAGCAAGAAATACTTATTACCAATAATCAGCCAATTACTGGATGGTTTGAGAATTACTTCCCTTACATTGCTGCAGCCTGTAGTGTATGCATCATACTGATGACAGCAGTATTGGTAAGTCAAGATAAAGTTACTTCCCTTACATAAGACAGGAGGTTGCTTAATGCAGGTTTAATTAATATGAAATGCACTGTGAAGGAAAATTAAGATAATATGATACAAGTTATCACATACTTGAGTCTTTGTTGCAATATGTTTGTTTTTGCATGTCCAATAATAGCCGGAAGCAGTGTTGTTTATTTGCCCTCAAATATCCATATTGACCCCCGAATTCAACTTCGGTATCTGTGCAGTGGTGTCAAACATTATTAACATGTATGTCAAAGTGTAAGGAGAGATGGTGTATAAAAATATGTATCGTATTTCAATAAAATTTACACATTTCAAAATATTGGAATAAGTTTAAAAAACTTAAAACGAAATAATTGGCTCAAATGTATACGTGGTGTTGAACAGGAATTTCCATTCAAATGTCAACGTCTTGGATAGATTTTACAAACACCTTCAAATGTCATTGTACAGATCAACATTGTTTGATATCTTTTTGAAACCAGACTCGAAACAAAAATATGTGCATGTTGAACAAAGGCAACTTTTAAAAGGATTTATTTTCGCAATTTGTGAGTTCAAATATCTTGTCTGCAAAATAAAAGTCAATGTAAAATATGTGATAAATAGATTATGACATGAAATTTTCCATATCTTCCCTGGTATCAGCCCTTGACCCATATCAACCCTCCAACTTCGCTGTCGGGCTTGATATGGGAGTCTTGGCCTGATACCAGGGCCGATATGGAAAATATCATGTATTTAATCTCTTATTATTTCTTAATAGAGGTTGTCACTAAAGCAGGTTTTACTGTACATAAATGGAAATAAAACCTTTCCTGAGTATCAGTCGTTGTTGGCCGGGGGACAGTTTTCACGAAATTGTCCTAAGATAATTCCAATGTTTTGTCTTAGGACTGTCATAAGTTATATTTCATTGTGTTCCACAAAAAAGCCTGTTTTAGGACTGATTTTAATAAGACATGTCTTAGGACTACCAACTTATCTTGCCATATATTTTATGGTTCATGTAAAGTTCGCCTTGACATTCTTCTCATTCTCGGTCTTGAAATTTGTGCATTTGATTACTTACAAAATGTATAAAAGTAGAAAGTGATGAATTTATCGTAAGTTATGACATTTAGATTTTTTGGCATACTGTAAAAATATAGAAATTAGTATACTCACATATGTGTGTTTAATTGCATCTACTCAAATTAATTCCACATTAATGAATTATATTATGTATATATTGTAAACATGAAATTCCAGAGACAGAAACAAAGATAGCTGTCACTATTTTTTTTATTTGTAACTTTTGATTTATTAGACATCTTATCGTAATTTTATTTTTTAGTTTAAACATATTTTATTGTCCAAAGACATGTCAATAGGATCAGATGCAAGTTTTACAACTCTGAGTATCTTCAGTACTCATTGAAAAGGAAGAATTACAACGTTTTAAATATAATTGCATTCATCAGTTACCTTGTTACTAGCAGCTTGTAGCATGCAATTTGTGTCTTTAACCAATTTGACTATTTTTTATAAAAGTTGAAATTCTGTAGGGCTTCGAATTCTTAATAAATTGTTTTAATTCTATTCACAGATATACTGTTGTTGTAAAAAGAAAAAGGAAACGGAGAACGTTAAGGGAGGTCAGAAACTCCAACAGATTTATTTTCCATCCGTCAAACCTGACATGAAGGATCCCAAGATGATACAACCTGGTGGTAGCCCCCTGTATACATCCCCTGGGAGCATCACACCAGTACAGACACCCACAGGGCGTGTCAAGGCAAAAGGACTGTTGGAAAGGTAAGGAATATCAGTCCACTCCCTAACTTCACAAAAATAAGAGAAGAGGTATTCAGCAAATGAGGATAAAATTGAGAATCACACACAATGTAGATTTTAAAAGAATGGCGTGTTTTACTTTTATGTCTTTAAATACAAGATAAAATTGGGACCTTGGACCATTCCTTTCATGTATCAGTACACTCTAAGGGAACTCCTAGGCATAGAAATAGGACCTTGTACAAACCCATCAAAATTAGGTATCCCGTAGTTGTGCAGGGCTTTCAATATTTTTCAAGTGTACCAGTACTTCCCTATTTACAGGTGGTACATTTCCTTACATTTGAACATTTTTCATGAATATCTTAGCAACAATCTTTGAAATTAGGAGGTACCAATTACCATTTTAAGTGGGTAAAAATATCTGGTACCACCCCTTACTGAAAGTCTTTGTTATGTCAAATAAATCAATACACAGCCCATCCTTAGAGTGTGACATAAACAAGAGCCTTGTCTAAGAGGTAATCCCACACTCTTTGTACATAAGAGAAGTTTCTGCAGCTTTTAATGGACAGTAGTTGTAAGGCTTTGGAGTTTGTTGTCCCTTGGAAGATGAAGGTTTTTCCGACAATATCCCGAAACAATGTGATTAATTGCCATCATCTGGCGACCCCTCTCATGTCATATGCTGTAAGCTTTTTCAAAAATCTTCTTCTCTGATACCAAACATAGATTACATTATACTTACTTACTATGGTAATTAACTGCATGTTTTTTTCATCCAACAATAACCAGTTTAACATTGTGATATTGTACTGTATATAAAAGTGGATTGATGTTTAATTTTCAGGAGAGGATCCAATGCTTCTCTTACTATAGATTTAAATGCCTCACCAGAGATGGGACGTTGGGATGGCACTCCCCCTAAAGAAAGGTGACTATTGTCTTAGAGAAATATTCTGCTTCACTTCTTTATATTTCTCTCAACCCAACATAATAGTTTATGGATGACATGTTTAATTGCCACTTTCAACAATATTTCCACAGAAACAGCAAGTCCGAATGATTTTAAGTTTGTACAAATGATGTTTTGTAAAGTCGTCTGCAAAGGTTCATCATTTAATCTTGATCCCGCTAAAAAATCGTAAAATAAAAGCCTCTATATATAGAATGATAAATACATGTATTTTGAACCTTTATATGTATTTACAGTACTGGTGTAGAATACCTGTTGACTGCAGGTCACAGATTGAGTAGACAAGATCTGAAAAATGCTGTCCGAAATAACAGAGCCTTACACCAGGAATTCTGGGTAAATATTTCGTAATAAGAGAATTAATTATTGAAATTATGGAATATGTTAATCTGTATTTAACTGATTTATTGTATGCTTTGTCCTGGTTACTAAATACTAATACTATATCTGAAATCACATTTTTCTTTTTAAAAAAATCCCAATTTTATATGAAATTACCCAAATAATGTTTTTATCCCCTCCCCCCCCCCCCCCCCCCCCCCCCCCGTGTCCATACGTACATCCCGTGTTTGGTTTCTGTTCAATGACTTAAATTCCCATTACGCAAATCAATTGAAATTTCCACACAGTTTATTTGAATAAATAAATACTTATTTCTCAGGTTTCTGTTCAATAACTTAAGCTCTCTTTAAGTTTGTAAATTAAAATTTATAAACATGTTCAGGATCATAATAGGTAGACCAAGCTCAATTTTGAACTTTAACATTGATGTCTGAGAGTTATGCTCTTAATTCATTGAAAAATGGTGATTTTTTTGTTTTTTATTGCTGTAACTTTAGTTTCCCTTAACAAACTGGAAGCTATAGTCTGTGGCACCAGACATAACTGTTAGCATATTTTAAGCTGGAATCCGCCATATCTGTGTCATTTGGCCATACTCCTCCTTTTATTGTCAGAAAATATATGAACTGCACATTGAAGGTCGTATTTGTATTTTTCAGGAAATATTTATGAACCACCCTGAAAAAGTTCATGTAGCTGGTTCTGGTATGAAGAACAGATACCGGACCATTATACCAAGTATGTAGGATTAAGTCATAATTATATCCATTGTTCATATCATATTGTATGTATAGTATTGTCACCAGCCTCATCACTACATCCTGTTACATTACAACTGTACTCTTCTGTGATACTAGACCTTCGAAACTCGTTATTGTTTTTATCAGTATTAACATCATGTGTTTGAGGTCACACTGGCCGATAAAGTTCATTATCAGAGAAATGAACATTATCAGTGAAATGAACATTATCAGAGAAATGAACATTATCAGAGAAATGAACATTATCAGTGAAATGAACATTATCAGAGAAATGAACATTATCAGCCAGTGTGACATCAAACACATTATATCACTCGCTGAGATAAAAAAAAAAAATGTCCAATTTACCGATAATTAAAAATATTGAAATAAAAGGTATCATGCATTATATATAAAGTTATGGGTAATACCTGGAAATAGTAATTAACCATGAATTATCCATCAAGAAGATATAACAATGATATTATTAATAAAAATACCTTTGATATTTCAATCATATATTAAGAAGAATAATGGTTACATTAATAGACCCCTTTGAAAATAAGGAGGAACACTTTTAGATACTTTTTGCTGTTTATGCCCATATTAGGTAGTTTGTCCTAAACAAATTTTATCTTTTACCCTGACCTTTCTTCGTCCTGAATATGAATGAAATATTTGCCTCTGGACATTAAGCAACAAAGAATCGACAATCATTAAATAGTAACAGTATAGCAACAGGGAACCAGTTCAACTATTCTGCAATCTTGTTTAAGGACTTTGGCAATAGATCATATGACACTTACTTGCTATGTATTTGGTATAACACTACCTATGCAATCAGTGTCTATCACCACTGATGTTGTGAGTTTGAATCTCAATCAGGTTGAGGTGTACTCTATCAGGGGTTTCAAAGTGGACCGGTACCCGGTACTTTTACCCGTCTGAGATCGTGTATAGTACCGGCAGAAATTACTGAACCCCCCCAAAATTAGCGGTGGTCAAAACCACAAGTACGATTGGCTTGTGGAATATTTTTCATAAAAAATTAATGATCACGTCAATTGCTGAATTCTCGCATTCAAATCGAAAACCTGCGTTCAGCCACGACCAAGTTGACGGGATATTCCCTGTTTTAAAAATAACTTTACCTTAGAATCGTAAATAGCAGTTTGCGCATGCGGTAAATAGATATGTTTTCGCCCCAATATCTTTTCATCCTTGTGTAAAACTCGGACCGGAACAAAGCCGACATCATTTCAAAATAAAAAATGACCGATTACAAATTATGTTCAAACACAAATTAGTGTAATCTTCAGTAATATAAATATGATCATTTATGTATTATGAATATATGACTACACAATATTTTGTGCGATTTTTTTTTTATCCATTTAAAACCCATGGTCGAATCATTTTGTTGCTTAACTCCATCCATATTGTTTAACTTCCGGTATGAAAAAATAAAAACCTACATGGCTAATTTATTTACATATTTTGACGGGGCCCTACCGCGGTTGTTCACAGAAATGAAAGTGTGCTGAAAAGCATTTTTAAAAGGGGGTACGAGGAGATAAGGGATAGAAAATTACTAGGAATCTTGAAAAAGAACCGGACATAGCTCAAATACGAATTGCATATATTGTAATGTCAAAACGCCGGCCCCACTTTTTTTTCCAAAATAATTTAACTTTTGTGATTCAAATGTTAATAAATGTCTTCCCGCGAATCGTTTTTGATCGAACATTTTTTTTTGCACTTAAGTCGTGAAAGTAACAATATATATTGTTTTTGCTTAATTATATTTGTATTGATCTATTTATTAAAATTATAAATTTTATTAATGATGACTGCAAATTAAATTTATGTTACATTAATTATGACACTTATATGTCTTGATCCGTGCCAATGGTCTTTGATGAGTTTAATTACTGGTAATAAAGTAAAAAAAACACGCAAGCCAAGGTATTGTGAAAAAGAAAAGGACAAAGCCAACAAAAGAATTTTGAGAAGTTTAAGCTTTGAAAACAATGGCTTGGTCAAGCCTAGCTGTGGAACCGTAGCTCTTTATGGTCCTTTTTCTTTAAGATATGGCAGACTATCCATGGATAACCTTGGCTGAAGTCTGTAAACTGAGGATCCATTATGCATGGTCTTGATGAAATCTGAACTCTAAAGAGAAAGTTAATGGGATTTTTCTGTAAAAAACACTTAATGTTTTGCAGTCTCTGAAGTACATTTTTTGTTCCACAAAATGCTAGATATCAGGAGCTTCCGGGGGGGGCAAAGCCCCCTGAACCCCTTACAGCCCTCGGGCAGGCCTCAGACCCCCGGCCTAATTTTTTAGGTACCTCCTAAAATTTAAGAAGTACCTCCTGTTATAAAAAACTTTGAAACCCCTGACTCTATACAACAATATGTGATAAAGTTTGTCAGTGACTTCTGACAGATCAGTGGCTTTCTCCGGGTCCTACGGTTTCCTCCACCAATAAAACTGACTGCCACGATATAACTGAAATATTGTTGAAAGTGGCATTAAACACTATCAAACAAACAATATTTGGTATAAATGCACATAGACTATATACAAAAATTAAGAAAAAAAACTTTAAGGAAAAAATCTTTATTAGAGCACATAAAGGACATTTTGAGTAATTGTAATTTAATGGAGTATTTTATTTATTATTAGATGAACACAGTAGAGTTATTCTACCTGATAGTGAGTGGGATCCATTATCATCTTATATCAATGCTAACTACATCAGGGTAAGATTATAAACTGTCATATCATTGTTGGTATTTGTGTAGTATCAATTTTCATGGACTTCGTGGATCGTTCAAACCTTAAATTTAAAACGTCATTTAATTGACCACGTCGATGGTATACTGGTTAGCATGCTCGCCTGGAGTGAGATAGATCCCTCTCCTCTGTGGCAAATCAAAGACAATCAAATTGGTAGTTGTTGCTTCTCAATAAGCACGCAGCACTAAGCAGTAAGAGAAGAGACTGGTAAGCTTAGAATGAGGATAATGGGTCGGTGTGGGCAGATCTGTTTACCTGTTGGACTGTTGTTTCAGTGAGCTAGCACTATAAAAATCCAACTAAGCCTGTTGGTCCAGTGCAAAGCAGAAATTATCAGAATCTCATCGAAATGTAACTTGTTCTGGTTTCACATTTGTAATATGGCGCCAAAACAAAATCTGGAAAAGTTTTTGGAACTTTTCTTGCACAATTGTTGAAGTAATTACATTCAGTAATACACTGGCAGTACATTGACTCTAACACATGAGTTATATCCATCATAAGAAGGGCATCATATGAAAAATGAGGCAACAAAGGAATACAAATCTGAAAATTCTTGAGAACTGAGCTATGGTATGTGCAAAACAAGAACAGAGGCGAAAAGGTACGTCGTTTAGGAATTGATACATGTCCTAGTTTGAATGAAATAATGATAATAAGGTGCATTAAATATACCTGAAGGGAGCAGTTGTACCATTTTTAAACCTTCGAACTTTCTTGCCTTGTGGATAATTAGAGTTGTATAGGGTCAACACGTGTAAGTTGCTGTTAACATATGAATGTGGACAAGAACAAGTTAAATGAAGATAAAGGAGGTGAAATAATAAAGAAATTTTATTGAAAATAAATATGTACACAGAAAGTTAAAAAAAAAGGGGGGAGGGGTGGTAATTCCATGCCACGAGTGCCTGTGGTTCTCGCCATGAAATAGCTAAAAAATTCTCACTTCAAATAATTTCTTGTAATTTACTCACGTCAGTCAGCAGTAGTAGCTAACTTGTCAGCTGTGTTTAGTAGAGAACCATTACATTAGTTATAGTAGATAAGAAGTTCAAAGTAAATTATTTGGGGCAAAAGTGAAATTTCTAATTGGTCCAGTTTTGACAAAGAAATTTTTCATTGCCGTATTGAACTTGTTTTCAAATTAAACATTAGCGATAAACTTCATGCATTCACAAAACAGCTAATTTTCGTTTGCAAAATCTGGAATAATTGGTTTAAACTCTTTTAACAAAGCTAATTTAACATTTCCATGTCTAATGTTTATTAAAAATACATTGATTAACAAATACTCGATCGGTGGTAAGCAGTATTTTACCGTTTGAATGAGGATTTCTGCCGTGAATGTTTTACTGAATCTTCCTGCGTTCTATAGATAGGAGCTAGAATTTTTCCCAGATTTTTGGAGGAGGAAAGGGGTGTGTCTTATGCATCAGTGTGTATAATAGACACAAAAAGACGGTAAATGTAAATTATTACATTGTAAATTTCTGTATATTTCAGGGGTATGAATGTGAACCACACACCTACATAGCAACACAAGGTCCTATGTCGCATACCATTGTAGATTTCTGGAGAATGATTTGGTGTGAAAAAGCTCCAATTATTGTTATGATTACGAAGTTGAAGGAAAATAATAATGTAGGTATTCTTAATGAAGATATTTTTTTTTTTCCATTTGATATTTTTATTGAAAACTATAAAGTTGTTGGAGATAAACACAAGTACCAGTACCTTAACCTGCCCTTATGAATATTGGTAGCATGTTATATAAAAGTGTTAGTCATTTTAGTAAGATACATTATTGATCAGTGAAGGGGTTAGGGTTATAGTGTTTAGCACCACTTTCAACAATATTTCAGCTATTTCGTGACAGTCAGTTTTATTGGAGGAGGAAAGTGGAGAAAATCACCGACCTGCCGCAAGTCAGTGGGATTCAAACTCACAACTTTAGTGGTGATAAGCACTGATCAAATAGGTAGTTATACAATCATGATGACAACCACAATGGCCGCTTGATCATCGAAGAGAGAGAAAATGTATACATCACACATTGGCATAGCCATAAAGTTAAGCTTGAGGACATTCCCAGCCGTGCATTGGTTTTTTTTCGTCATGGATGTAGTTCTTTAGATAATTCTTTACAAACCAACTTTTATATTTCAGACAAAATGTGAAAATTATCTTCCTGAAGACAACTGTTCTTGCATGTTTGGTGATATAGAGGTCAAGGTTGACAAAGTGAAAGTAAAGCAAGGATATACTGTCAGACTTTTGACATTAAAGGTGGGTAAGGTTAACAAAGTGAAAGTAAAACAAGGATATACTGTCAGACTTTTGACATTAAAGGTGGGTAAGGTTAACAAAGTGAAAGTAAAACAAGGATATACTGTCAGACTTTTGACATTAAAGGTGGGTAAGGTTAACAAAGTGAAAGTTAAACAAGGATATACTGTCAGACTTTTGACATTAAAGGTGGGTAAGGTTGCCAAAGTGAAAGTAAAACAAGGATATACTGTCAGACTTTTGACATTAAAGGTTAGTAAAGTTGACAAAAGTGAAAGTAAAAAAAAGCTATAGCTGTCTGGCATTTATGAAATTTGAGACTGGAAGAGTAGAAAAACTGAAGGTAAAAATAGGCTATGCTGTCAGCTGTTAGCCCTTTTATCGTCAACAAAACAAAATAAAAAAAAAGGATATACTGGCAGATAACTTTTTCAAACTTCAATTTCTCTTTCCATTTTACAATATATTAGGCAACCAAAAAGTGCCAACGAACAAAAATTGTTTGTTTTAAATCTTATGTTAATGGGTTTTTGTCTCTAAATTTCTTCCTGCACTTTTCAAACAAATTCTACCTATTTATCACCTTTGATGGACAATAATAATTTTCAGTTGAACTGATCCAGGAGGAAACCCTTGTCGACTTGCTCTGGTTGTATCATGCTGCCCCCGACATAGCCCTTTATTATCCACCGATTCTGACTTCCTATTTCAATCGGCTCATTGTTCTTTACGAAATATTATAAAAAAGAAGTATACATGTGATGCAGTGAAATGGGTAATTTTCAGGAATTTAAGAATTTAGAATAGATGACTCAGTTAAAATTTCATACAGAACCAAGAACAGGGTCAGAGACAGGGTTATGGTGTTTAACACCACTTTCAACAATATTTCAGTTATATCGTGGCAGTCAGTTTTATTTGTGGAGAAAACCACCGACCTGTAACAAGTCACTGACAAACTATCACATAATGTTGTACTTGTAACAGGAGATGATATTATGAGGGAGAAATCTATTAACAAGGAAGCAAATCTTTATCATACATTTGATATATTTTCTTCTTTCCTGACAAAGAACTATTAAATTTTATACAATTTACCAGTACCACAAATTTTACATTTAAATGTTAAAAAAAAAATGGTTAAAAATTGTTTATTTTCATCTTATAAAAAAAATTAATTGTTAAAATAATTATTGTTTTTTTTCATCTTTTTTCTTTATTGCACATCAATTTGTGTAATATGGTGTTTAATAGAGCATAGAATAGTAATATCCACTTTGTGTCGTAATTGCTTTTATTTCCTCCATAAAATATTGACTGCTTTGAAGTGCAATAATTGTATAATAATGAGGTTAATCTGTTATATAAACTTCACTATTACCCTCACTGCTTCAATAATAATGATGCATTTCACATAACATATTTGATCTTGATAAAGGACTCAAACAGTTACATAATAACACCATCTATGTGATAAATAGTTGAATTGATGGACAGTTTTTTTATTGGAAATTTTCTTAATGGTTATTTTAGAAATAAGTGTGATGGAGAACGATAAAGTGTAGGGACTATTTATTTAAGGGAACATTAATTCTGTTACATCAGGGCTTTCAATATTTTTCAATTGTACCATTACTTCACTATTTACAGACAGTACTTTATATTTAAAATTTGAACACTTTTCATGAATATCTTATACAACACTTTAAAATGGGGAGGTACCAAAGACCATTTTAGGTGGGTAATAGTACCTGGTACAGCCCCTTATTGAAAGTCCTGTTCCATTGGTCGGAAGGTCTACTGGTCCAAATTTCCATTAGTTTGAAGGTCTTAGTCTGAAGGTGCATTATTTACTCAAAGATGTATTTGTCTGAAAGCCAGTCAACCATGAATTATGGATTATCTTTTTTGTTTGAAGGACTGATATGATGCCAAATTTCAATTTGTTCGTGGTGTCATCTAACCTTCCAGTTAATGTCCAAGGTATTGAAAGGGTAACAGAACTATTTTCATTTACAAATTTTGTCTTCCATTTTTCTAATGCAATGAAGTGGAATGGAATGGCTTCATGGCTTACGATGCATGTAGAAATTTCTTGTTATTTGTTTGCATTGTGTTTTCTTTGTCTGTTGAATAAAATATACTGTTGTTGTTAAATTGTTGTGTTTTTTTGTTTCACTTCATGCAAAAGATGTTCATGCTATGACAATTGTCAGTATAATTAAGAAATAAAATCATGGAAGCCAGAATGTGTTTTGAGTTTTAACATGGGTTGGCGGATATTAGTAAATTTTCCAATATGACGACCTATATATCGTCAACCAGTATATGTCGGTATATATCTACCTGCACACTCAAATTATCGATTGGAAACAAAAAAAACATAATTTAAAAAGTTTCTGTAATGAATAAAAGCCTACAAAGCCGTTTCCGTGAGGTCATACACAACAACTACACATTATATTACTTTGTTTACATGTATACACAAATATGCGATGACAACACACTCATCTGGGGTTTTCCCCAACGGATGTTCCGACCACCTCCCACGTGAAATTTTG
Source organism: Bathymodiolus septemdierum (assembly GCA_963383655.1). Taxonomy (NCBI): domain Eukaryota; kingdom Metazoa; phylum Mollusca; class Bivalvia; order Mytilida; family Modiolidae; genus Bathymodiolus; species Bathymodiolus septemdierum. The sequence goes on along the minus strand of OY726526.1, from coordinate 14,874,217 downwards.
ACGACGTAAACAACCAATATTCGTATTCATATGTGAAGGGGGCTAAACGGAACAGCCATTATGTGGCGAATTCTAAGGTAGCCTAGGGTCATAAAAATTACCGTATTTGTCATATTAGAAAAGAAATAATTCATGGCAACCGTAGATTTGTGTACATTTAACCATGGGTTGGGCATTTATATTCGTATTTAATCCCTCGCTAGCGCTCGGGGAAAAAATAATCTAATATAAATGCCCAACCCATGGTTAAATGAGCACAAATCTACGGTTGCCATGAATTATTTTTTATTTATCCCTCGCCTCTGACTTGGGATAAAATACTAATATCCGCCAACCCATGTTGAAACTCAAAACACATTTATTTCGATTCTGATATGTCTAAGAGTACAAATACGGTATTATACTTTAATTGGAAGAATATCTAGGTTTGCAGACAATTTCGCACACAATTTATGCTGCCAAATTCGAGCAGACAATAATTCATCAACATGTACATTTACGACTGAAAAGTCAGTCATATGCACCGGCGCATGTGCTAATGAGATTATACCCAATCGATGAATCGCTTGTTTGTTCACAAAGCGAAAGAAGGACATCATGTTAGAATTAAAATTAAATCTCCTCTCTAGCTCCCCCCTTTTTTAGCTCACCTTGCCAAAGGCATTGTGAGCTTTTGCCATCACTTGGCGTCCGTCGTCTGTTGTCCGTCATCTGTTAACTTTTCACATTTTAATCTTCTCCTCTGAAACCCCTCGGCCAAATGAACTGAAACTTGGTAGGAAGCATCTATAGAAGGTCCTCTCTAAAGATTGCACATTTTGTCCCGATCCACTAACAAACAGGCAATTCTTGTTTCTGATTGGCCGATTTTTTAAAATCTTCTCCTCTGAAACCGCTTGGCCTAATGAACTGAAACTTGGTAGGAAGCATCTATGGAAGGTCCTCTATAACGATGCTCATTTTGTCCCGATCGGTTAACAAACATGGCCACCACAGGCAATTCTTGTTTATGATTGGCCGATTTTTAATAATCTTCTCCTCTGAAACCACTTGGCCAAATGAACCGAAATTTGGTATGAAGCATCTATGGAATGTCCTCTATGAAGATTGCTCATTTCATCCCGATCGGTTAGCAATCATGGCTTCCACCGAAATTTGGTAGGAATCATTTATGGAATGTCCTCTATGAAGATTGCTCATTTTGTCCTGATCGGTTAACAAACATGGCTACCACCGAAACTTGGTAGGAAGCATCTATGGAATGTCCTTTGTGAAGATTGCTCATTTCGTTCCGATCGGTTAGCAACATGGCCACCACATGCAATTCTTGTTTCTGATTGGTCGATTTCTAAAATATCTTCTCCTTTGAAACTGCTTAGCCATATGAACCGAAACTTGGTAGGAAGCATATACATGTATGGAAGGTTCTGTATTAAGTTTCCTCAAAGCAGAATGAAAGGTGAGCGACACAGGCTCATCCCACCGAGCCTCTAGTTCTTTGTGGCTGTGTGGGAGATATAGCAACATCTCATATGGGGTCAAGATCAGGCCTAGGTGGCCTATACTCATTCAATCATATTACAGATCCGCAAATCTAGGAAGTAATACTGAACTGATTTGGCATTTATAATTTACCTTGATCCATTTGCCTGTTCCGAAGGAACGTTCCTCTTGCATAAGAATTGCATTATGTGGAAATACATATTGGCTTTGAAGTAAATAATTTAACAATTCATATTGTGACAGAAGTTAATAACAGATTGTCAACGAATAATATCAAAACTTTGCGAATTAAATGCTGATATAGAAAAACCCTGTTTTCAAGATAATGATTAATTTTGTTATTGTTGAATTCTCTTTCTAGTGTTGTGGAGAAGCATAACTGTAATGCTATATCGATAAATATCAATGCAGGACCTTAAAGGCCTCACAGCCAAACAAAAAAATCCTACTAGATTAAGTTAAAGATAAATTTTCTGATTGTTAATTTCTCATTCCAGTGTGATGGAGAAACACTACATTTATTACATTATTGGTACACAGCATGGCCAAACTATAAATCCCCACAGTCAGACAAAATGCCTCAAGATTTAGTTAAAGATAAATTTTCTCATTGTTAATTTCTCATTCCAGTGTGATGGAGAAACACTACATTTATTACATTATTGGTACACAGCATGGCCAGACTATAAATCCCCACAGTCAGACAAAATGCCTCAAGATTTAGTTTAAAATAAATTTTCTCATTGTTAATTTCTCTTTCCAGTGTGATGGAGAAACACTACATTTATTACATTATTGGTACACAGCATGGCCAGATCATAAACCCCCACAGTCAGCCAAAATGTTACTAGATTTAGTAAAAGATGTAGAAAATAAAAGACTGAAAGATCAACCCAGTCAAGGCCCAGTAGTTGTGCATTGCAGGTAAGTTATGTTATACTGATTCTAGTGAAGTGTTTAAGGGTTAGGGTTATGGTGTTTAATACCACTTTCAACAATATTTCAGTTATATCGTGGCGGTAATTTTTCCTGGTGGAGGAAACTGGAGTACCCTGGGAAAACCACAGACCTACTGCAAGTCACTCAAACTTTATCACATAATTTTGTATCTAGTACATCTCCCCATCAGCGAGATTCAAACTCACAACTTTAGTGGTGTTAGGCTCTGATTGCATTGGTAGTTGTAACTACTATACATCCACAACAGCCCCTGAAGTGCTTAAAAGATGATGTGTACAATTTATTATATACCTCTACTGCTAAATTAATTGATGATTTCTAGTAGTGTCCTGTTACTTAAATTATTATATGCTGCTAAAGTACAATCTTATTATATGCTGCTAAAGTACAATCTTATTAAAAGTACATGTCTATTGGATCTTTTATTTGTTATGAGTTGTTGATGCTCAGCTGGATTTTGTACAGGCAAGTTCACAGAATCAAAAGGTTGCAGATAGACAGGTTGCTCCACTTAGAGGCATTATCCTGACTTAAGGATGCAGATAGACAGGTTGCTCCACTTAGAGGCATTATCCTGACTAAGGATGCAGATAGACAGGTTGCTCCACTTAGAGGCATTATCCTGACTAAGGATGCAGATAGACAGGTTGCTCCACTTAGAGGCATTATCCTGACTAAGGATGCAGACAGACAGGTTGCTCCACTTAGAGACATTATCCTGACTTCAAGCTCAGTAGTGAATGAACAAACTCCAGTTTTAATAGTCTTTGTTGTTACTCAAACAGTGACTGTGGGGCTGAACACATTGAAGGCTGTTAACTACTATGGCACCAGGATGAGCAAGCATCTGTACACTTTAGACTTTAGGGTATATGTAATGTCTTGTTCTCAAAAGTTCTTGAAAAAAAAGAAAAATTATATTGTTCTGAAAGTAATTTGATTTTATATTTTTACAGTGCTGGTATTGGAAGAACAGGGTGTTTTATTGCTATCACTGTTGGTATGAGACAACTTAAAGAAGAACATTCTGTAGATGTACTGGGCATAGTTTGTCATATGAGAATTGACAGGTAAGTTTTATTGCTACTATTTTTTCTTTATTTACCTTTCCAGCAGGTGAGAGATAGACTTGTGTTCTGTTAAAACTCCATATAATTTTTAGCTCACCTGTACTGATGTTTATATATTCTTTATTAATTTCCCCAAGATCATGATCAGAAGCTGCCATATGTATGGTCAATGAATCAACACATAATACTTGTATATACATTTTGTCTGTTTATAGGTCAATACTTTTGTTTTTAACTACCATTCAGTAATAAGGTGAATTATTTACCATTAAGTTTATGGAGCATTTGTCAGTCAGTTAGACATTTAACTGCAGTGGTGGTGGTGTAATGGATAGCATGCTCGCCTGGAGTGTGGTAGATTGTGGGTTCATCGGTGGTGTAGGTGGTGTAATGGATAGCATGCTTGCCTGGAGTGTGGTAGATTGTGGGTTCATCGGTGGTGTAATGGATAGCATGCTTGCCTGGAGTGGTAGATTGTGGGTTCATCGGTGGTGTAATGGATAGCATGCTCGCCTGGAGTGTGGTAGATTGTGGGTTCATCGGTGGTGTAATGGATAGCATGCTCGCCTGGAGTGTGGTAGATTGTGGGTTCATCGATGGTGTAATAGATAGCATGCTCACATTGGAGTGTGGTAGATTGTGGGTTCATCGGTGGTGTAATGGATAGCATGCTCGCCTGGAGTGTGGTAGATTGTGGGTTCATCGGTGGTGTAATTGATAGTATGCTCGCCTGGAGTGTGGTAGATTGTGGGTTCATTGGTGGTGTAATGGATAGCATGCTTGCCTGGAGTGGTAGATTGTGGGTTCATCGGTGGTGTAATGGATAGCATGCTCGCCTGGAGTGTGGTAGATTGTGGGTTCATCAGTGGTGTAATGGATAGCATGCTTGCCTGGAGTGGTAGATTGTGGGTTCATCGGTGGTGTAATTGATAGCATGCTCGCCTGGAGTGTGGTAGATTGTGGGTTCATTGGTGGTGTAATTGATAGCATGCTCGCCTGGAGTGTGGTAGATTGTGGGTTCATCGGTGGTGTAATGGATAGCATGCTCGCCTGGAGTGTGGTAGATTGTGGGTTCATCGGTGGTGTAATTGATAGCATGCTCACCTGGAGTGTGGTAGATTGTGGGTTCATCGGTGGTGTAATTGATAGCATGCTCACCTGGAGTGTGGTAGATTGTGGGTTCATCGGTGGTGTAATTGATAGCATGCTCGCCTGGAGTGTGGTAGATTGTGGGTTCATTGGTGGTGTAATGGATAGCATGCTCGCCTGGAGTGTGGTAGATTGTGGGTTCATCGGTGGTGTAATTGATAGCATGCTCGCCTGGAGTGTGGTAGATTGTGGGTTCATTGGTGGTGTAATTGATAGCATGCTCGCCTGGAGTGTGGTAGATTGTGGGTTCATCGGTGGTGTAATGGATAGCATGCTCACCTGGAGTGTGGTAGATTGTGGGTTCATCGGTGGTGTAATTGATAGCATGCTCGCCTGGAGTGTGGTAGATTGTGGGTTCAAGCCCATGTCAAGGTCAAACAGAAATTAGCTGCTTCTTTGTTAAGCCTACAGCTTTACAGAGCTAGAGTAAAGACTAGTAGGCTTGGAATCAGGATAATGGTTCCAAGGTGGAGCTACATGTCTTTTCTGCAGACTGTTGTTTCACTAGGGAGCACTATAAAATTCCAACTATGTGTGTTGGTCAAGTACAGAGCTGACATTATCATCATCTCATCGAAATGTAAGTTTTTCTTGCCATTATTTATAGAGCAGGAAAAGAATTACTCACTTGGCATTAAACAGCAATCACACACTCACCCAGATAGACATATAAATATAAAACATTGGAGAATACAGAAGGGGCAATCAAAAATGGACAATGGAGAAACTGTCAACATAGGGTACACAAGACGAAGACAAACAAAACAAGAACACATCACAATATGTGTTGAACACCACTATATGCAAACAAACACAAATAACGTAAAAAGACATGAGCCCTCCTACAATATTATCCAGTACAATAATGAGTCCATCGTCTATTTACAGGGGAGGTATGATACAGACACATGAACAATATGAGTTTATACACCAGGCCTTATGTGAATATGAGAAGGAATTAGCAGAACCCGAACAAACAACAATAAATGGTTTCATTGGTGATTGACGACAACATATCTATAATCAGCGAGTATCATCATCAATCGTTCATACAAATATCATACTGGACAATTGACTGATAGTGTTTTCTCTTCTCTCGTGTCAATATTTAAGTTAAATGTTCATAGGCGCTACATCTTGTGTTGTCTATTTTTAGCAACCTTTTATTTTCTTTTTTTCACCAGAATATTAAATTTTAATCCAAATGCAGTGATTCAGCTAGGCACTGGTCTTAGAACATTTTCCCACCTATTTATCAAATTGTCCTGAAGAACTTTTTAAAAACTATTAAAGAATGTCCTGAAGAAATTTTGATAAGACTACCTGAAACACTAGAAGGGGTTAATATAATGCAAGAGTATTATCTATGTTATGTTGCAATCTGATGTTTTCTTAGCTTTAAGAAATCCAGGCTAAACTAGAGTGAAAAAAACCTTAAATCTTAATTTTGACTGGTTTCTTTCAAGAAATCCAGGCTAAACTAGAGTGGAAAAAAAATTAAATCTTAATTTTGACTGGTTTGATGTAGTAGCACAATGTGTTCATATTAATTGAAGCTTCATGTAAATTAATCATGTGACATATTAGTTTTGTATGATATAAAAGATTGAGAAAGTCACATGATGATCATGTGACAAGAGTATAAATGTGTTTGTTATTGATGTCTGTGATATGTACAGTTTGTATGTATAATTATTGCATTCTGTTCATTTTTGTGAATAGGATTATTATTCTTTTATCTTAATTGGCCATGTTGGCTTTTGGCATTCATTGTCTGTCCTGTCTGTATTATGCAAACGTTGCACCTTTTAAATAACCATTGGACCAATGATGGATTTTGCTTCCATTCAAAAATTATATCTGACAACACAATTATTCATTCTTCAATGGTGACTTCCATTACTCAAAATAGAAATTTCTTTAAATGTAAAACTTTCTAGATTTTAAGCCGGAATAGACTGGAATTTAAACTACTAGGACAAGTTTCTACATTATTTAGGTAGACTAGAGATAAAATATTAAACTATTAAATTTGTATAATAATGTAAATATTGTAGATTTTAGAAATACTATACTATCTATTGAACACTACATTGTTAACTTGAAGGTGAATGTAAATCTGGTGAGCAACACCTAATATAACTACCACGATATAACTGAAATATTGTTAAACGTAGCATTAAACACCAATTAATCAATCAATAATTTTCGAGCGAGAAAGTTGAAGATTTATTAAAGAAAATGTATTACAATTGTTGTTCATATGTTAAAATGGGAACATTTGTATAGCAGGTCAGTTAGTTGGTATACAATGTTTAACATGGGGCTGTGTTCCATTAAGTAATAATTAGCATTTATCAATAAAAAGCATTCTTAAGAGTATATGTATTTCACTATAAGATTGCAGTTATTTTGTCCTATAAATATTGTTGTTTTGTAAGATCTGATAATGGTACTACTCATACTGTATAATAATATATGTATCATTAGAATCTCTTTATCATGTGTATATATATATATATATATGATAAACTACATTTATATAGTGCTTTTATATGTTTGATGTTTCTGATGCTTTTGTAGAAATCTATTTTTTTTGCAGCAAAACATTTTGTATAATGTTAACAAATATTCAGATAATTTTGACGCAATTTGTACTTTAAGATTTTACATAGTATCCATTTATTATTTACTCGTTGATATTTATTGTTTACCTGGTTATAATTTGAATATAAAATGGATTTTGTAAAATGCAATGTCCACGCTTCAGATGGATGTTACTATAATTAGACATTACTGAAATATAAGACTATGTTAGATCATCATTAGTTCATTAATAAATTTGTGGGTTTTAAAATAATCGGTAACTTCAATAGGGCCAATTTATAAAAATATCTACGTTTCTCATCTTTGAATGATCTAAAATTTTCATTTTTCAAAAATCAAAATTTTGTGATTTTCAGCTTAGAATATCAGAATTTGACATTACATAGAAATGAAATAAGGTATAAATGTGTGATATTAAACCTTTAAGATCAGATAGGCAGGATTAATTTGAAACAGGTGCTAATTGCTTTCTTGAACAAAAAAATGAAATAGCGTGTTATAACTGCAATATTGTTGAAAGTGGCATTAAACACCATCAAACAGCAAATAAAAGCTCTGCCACAAATACTGAAAGGAATATCAGACGAGAAAGGAGAAATCAGACCCTGTTGATATAAAATAATGCCACAAACATCTAATTTTGAATGATATTAAGTACATTTTGAACTAATCTTAACAATTAAGTATATATAGAATAATGGCAGATACGAAGGTCGAGACAGACATTATTGCTAGCATCGCAGCGAGTCCAATAGGACAAACTGTGATGATGTAATTCGAGACCTTCAAAACCAACCTTTTTTCATTGGTAATGTCGTAACGTGTATCAAAATCAGTTGGTTGATACTGACAATATCACTGTGAGATCAAAGAAAAATATCCCAAAAAATTATCTATTAATAGTTGTATTATATCTTTGTTATAACAAGTACATCTTCAGTCATTAATATTATACCATGTGCTCATGTTATGGTCTGTTTATCATTCCATTGTATAATATATAGAAAGACATTTCATCCTTCATTTTACATTCAGATTTCTACAAGCTGGTCTTGTAGGTAATTTTTATTTTTGTTAGATCTCTTTGTAAAGGTCACATGAAGGTCAATCCTCAGATTCTCATCCAATGTCAAGGTCAGTATTTTGTTACATGTATTAAAAAAAATAGTCAAGCATTATAGACATGCTTAAGGACGGTGTTGTCCATTTTATATTATCCTTGTTTTCTTTATAACTGAAATATTGTTGAAGTGGCATTAAACACCATAACCCTAACTTCTTTATCTGGCACCAACTCAATATTGTACACAGATCTATTTATTGTTGAGGATAGGTACCCCAAGTTATAAGCTTACATTCTTATGCAATTTTATTTTGAACCTAATAATTGGGTTGTATTCAGGTTAATGAGTTGTCAGAGCTGTTTATGATGAAATTATGTACTTTTTGAATGCTCAAAGATATCCAGGGTTTTATTAAAATGTTTGTCTTAAAAGACGAAGGTTTGTTTTGACAAGTCATTTTGATGTAGGGTCTTGATTTGAACAAGTTTTATATTAATTAGTTAATCAGGTCTAAACCCAACCCTGAATAAAACGGAATCCTGTGTAAACCGAATGGTCTCAATATAAGACATGTTTGTTAATTTAAGCTGTATAAACCAAACACCTGTCTATTATGAACACAAAGGAGGTTTGGATTAGACAGGTCTCACTGTTTATACATCACCATTAATTATCAAGATAAATAAAAGGAATATCCAAACAACTGCTATTTTCTGATTAAAAAAATCATATGTTAAGAGGGGCCGTCGTGGTCGTATGGTAGTTGGATTTACAACTACCTGTGCCTATCACCATTAAAGTAGTGAGTTTGAACCCCATTCATGGTGGGGTGTACTCAATACAACATTATGTGATAAAGTTTGTAGGTCAGTGGTTTTCTGCGGGTACTCCAGTTTACTCCACCAATAAAACTCCGCCAAGATATAACTGAAATATTGTTGAAAGTGGCATTAAACACCATAAATCTAAACCTAAGCCTAAGCATTATAAAAACAAAATCATATGTTAAGATCCTTGAGTCTGAGGATGAGGACTTTCTGGCCAAATTTTTTTCAGGGATATTTAAGATATTCTAGTCTTTAAAATATTTTTCTCTTATTTAGATATAATCAAATCATCATTTAGCTTGTTTGACCCAAGGTCAGATTAGTTTTTGCCATCACTTGATGTTTGTCGTTTGCTTGGCAAATATTTATTGTCTACTCTGAAACCACTTGGGTAATTTACAACAACCTGTGGGGGATTATCCCTTTTAAAAATTGTATTGTACAGCCCACCCCCCATCATAGAGGCTACAAAAGAAAAAGCTTGGAAAATATGTTGAACATCTCATTATGAGAAGTTGTTAAGTATAGAATTCCATTAAATGGTCAAGATTTCTATACTTAAAGCTGAAATTGACTGACAGATTGCATAATTAGTTGGATAATTTCTGTGAAATTTGAAATTTTGCTTAAAATGTTGATTATGCAAATTGGACTTATTTTGACAAAAAATCATATCAGATTTTTCTGTAGTGAATGATTAAGGGGCTGTTCCCTTCAATTTAATGTCTTATTGTCCCTTCCCACATTCAAAATGACAAACATTGATTTAAACAGATTTTTTTACTTTTATATTTAGAGCTACAATGTGCTAGCAATGCTTAAAATACATTCTGCGCTTTTCAGATAAACATTTTATGATTAAGATATTAAAACTAATGTTGGTAAATTGGTTCAAAAAGTGTTTTAGAACTACAAGTGAATTTCTTCTAAAACAGGTGAATGACGATCCTGAGAATCTATTGTTTTTTTTGTTTTTTTTATCATTCAGATCTATAGCTTTCATCTGTAAAATATTTCCATCATTATATATATTCATTATGTTAATGTCAAGCTAGAGGAAGAAAAGAACATTTAATTTGGGTCAAACATTCATTCAGGTCGAAGTTACATGCAGCCAAATATTATTTACATGCATATTATGTCTTTACATCAGAACAAATTCATTGGTTCTCATTACCATTGAGTTTTGTCATGAATCGATATTAAATTTAATATTAAAAAGTGCAATATAAAGACTATGAATTTCTGTGGATACTAGAAATAGTGGTTTTGAGATCTGTTATTTAATTTTTTTTTATTGATTCTCGAAACCATAGAGATATATCCATAGCAATATCGTGATTTAGTGATCTATGCCATACAGATTGTTGGCTTGCTCAGTCTTCATTGCAAAAAACTTATGCATGATGCAATTCAACCTTGTCATCTAACAGTAAATGTTTGAATGTTTAAATTTTTTAAATTACCATGAATTTAAATATTTAATCTTTGAAAAAAAAACCTGAGCAAAAAAAATGTTCATAGGTTGAATATTCGACAAATTTGTTAAAATGTAACAAATAAAATTGAAAAATAATGATGTAAATTTTTTTGTAATATGATTTGATCTCTTGACATTTCGGTTTGTATTTGACCTGTGTACCTGTCGTTCAGGCAAGGTGTACTCGATACAACATTATATGATAAGTTTGTCAGTAACTTGTGACAGGTAGGTGGTTTTTCCTGGGTACTCGGGTTTCCTCCACTATTAAAACTGACCACCACGATATAACTGAAATATTGTTGAAAGTGGCATTAAACATCATAGACCAAACCGAAAATTCAATTATAGGAGATAATAGTTTAAAACACAAATGAGACTTTCTTTTATAAGTACAGCATTTTGTGATGAGTAGGATTACATTTTTTACCCACTGAGAACAACATAAAACAATGAACATTTCATCTTTATCTTTAGTTATCTATAAGCTTTAAATATGTTAGACTTTTGTATGTTAACGAAGGAATCGTACAGTAAATATATGACAACGTATTGTGAAATGTCGATGGTTTTATCTCAGTTCACCAGTTTCTTGTACAGTATCCACATGTGACCGTAAATCGGTCAGTTAAGACATTTCCTTATGATTCTCATTCAAATTGGTATTTATCTCAAAGATAAATTCCATGTTTACTTGGGCACTTAAGCCAAATAAAATACCAAAACATCGCTTAATTTGATGAAGAAATGTCGGCTCGCTGACCTTTTTTGTTTGCATATGTTTTGTAATGGCACCCAAGTCACGTTACCTGAAATCGGTCAACCATAAAATAGTCACGTGGAACACAAATAGGCCTAGGAGATGGTATTTTTCAATATTTTTTAATTTGCTTTTTCTATATTTCCCCATTTTTTCATTAAATTGTATTTGTTGTCACTTGTTTTCAGCAGATAATATCTCTGTTTTCACGTACAATTTTATCCATGTAATTTATTTTAAATCATATATATTACCCACAAATATTTCCGCAAAAAATCTGAAAATTGTCTAAGGAATTACTGAATTTCAAAACGAAAACAATGCAATTTCCGTTGCCTAATTGAGTTGTAAATATAGGTCAATATGCGCAGTGGAATGTAAACAAACACAGGATATGCAAATTATCCATTACGGACTGTGTTTTTCTGGAAATATTTGACTTTGATTATTAAGTCAAAATGGTAGTAGTAAAATGGCACCATTTTGGCACCAAAACCTATAGATATATTTTCTTATCTGTTTAAATCTCATTGTTGTCTTGATCAAAGTGAAAGTAAATCCATTATCTATTTCTGGACGCAGTTTGCAGGATAAATGACGTCATCGACATCTGAACTCACGTGACAGTGCATTTCAAAATGGTGACCGATTTCAGGTGTTGACCGATTTTAACGGACGAGAGGATAAATATATGACAACGTATTGTGAAATGTCGATGGTTTTCTCTCAGTTCACCAGTTTCCTCCACCAATAAAAACCTAACTGTATAACACAGATTACACATGTACATATCAAGAATGTTGCTATAGATACGTTGTATGTATCATGTTATTACAATATTATTGTTGGTTGCCATGGAAATACCAATTTTCCATGTAATGTACTTTATTTTTTATGTAGAGATGCATTATATAATACTAAAGGGAATGACCATTTAACTTTTATTTTAGTTTATTGTTTGAAAAAAAAAATTGCAAGCAAATTTTATAGAAAGAAAACATCTTTACCTGAAAGATGCGGGGGGGAAAAATATAATCAGACCCTCCGCTTCTTAACAAGAAATAATGGTGAAATTACTGATGTTTCATGTAAACAAAAAATTAATCTTTGTATGAAAAAAAAATCTGGCTAAAAGTTGATTGGTCAGTCTCCAATTTGAATATTTTATTTTTATTCTTTAACAAATATATGTAAAGCTTTTTAAGATGAGATGAACATCAACATTTACATTGTATTTTGGTATCTGTACCATTTGCTACAAAATCGTAAAAGGTAATTAATGACATTACACAAAATCGTTAAAAGTAATTAATGACATTTCACAAAATTGTAAATAATATGTATAGACAATTTAGGATGAGGAGATTTGACTGTACGATTCCTTTGTGTACCCCTGTGATATCAGGAGTTGGTAATACACCATTTATACCATTTATGTTGTATTGTGTTGTTATTTTGTGCAATAAAATAACCTCTCATTAACAATCTTGTTATGTTTTATATTTGGATTCAAATAGTTGCCAGGTTTATAATGGTACAATTTATTTCAATATTCTTCTTTAAAGATATGCCTCCCATGCCTAAGCAAACACTCCTTCAACTTTTTCGGGTTTTGAAGCAGTTACAAGCCAGTTTACTTGTTCTGATGCAGAGGATTTGCCACAGCTCCCCTTTGATTTTGTGATTCTAGCCAGACTAGACTTAAGAAAATATTCAAATTTTAACATACCAATGGATTATTTTTAGAAGCATAGCCTGACAATAAATAAAAACCTATTGTGTGAATCGTTACTGTTGTTAAGTATTAGATATTGCCCAACTGTTAAAACTGGGACTTTCTGGAAATGTCATTGAACATTATTCTGGTGTAAGCATATAGTGTTGACTTGTCTTATCACCATATATATTGTTGACATGACCTCTCACCATATAGTGTTGACATGACCTATCACCATATAGTGTTGACTTGTCTTATCACCATAGTGTTGACATGACCTATCACCTTAGTGTTGACATGACCTATTACCTTATAGTGTTGACATGACCTATCACCTTATAGTGTTGACATGACCTATCACCATATAGTGTTGACTTGTCTTATCACCATATAGTGTTGACATGACCTATCACCTTAGTGTTGACATGACCTATCACCATATAGTGTTGACATGACCTATCACCATATAGTGTTGACTTGTCTTATCACCATATAGTGTTGACATGACCTATCACCATATAGTGTTGACATGACCTATCACCATATAGTGTTGACTTGTCTTATCACCTTATAGTGTTGACATGACCTATCACCATATAGTGTTGACATGACCTATCACCTTATAGTGTTGACATGACCTATCACCATATAGTGTTGACATGACCTATCACCTTATAGTGTTGACATGACCTATCACCATATAGTGTTGACTTGTCTTATCACCATATAGTGTTGACATGACCTATCACCTTATAGTGTTGACATGACCTATCACCTTAGTGTTGACATGACCTATCACCATATAGTGTTGACATGACCTAACACCATATAGTGTTGACATGACCTATCACCATATAGTGTTGACTTGTCTTATCACCATAGTGTTGACATGACCTATCACCATATAATGTTGACTTGTCTTATCACCATATATATTGTTGACATGACCTATCACCATATAGTGTTGACATGACCTATCACCATATAGTGTTGACTTGTCTTATCACCATAGTGTTGACATGACCTATCACCTTAGTGTTGACATGACCTATCACCATATAATGTTGACTTGTCTTATCACCATATATATTGTTGACATGACCTATCACCATATAGTGTTGACATGACCTATCACCATATAGTGTTGACATGACCTAACACCATATAGTGTTGACATGACCTATCACCATATAGTGTTGACTTGTCTTATCACCATAGTGTTGACATGACCTATGACCTTATAGTGTTGACATGACCTATCACCATATAGTGTTGACATGACCTATCACCATATAGTGTTGACTTGTCTGATCACCATATATTGTTGACATGACCTATCACCATATAGTGTTGACATGACCTATCACCATAGTGTTGACTTGTCTTATCACCATATAGTGTTGACATGACCTATCACCTTATAGTGTTGACATGACCTATCACCATATAATGTTGACATGACCTATCACCATATAGTGTTGACTTGTCTTATCACCATAGTGTTGACTTGTCTTATCACCATATATATTGTTGACATGACCTCTCACCATATAGTGTTGACATGACCTATCACCAGTGTTGACATGACCTATCACCATATAGTGTTGACTTGACCTATCACCTTATAGTGTTTACATGACCTATCACCATATAGTGTTGACATGACCTATCACCATATAGTGTTGACTTGTCTGATCACCATATAGTGTTGACTTGACCTATCACCTTATAGTGTTGACATGACCTATCACCATATAGTGTTGACATGACCTATCACCATATAGTGTTGACATGACCTATCACCATATAGTGTTGACTTGTCTGATCACCATATAGTGTTGACATGACCTATCACCATATAGTGTTGACTTGTCTTATCACCTTATTGTGTTGACATGACCTATCACCTTATAGTGTTGACTTGTCTTATCACCATATAGTGTTGACATGACCTATCACCATATAGTGTTGACATGACCTATCACCATATAGTGTTGACTTGTCTTATCACCATAGTGTTGACATGACCTATCACCATATAGTGTTGACATGACCTATCACCATATAGTGTTGACATGACCTATCACCATATAGTGTTGACTTGTCTTATCACCATATAGTGTTGACATGACCTATCACCTTATAGTGTTGACATGACCTAACACCATAGTGTTGACTTGTCTTATCACCATATAATGTTGACATGACCTATCACCTTATAGTGTTGACTTGACCTATCACCATATAGTGTTGACATGACCTATCACCATATAGTGTTGACTTGTCTTATCACCATATAGTGTTGACTTGACCTATCACCTTATAGTGTTTACATGACCTATCACCATATAGTGTTGACATGACCTATCACCATATAGTGTTGACTTGTCTGATCACCATATAGTGTTGACTTGACCTATCACCTTATAGTGTTGACATGACCTATCACCATAGTGTTGACTTGTCTTATCACCATATAGTGTTGACATGACCTATCACCTTATAGTGTTGACATGACCTATCACCATATAATGTTGACATGACCTATCACCATATAGTGTTGACTTGTCTTATCACCATAGTGTTGACTTGTCTTATCACCATATATATTGTTGACATGACCTCTCACCATATAGTGTTGACATGACCTATCACCAGTGTTGACATGACCTATCACCATATAGTGTTGACTTGTCTTATCACCATATAGTGTTGACTTGACCTATCACCTTATAGTGTTTACATGACCTATCACCATATAGTGTTGACATGACCTATCACCATATAGTGTTGACTTGTCTGATCACCATATAGTGTTGACTTGACCTATCACCTTATAGTGTTGACATGACCTATCACCATATAGTGTTGACATGACCTATCACCATATAGTGTTGACATGACCTATCACCATATAGTGTTGACTTGTCTGATCACCATATAGTGTTGACATGACCTATCACCATATAGTGTTGACTTGTCTTATCACCTTATTGTGTTGACATGACCTATCACCATATAGTGTTGACTTGTCTTATCACCTTATTGTGTTGACATGACCTATCACCTTATAGTGTTGACTTGTCTTATCACCATATAGTGTTGACATGACCTATCACCATATAGTGTTGACATGACCTATCACCATATAGTGTTGACTTGTCTTATCACCATAGTGTTGACATGACCTATCACCATATAGTGTTGACATGACCTATCACCATATAGTGTTGACTTGTCTTATCACCATATAGTGTTGACATGACCTATCACCTTATAGTGTTGACATGACCTAACACCATAGTGTTGACTTGTCTTATCACCATATAATGTTGACATGACCTATCACCTTATAGTGTTGACTTGACCTATCACCATATAGTGTTGACATGACCTATCACCATATAGTGTTGACTTGTCTTATCACCATATAGTGTTGACTTGTCTTATCACCATATAGTGTTGACATGACCTATCACCTTAGTGTTGACATGACCTAACACCATAGTGTTGACTTGTCTTATCACCATATAGTGTTGACATGACCTATCACCTTATAGTGTTGACTTGTCTTATCACCTTATAGTGTTGACATGACCTATCACCATATAGTGTTGACTTGTCTTATCACCATATAGTGTTGACATGACCTATCACCTTATAGTGTTGACATGACCTAACACCATAGTGTTGACTTGTCTTATCACCATATAGTGTTGACATGACCTATCACCTTATAGTGTTGACTTGACCTATCACCATATAGTGTTGACTTGTCTTATCACCATATAGTGTTGACTTGTCTTATCACCATATAGTGTTGACATGACCTATCACCATATAGTGTTGACTTGTCTTATCACCATATAGTGTTGACATGACCTATCACCTTATAGTGTTGACATGACCTATCACCATATAGTGTTGACTTGTCTTATCACTGACAAACTTTATCACATAATGTTGTATCGAGTACACCTCACCTGAGTGGGATTTGAACTCGCAACATTAGTGATTGCAAAGGTAGTTGTAAATCCAACTACCACACGATCACGACCACTATGGCCCCGTCATTTGGGTATTACTCAGAATTTATTTATGGGCCAATTATGCTTTCTGATTGGCTTATATTTAAAAATCTTTATCACCAAAAATACAGGAATGATAAAATTGTTCCTTGGCAGGAATTTCCTTGTATGGCCCTCTAAAAGGTCTAGATTTCTTTGTTTTTGCAATCAGACATTCAAGATGGTCACAACTGCATATGGGAAAATGAAAACAAATTGTCTTAGAAACTAGAAATCTGATTGAACCCAAACTATACATGAGCAATCATTAATTTATTTTGTGTAGCTTCGAAAACTAAGATGGCCACCACCATAGGTCAAATTTAGCATAGATCCCTATGGTAAAAATATTTTAAAATTGTTCATAATCTAAATCTCAAAACCATTTGACAGCAGACATAGCTGGAATGTTCCTTGACATTGGATGGATATAAATGACTGGCTGCTTACTGCAATAATATTCACAAATATAAATTCTTATTATATAGATAGGTGTGAATTATGAGGATTTATCTGTGAAATAAATTCCAGAATCTCGCATGTGAGATATCAGTTTTTTCCCGCCGAAACTACTTTTACACAATTATAAGTGTGGTGGTTACATCCCTTTTTGTGTTACGGTGAATACACCCGTTTTGTAAACTGAAAAAATTCTGCGAAATGTTATTGACAACTTTGCCACATAACCAATATGACGTCATTTAACGTCATATGAAGACTTCCAGATTGAAACGTAAAGATTAGACATTATTTGGCTTCGTGTACGCTTCAAATTTTAATCAAATTTAACTAAAATAAGTTTTCAAGATGAGCATTTTAATTATCATTGTGTATTGTTGTAAATATGACATATAGGATTTCACATTTTCAAGATGGCAGATCCTTCCAGTTGAACCCCTTAGTATAATTGCTTGTAGATTCAAACGTGTGGAATGAAATATACAAATAAAAAATAATAATATATAAGAAATTTTGAAAGTCTATATAATAAACTAAATCATACATTTTGAATATCAAAATAAGACCACTTGTGACCGAATACCCATTAATGATTATCCTTATGCGTACCTCGGTCACTCGTCTTATTTTGATATTCAAAATCTACAATTACCTATACTATATTTATTTTAATAACAATTTAATTACCAGGTATCCAACAGCAACATAACACATATTTGATTATTAAAATGCACTGTCTCCATATGTTCCCATATATTCCGCCCAAGTTTGTTTTTCTGCTGGCAGAAATTTCAGATTTGTTATTTTATTTTCGTTAAAAGAACTTTTCATTTTATCGTGTATTGTGACATTTAGAGGTGTATACATTTCATTGTCGATAATATCTTCCAGACTGAATTTGTAAATGTCGACATCAAATTTCATTTTAACAAAATGAGCGTATTTGTCACGTAAGATTCCAACAGAAATGAGATTCACAATTACATCCAATCTGCCATCACCATCTACATCTCCAATAGCTCCTGAAAAAGAATGATAAATAAAATTAGGAAGATGAGTGAAAGCAGAATGTGACTTGTGTATCCTTGAGGGATGTCAACAACATGCTTTTGTATACTAAAAGGGGGAGTGAGTGTTTGTTGTTTCACACCAAATGAGCAATTTGTCAGCTATATCATGGTGAGAACATGCTACATTCAATAATATGATGATATTTATAAAAAAAAAAAAAAAAAAAAAGGGAGCAACATAGGGTCCTGTCCACCAGTACCTGTGTCTTTGGTCTGATCCGACTGGGGCCTGAACCCACGATTTACCACACGAGGCTAACCTACTATCACACCACAAATGTCGTCTTAAAAAAAGAAATTTATACTTGGTACTGTAAGGGTGTTTAACAACCTGTTGCAAACATTCACCAATTAATATACTTTGTGTTCAACATTCTGTTTTAAAAGTATGGCCATTGATTTAATGATTTAGTGATTCGGTATAAACAGGTAAAGATCAATTTCACATTTATTTAAGAACAATAAATATGTATCCCATTTAAGGATATAAATATAAATATTTAAAGCTAAATAACTATGGAAGCTTGTAGAAAAATATTTATTGAACCGAACGGTATCAATGCACTAAGCTGACCTGAGTTTGAGTCAGAATTCTGCAAATTTACAAACGAGTGAAATCCGTAGCTCTATGGTCACAAAAAAAAAAGACCATAATATCTACAGTTCTTCAGCTAATAGATTTGAATACAGTGCCATCTTAACGCATGGGCACGTTTCCTAAGGGCCCCACAAGCATAGGGGCAATTATGTTGTGTACAGCATGTATTTTAATGTTTAAACAGTTAACACTGATTTTGTTGGAAGTACCAATACAATAAATATATGTTTAATTTTATCGACATTTACAGTTTTATTCCTGTGAGTGGTTGTGTGGGTATGGGCCCCAGTAACACTGCTTTTCCCAAGGGCCTATATAATGCTGTTAAGACGGCCCTGATTGTATACCTGTAGTTCTTTCATCAGGCTGAATCATTATACACATAGGTTTAATAGCTTGTCGTTTTCCTCTCGTCCATGGAACTTCTAACTCTGTCAGCGTATGGTTGTCTCCAAATTTATTGACTACATGTTTGACTGACTGCATGTCTGCTTCTGTCAATTCTGTAATCAAAATTAATCACCATTTTATATTTATATACCGGTAAACGTATATCATGTTTGTTATTACGTAGTCCCTCTTCTAAGTACACTCCCATAAAAGCCACCATTCCTGTAAGGCCCCTCCCACCAAAGCCCACCTCTCTGATCAGGCCAGATTTTATACGGTCTCTATAAAACACTGCAAAGGACCTCCTTTGTGGACAAAGGAGCACAAAGGACCATAAGGCAAATTTTAATTGGCACAAAGGACCTACATATTAAATATTAAGTAAACAAAATATATAATTCACGAAAAAACGTATGAATTTTATTTGTTAAGCCTTTAATAAAGGTTACTTTGTCACAACTTAAAAGATGTTGAATGGTAAGGAACAAAATAAGTATCGGCGCAGACCCGAATATACGAATATAATATGGAATTTGTTGGCCATAATATTTAGCATTATTGTATGTTATTTTATAGAAATTTAATAATAAACGTGATTTGATAAAAAAAAAAAAATGAATGAAAAATATTATATTTTATGTTTTATTTAAGAAATAATTACCGGTAGCCATATATTTATATTGTTTTTACCACGGGTTGGCACTTTATGCCGAATATTTTACCACGAGCGGTATCGATTCTAATAGGACAATTACGGAAAATTTTCAAATCGAAGCGGCCTAGATCATCCAGTGTTTTTGGCTGTTCTGTTAATTAAACAGACTGAAATGTTACAATAATATTTCATTTTTTCCCAAAGAATTTTGAAATGACAAGCGGAAAGGTGTTTCAATGCCGATGGTAAATAAGTTTTGAAATTTCTAAATGTTGTCATTCATGAATACCAATTCAAAAGAAAGGGGAAATTTCACTTTGACGAGGAGGCGTACACGAAGCCCAAAAAGCCTGATCTTTACATTTTACACTGGAAGTCTTCATATGACGTCATATTGTTTATGATCTAAAGCTGTCAACAAAATTTTGCGGAATTTTAATTTGTGTGATTGTTAGGGACCGACCATTTAACTTGAAGGGGGGTTATGGTTTTTATTTCATTCAGAAAAAAAATTTCGGACGACACGCAAAACGCGAAATTTTTTTCCAGAATTTAACATTAGATTTTATGACAAAAACTCTAAATCGGATTTTTTTTTTCCCTCCACCAAAATCAGAATATTTTTTTCAGCAACATTGGGAATCAGAATATTTTTTTAGAAAAAAACCATACCCCCCTTCAAGTTAAATGGTCGTTCCCTTAGACCCAGGGATATGCAAGAATACATTTTAATGTTCAGTATTGCATTAGAATGGAGATAAAAATACAAATACTATATATACTCTGATCTCCTAAATTTTAAACACTTCATTTTTAAGTTGAACACTCATGTTTATTTATTTTGTGTATTGCATCATTAGGCATCTTTTACAAGGGAGTGGCATGGAACAGCCGCTTTATAAACACTAGCCACGTCTATCTATGACATAATCAGTCATAGATAAATATTATTTTTACCACGGGTTTGGACTCCAAGCGTTTGAAGGACGTCATATTGGAATAGTAATTTAAACATGCGATAACTGTAACGTATAATGGACGGTACGGCAATGAACATTCACGTTGTGTAAAAACGTGTCACAGAATTTATAATACAAGACGAAAGAAAATACGTCTACAGTAAAGAATTTGGTAATAAATTCATAATTTTTTTTTTTTAAGATAGATTAAAAACAAAGCGTAATGACAATTCACGATAAATAGTTCAAAGAAGCAGTTGTTTGGGACGATAATGTTATTTAGATGATAAATATAAATTGTAACTAATATAAAACAATCATCCTAAGAGAGGGAAATCAAATTTTGCAGACGTTCTGTAATAAAACATATGCACATTTCTGGCTTGATTCTAAAATCATACGTTTTTACATATTTCTATGCAGTTTAATGAAAATAACATATATTTCCACCATAATCTGTACACAATTTTAAGGTTGTAACAACTTGTGAATTTTCTTTTTGCTATGAAATCATCCTCAGATTTTTTCACAAGATTCAAATATCTACAAATTATAAGAATATTATTCTCCAATTCTTTGTAATTTCTGTTACTCTTGCAATAACATGTACCATTTTGCCTGTCGTAATGGAAACAACTCCTAAAAGAAAACGTATAATACAGTCCTCGAAATAAAAATTTGAATTTACTGGTCCGAATTAAATTCTAGAATTTATTTCATATATATCTAAATAAAAATTGAAAAATTAACTGGTCCTAACAAAGTTTTACTGGTCTTGGGCCAGAGGTGCAGTGTTCATCATGAGGACTGTAATGTTAAGATTAAAAAGGGAATGTGTAAAACGTCTATTGTTAAAAGTCTTACTGTAATAATGTTTCTCTGATCCTTTTTCCCACAATTTGATTGGTGTTTTCATAACTGTTCTATCAACAGCAAACATCTCCGCTAACATCAACGTCTGATCTGACTCACATTCTATAAAGTTCTGGCCAGGTGCTCGACGTCTGCGTGTAAAATGACTTTCAGGTAAGAGGACACCAGGAACCTCAAGATTATTCTCGTCAATTATTATTTCCTCCAATTCGTTTAGGTTGGAACTACGTCTGTTTATCTAGAAATAAATTGTAAACAAGAGCAACGCAAAGCGTGGCATATCCCCTCGCCTAAAAATTAGACCCTGTGACCTTGACCTTTGACCTTGAAAATCAATAGGGTTCCAGATTCTCTTAAGGTTTAAGTATGTACCAAGTTTGGTTAAAATCAGTTGAAGGATGTTGATTCTAGTGTTCACAAGGATGTTACGCAGTAAAAATTTGACCCGGTGACATTGACCTTTGACCTATGACCTTGAAAATCAATAGGGTTCCAGACTCTCCTAAGGACTACGTATGTACCAAGTTTGGTCAAAATCCATTGAAGGATCTTGATTCTAGAGTGTTCACAGAGATGCTATGCGGTAACAATTTGACCCGGTGACCTTGACCTTTGACCTTGAAAATCAATAGGGTTCCAGATTCTCTTAAGGATTAAGTATGTACCAAGTTTGGTCAAAATCCATTGAAGGATGTTGATTCTAGTGTTCACAAGGATGTTACACGGTAAAAAATGTATCCAGTGACCTTTGACCTATGACCTTGAAAATCAATAGGGTTCCAGAGTCAGTATGTACCAAGTTTAGTCAAAATCCATTGAAGGATGTTGATTCTAGAGTGTTCACAAGGATGTTATGCGGTAAAATATTTACCCAGTGACCTTGACCTTTGACCTAGGACCTTGAAAATCCATATGGTTCCCGACTCTCCTAAGGACTACATTTGTACCAAGTTTAGTCAAAATGCATTGAAGGATGTTGATTCTAGAGTGTTCACAAGGATGTTATGCGATAAAAATTTGACCCGGTGACCTTTGACTTATGACCTTGAAAATCAATAGGGCTCCAGATTTTCTTAAGGACTAAATATGTACCAAGTTTGTTCAAAATCCATTGAAGGATGATGTTGATCCTAGAGTGTTCACAAGGATTGTGACGGACGGACGGTAGCGTTACTATATCCTCTCGCAACTTCGTTGGCGAGGGGATAATAATAATATCAGTGGTGTAATAGTTAGTGTGCTAACCTCAAGGTCGGTGTATTGTGGGTTCGAACACCAATCGGGTCAAACTAAAGACTATAAAATTGGCATTAGTTGTTTCTCCACTATGCATGCAGCACTAAAGAGTTAGAACTTAGAGCAAAGACTTGTTGGCTCAGAATCAGAACAATGTGTCAGAGTGGAGTGTCTGATGTCTACCAGCGAACTGTTGTTTCAGTGAGCTAGCTATAACAATCCAACTCAGCATGTTGGTCTACATCTTCGCTAGCCAAGGGTTACGATTCGGGTCCGCCTTCTCTCCACCCTTGGCAGATCTAGAATACATTTTGAGGATTCACGCTTTAATATTTCATTGGTTACGGCTACCAGTACACGTATCCAATCAGAAGACGTTTTAGACGGAGCACATGTTATCCACGAAATGTAAACAAAAATGGCACCGGAATGCTCTCATATGACAACGATTTGCCACTTCCCGTTTTGGTTCCAATGAAAACATCTTTCCCGTCTGCCAAAGCTTTGAAACTTTCACTTGGTTAACAGTAAGTGCTTCCAAATTAAATTTACCACAAATAGGTTTTTATTCACTGGGCGCTGCCATTTTCAACTCTCCAACATACGTATAACAAAACGATTCTGATTGGCTGGCGATGACGACTATCTAAGGGGCGCAACTTCGATAAACCACCAGGTGGCATTGCGCGTGAATTTCAAAATGTATTCTAGATCCGCCAAGGGTGGAGAGAAGGGGGACCCGAATCGTAACCCTTGGCTAGCGAAGATGGTTGGTCTAGTACAAAGTGATTTCTTTATCTCATCAAAATCTAACTTGTTCTTGCCATGAAGATAGCTGAAAAATTACTCTCTTGTAATTAAATAGCAATCACTCCCTCACTCCTAGTCTGTATACTGGACCAGGATCAGTCAAATTTAATGGAATTTTCCAGATATCATTCCGAGTTTGTTCACGATTTTATTCATTATTTTGAAGTAAGATGATGTTGGTCTCTTGAGTATAATATACAAAAATGTAGCAAACAGTTCATGGTACTTTGGACCAAATAGCAGTTTAGGGACCAGTTGGTCAATCACAAAATATCATTTAGGTCTGAGCTTCCCTATAAAATTGCTTGGGTGACCGACGGTCCATAAACTGTCATATTCTCTTCAATGCCATGATCTATTTGTTATATATTACTTATCAAGTGTTTTGAAATAAAAAAAAAATCCTTAAAAAAAAACCCTGCTCATTTGATATAAGTAGACTTACAATTTGTTAAGTGGACAAATTTGACTAGGTGAGTTAAAAGGTCGTAAAAGAGTGTACACTGCTTTCCAGCCAGAAAATCTTATAAGAAAAGTCATATGTAAATCATAAAACAATTTTATACTGTTTACCTGAACACCTGTGGGTTCACAAATAGAGATGTCATTTAGTATTTAAACCGATAACTATCTGAACAACTGTAGCTTCAAGAATACCCACTTAATTTAAACTTGCAACTCTACAAGCACATCCATGTACATTTGTACATGTATAACAGCATGTACATGTATAACAGACTGTTTAAAAACTTACAACTCTCTGAGCACCTGTAGCTCCGTGTATAGCAGCCTGATTTAATATTCCGTCACCTTTACGTCCTTGCATCCTGAACAAGAATACATCTCTATTATAACTACTTGTTCTGGCTACTAAATCTGAGGAGACATCGTACCTAGTACTAGACGTATTCCATAATACAGTGCCATCTTTACCATCCATTATTATAACCTAGGAATATATATAGGTTGATCAACAATATAATTGTAATACTAAGTACATCATAAAACACTCATAATGGTATGAACTGCAATAATTTTAAACAATATAATGCTATTTGTGGGTCCATAAATCTAGCTTAACCCCATCACTTTTTATTTATGTGGTTGAGGTATAGATTTTGTATCTGTTCCTACTATTTTTATATTTGATTTTGGAACTGTTCCGACAGTGTGGTATTTTTTATTTTCATTTTATTATCTGATGATTAGAAAATTTTCATTTAGTTTTCTTCAATTTTGCTGCTGAATATAAGGAATATGTTCAATTTTTCATAAACCGCTTCGAGTGTAAACTGCCCCAAACCAGGTTATATTTTATAACCTGTTCAAAAATTGAACATATTCCTTAAATAAACTTATTATAATTAGTGTTGATCTAGATGATTCTATGACCTTACATCTGTAGCGTTGTAGTACGGCCAGCTGCCTAGACTCCAGTGTACCATAAAATCTAATACGTCATCATCATTAAAATATCCTGGAGCTGGCGAACTGAAAATAATTTTGTTTTATTAGTAAGAAAGGATATGGATGTAAATGATCATGAGATAATATCCAATTTTACACTTAGACACAAATAAAAGTAAAGGAGCAGAACTTTTATTGCTATTTAATATTTCACAGTCTTTAACAATGAGCAAAACTCATACCCAAAAATCAATGTGAATCAGCCTCCAGATTACAGTTGAGCAGTATTTCTTTACTTCTGTTGAGAAATGCTACATCATCTTTGTTATTCTGATGTTATTTGGTGTATAGAATTGTATGTATGTATGTATGTATGTATGATGAGTGAGTGATTGATTGATTGTTGTTTAACACTAAATGAGCATTGATTTTTCAGTCCTATCATGGCGAGAACATGTTACTATTTCATGAGATGATATTGATACTAGATCAACATGCTTAATTGGAATTTTACAGAGCATTTATATGGAGCAGATTAGCAAGCATCTTCTGGAAATAGTTTGAATGATAATAATTGAGTTAACAAAGAAGATGCTATTATTTTTGTGAGGGAGAGGAATAATAAAAACCGTACATATCCAATTATCCAGCGTGCACGATAATAAACATTGTCCCCCAGGTTTAAATACTTCTTTAGTTGCTTTCATTGGTTTAACAGACAATTAAATAGACTTTCGTTTGATGACATGAAATCAATCTATTAGATTTAGCTGATAAAGCTCTAATTAAAATTGTATTTCTTGATAAAACAGTTTTAGTGTTGTATACTTAAATTATAGTCTCTGTATTCCAAAAGACCATCCCCTTTTATCAGGCCAGAATTCAAATGCACTAAAATAGTAAAATACTCCTAAATTGTCCCCCCCCCCCTCCCCCCCCCCCCCCCCCCCCAAGAGAGACCACTCATCTTCAGAGATGAAAGTGCTCACTGATGAGTGAGTGAACCATTCTTGTTTAATGCCAAACGAGCAATATTTCAGCCATATCATGGCGAGAACAAGTTACATTTGGATGAGATAATGATGTCCACTTTGTTCTAGACCAACATGCTGTGCTAGCTCAGTGAAACAACAGTCCGTGGGTAGAAATGTCACGTCACTCGCACACATTATCCTGATTCCGAGCCAACCAGTCTTTGCTCCTTCTTCTTACTGCTGCATGCTTAGCAGAGAAGTAACAAATATTAAGTTCATAGTCTTTGATTTGACCCGATCTGGGCTTGAACCTAGATCTATCACACTCATTGCGAGCACACTAACCATTACACTAACGGTGCGGCTGGTGAAAAAAGAGGAAGCCCCATATACAGTACCTCCAAACCTCCAATTTCCAGCTGCTTGAATCAAGTTTGACATGTTATTTCCAAATATTTTGATAAAAAAGATTTCATCTCTGTCTCTTATAAGACCACTGTTTCATTGTAGAGGTGGTGGCCTTATAAAAGAGGGACTCACCTCTGTCTCTTATAAGGCCACTGTTTCATTGTAGAGGTGGTGCCTTATAAAAGAGGGACTCATCTCTGTCTCTTATAAGACCACTGTTTCATTGTAGAGGTGATGGCCTTATAAAAGAGGGACTCATCTTTGTCTCTTATAAGACCACTGTTTCATTGTAGAGGTGATGACCTTATAAAAGAGGGACTCACCTCTGTCTCTTATAAGACCACTGTTTCATTGTAGGGGTGGTGGCCTTATAAAAGAGGGGCTCATCTCTCTGTCTCTTATAAGACCACTGTTTCATTGTAGAAGAGGTGATGGCCTTATAAAAGAGGGACTCATCTCTGTCTCTTATAAGACCACTGTTTCATTGTAGAGGTGATGGCCTTATAAAAGAGGGACTCATCTTTGTCTCTTATAAGACCACTGTTTCATTGTAGAGGTGATGGCCTTATAAAAGAGGAACTCATCTTTGTCTCTTATAAGACCACTGTTTCATTGTAGAGGTGATGGCCTTATAAAAGAGGGGCTCACCTGTGTCTCTTATAAGACCACTGTTTCATTGTAGGGGTGGTGGCCTTATAAAAGAGGGACTCATCTCTGTCTCTTATAAGAACACTGTTTCATTGTAGAGGTGATGGCCTTATAAAAGAGGGGCCGTCATGGTCGTGATCGTATGGTAGTTGAATAAGTGCCAATCAGCACTGACGTTGTGAGTTCGAATCCCGCTCAGGCGAGGTGTACTCATTTACTCAATACAACATTATGTGACTTGCGGCAGATCTGTTGTTTTCTCCGGGTATTACGGTTTCCTCCACCAATAAAACTGACCGCCACGATAAAACTGAAATATTGTTGAAAGTGGCGTTAAACACCATAACCCTATTTAATATAGCAACTCTATATAATATGAATGAAATGATGAAAACAAACAAATAATATGAATTAACACATAAATATGCTTGACACCATTTTATTTTATCGAATACTTTTCGCATGTAACTGCAAATGCACTCTTAATATTAAAACCTAAATTTCAAAATCCTAAAAGCAAAGACCAACCAAAATGCCCCCAAAGTTTAATACATTGCACATTGGCATTTAAGCAAACTTGATAGCAAATGAGCCCCACTCCATAGCATAGCATAGCATAGCATAGCAGCAACATTAACTGCTAAAACTACATTCCAAGCCAAGTAGAAAGCATATTAAACCAAAAACAATGAAGAAAGAGACTCCATAAATATACAAAATGTAAATAGAATCCACAAACCATAAGTCAGTGGTGGATTAAACGGGGAGGGGGGGGGGGGGGCTTGAGCCCCCTCGTCGAACAAGTCGAGCACATATATTAATATACGCTTTTCAAGGCTAGTTAACGTCACGATATGGCTGTTAATCGAATGGTTTCGATCTGTGTGATGAAAGTAAAAGAAAATACAAATTAATTTCTTTGTATTGAATTAATCTTCAAAGAGGTAATTATACCTAATTATGCTAAATCAAATTTTCAAGTTTTTATGAATGTATTGTCAAAATACCAATTAATCAGGTATTGTCTTAAACCGTTATATAAACATGTCTAGTGTCACAATTTCATATAGGTATAACCACCAACACCTGTAAATTGAGGCTTTTTTAAATATCATTTATTTTTACAAAAAAATTAAAGGCAAATGTTGCTGTATTACAAAAAAAAAAAAAAAAAAAAAAATACACGAGTTTCCGTTTTGAAAATATATGAATACAGCATATTTTAAACTCTAAATGAAAATATAAATACATATAAAATAATTAAGATTAATTAGAAATAAAATAGACTTAAATTAGATTTTTTCCCTGCTATTGCTCAAACCCTTGAGCACTTTACAAAACTGCCAAAACACACATACACCAGACCAGAAGAAGCTGATGTAACTTCTTTGTTGAATTCCATTAGCAACTTTGATTTTGTCGTAGCCATTGTTATTGTTCAAATGTGCCTGGCTTTTAAGAAAGGGCTCAGCAGATCACTAGGTTTAGATTAAACTTATTTTATTGTTAACTATATAACATTTGGATCAGACACAAGTTATTCCAACTTACAAAGGTCCTCTACAAGATCACTACAAGAGAGATCACTTGACATAGGCAGAGCCTTAAAAAGCGTAAATGTAATTCAGAGCTCACTGGACTGCAGAGCAAATGTTGAACAATTCAACCACCAGTGCTTTGAGAGGAGTGCTAAAATATGTGAACCGCTAGACATAGAAGTTAAAAAACCTAGAATATGCGGGAGACAAATAATGAGAGATAATGTTGAAGCAGAGAGTCCGGAAGACTACTTTAGGAAGTCAATAACTGTACCTTTTCTCTACTGTATGCTAAATGAAATGAAAACAAGGTTAACCGAGCTACACGCCAGAACCGCTTTGGGACTACAGTTGGTTCCATCAATTTTTGAAAATATTGCTCCATAACTGAGCCCCCTGTCAACAGAGTCTCTGGATCCGCCCCAGACTTATTAAGTCCCTCCATTTGTCTGTCACATTAACTTTTAGATGTATGTATGTTTATGTTTGTAGTGTTTAACGTGGTTTTCAACAATATTTCAGTTATATCGTGGCAGTCAGTTTTATTGGTGGAGGAAACTGGAGTACCAGGAGAAAACTACCAACCTGTCGCAAGTCACAGACAAACTTGATCAAATAATGTTGTATTAAGTACACCCCGTCATGAACGGGGTTCGAACTCACAAAGTTAATGGTAATAAGCACTGATTGCATAAGTAGTTCTAAATCCAACTACCATACAATCATGACCAGGCAACCCCATAACTGTTTGAGTGTCAATAATTATGCCTCAGCTAGCACCTTATACCTTCATATATACTTATTGCCTTATCAGGTTTACCAAACTAGTGACCATCCATATAGTTCCACTTGGTCATGTCCGTTTAGCTCAGCCATGCAATCTTACAATGTTAAATCCTACTATGATTTCAACATGTAACTTTGAAGGAATATAATGAAAGAAATACTCACCTCAGCTATTTGTTTTAAGTTGATTTGCTGAATAAGCGATAGAAACTATGTAGATACAAATTGCTTACTTATTGTATAAGAAGTTAATTTCAATTTTGACTAATAAAAAAAATTTCAGATTACAAAAGTTGTCTTTTTTATAAAATGCAATCACACAGTTTTCAGAAAAGTGAAAATGATTTTAAATTTATTTTCAACACTCATTAATTTACAATTATAGTGAATGGAAAAAAAGAAGAAAACCATTACTTTGTAGTAGAGAATGAAATTCTAGAAATTATCAGAATCTAGAGTTCTAATAAATTTATTTTTCTATAAATAGTGTAAACGTTAACATTCCTATTGCCTAACTAATCTGGTAAACTGATCAGGCCATAGGTGTTCATCAAGGTATACATAGGGTGCTAATTGCGACATAGTAACCAATGTATCAGATATATATATATAAAAAAAAAAAACGTAAATACTAAATTTCAAATTCTTTTCACAACTGTTACACAAGCTGTGACTTCAGTTATCTTAACTTTTGTTTATTCACAGTCCATTACACATGGAATTGTGAGAAAATTAGCAAGGAAAGAATTAAAAAATAGATATAATATTACAGTCAACATCTTTAATTATTGATCAATATCAATTTCAAATACATAACTTTTACCAATATGGTAAATATATAATTAACTCAGTAAGGACATGCATCTGGAATGTACAAGCGTCGCCACATTAATGTGCCAGAAACAAAAGCCAGGAATTGGATTTCAAACGTCTTTTTATGTTCAATGATTTGAGGTCTGAGGTTATTGTTTGGTTTGTTGATATTGGTGGAATTGCTGACCATCACCGATTAAACTTTCTTTTTATCAATAATTAACTCATCAGGAATATGCACCTAGAATGCACAAGTGTCACAGTCATGCTTAACACAATATGTGGTCAAATTCATAGCAATTCTGCCAATTTTGTTTGCCCCTGCCTATGTCCGTACATTTGGTCAAAAGATATATTAAGGTGGTACCATACACTTCAGGTAAAATTTGATCTGCTCGTTTAATTTTCTTATTTTTTTGGCAGTGTGTTTGAATATATCCACTGTAATAAATATCAAAATTTTAACAAATTCCAACCAATAGACTCAGAGCTATAAATTCACTAGCCACATAGCAGCTTTTCTCTCTGTGGTTTAGAGCACCAAGATGCTTGAAATCTGCATACAAATATCATATGATTAAAACGTTCAACTGATTTTAAAGAGTTATCTCCCTGTAGTGTATGGTACCACCTTAAATAGTCTTTTGGAGCAAGTAAACCAAAGGGATTCAACAGGATAGGCAAAATCAACTTAGGCTACCTATGCCTGAGTAAGATTGACCTTCAATTTAACCTTTGACCTATGTTACAGTGGAACCTGTCTAATCCGACACACCAAGGGACCAGGCAAATGTGTTGGATTGTACATGATGTCGGAATACTCAGTTTTTATTTTAGTTAACAGAAATACTTTGGGACCATAAATTTTTATCAGATGTCACAGGATGTTGGAAAACTCAGGTGTCGGATTGCATTGGTTCCACTGTACTAGAAACATTGGTCCATTCCAACTTATTTCACTAGGACCATTTTATTGTTTACAAATACCTGTAAGATTCCCTGTTTTCAAATTTAACTTTCCACATGACATCTAATGTTTCCCCATCAAATAAGATCATTGTTCCATCAAATCCTGACATTAAAATGTCCTTGACACCATCTTTGTTCATATCTACAAGGACAGGTGGCACCATCACACCTTTTTGTTCTGATCTAAAATGAATATGTAATGCATTTTAAATAATGGATGAAAGTACCGCTGAATATCTATATGAATGAATGTTCACTTCATGCGGGAGATTTATGTCTCCCGCGCGGGGAGACCCAGTCCATGCGGGAGATAAGGCTCTTATGCGGGAGACTCCAGCGCAAAGGGGGAGGGTTAACAGGTATGTCTTAGATATATTAATCACATATACATGTATTTATGTACAGTGATACCTGTTTAACTGAACCTCTTTGGACCCGACTATTTTATTCGTAATATATAGGTGATTGATTTATACATCCTACATTTGGACTTTATTTAAAGGTCAGTTTACACAGGATGCCAGTTCATTCAGGGTTCCATTTAGAAAGGTTTCACTGTCTAAACAGAAAAGTTTTTGCAATACATGAACAAATTAATTTTAATATTACACTGTAGTTTAATCATCATATTTTTTTGTTATAGATTCTATTGCAACTTTCATGTAATTGTTTTCAGAGTTATCTCCCCCTTCTTGATCAATTTTTAAGTACTTTGTATATAACTCTGAGCTACAGATGGTAATAAGTGGTGGTTTTACATGTCTTATTATATCCATTCAATGTTTTATATTTTGATCAGATGATTTAAAGATACAGGATATATTTGTTTCAGAAAATTTCAATGAACAATTGAATACTCAAGAATGTTAACATAATATGAGACAGGCAACCTGTTTGAAGGACGAAGTCCTAAAATTTCAATAATACAATGATCTGTACAAGTTATTATCTTTTATTTCGAATGAATTTTGTAGCCGATTTGTTATGGCTGTTCCGTTCATTTTACCTACTGTATGCCACTCTTCCGTCGGGAGTTTCGTAGAAAGATATTTTTTTATTAGAATTTTATTTCAAGTTTATTTCGATTTTACATAGAGTAAATAATTAAAGAATTGGGAATTTTTCATTGAAATATATTTCTTTTGCATTTCTAAATTATCAATTGATCTATTTTTTAAACTTCCGGTTAACAGATATTTGGTTATCAATATAGAAGGAAAAATCGGACAGCCTACAGTTATAAGGACGTTGTCCTTTATTAAACAATACAAACATATTTTTTGACAAATTCCACATCAATTGTGTGATAGTTAGCATGAATGCATTGAGAGAGGTAGATCACAGGTTTTATTTTAATTTATAAGATTTATTGTTTGTAATCTTGTTGTCATCTTATAAATATAGATGGAATCCTGCTTACTTGACGTTTATACGACATGTAGTGATTCAATCGATCAATCTTTCATACGTGTTTCCCCAATAAATCTTTACCCCATCAGTTAAATTTGCTGCTAAAAAAATTAACATGATATTGTTTGAAATTCAAAATGTGCATGTACGAATGCTGTCTTGTCTTGTTTAAATATTTTATTGATTAAAGCCACACATAGCCATCGGCTGTCGACAATCCTCATAAAATAAATAAAGAATTAAATTAATGTGACATCAAAATATAATCTATATACCTGAAAAGTTCAATTTCTCCTTTAAAATTAGGTTTTCTATATCCCCACGGCTTGTACTTCCCTTTAACATTAGGAGCTTGGTGACTGTGGTCTAAGTTATTAACATATCTGTAGAAATCTGGTATAGATATTGCCAGGAATAAACCTAGAAATAACAAATACTGTAATATAGTATTGTCATGGCAACATAAACTATTTATAAAAAGTAAGTTTTAAGAATTATGGTCAACAATTCAATAAATATCAACAAAACAAACAACTATAGAGAAACCAGTCCAAACTGATCATGGAATAAAACAGAATACTGTAAAAACTAATATAACATTATCATACTATTAGATGGAAGACTAGAGTAACACGACAGGTTCCACTAGTGGAGCAGGAACTGTAAAAACTAATATAACATTATCATACTATTAGATGGAAGACTAGAGTAGCACGACAGGTTCCACTAGTGGAGCAGGAACTGTAAAAACTAATATAACATTATCATACTATTAGATGGAAGACTAGAGTAACACGACAGGTTCCACTAGTGGAGCAGGAACTGTAAAAACTAATATAGCATTATCATACTATTAGATGGAAGACTAGAGTAACACGACAAGTTCCACTAGTGGAGCAGGAACTGTAAAAACTAATATAACATTATCATACTATTAGATGGAAGACTAGAGTAACACGACAGGTTCCACTAGTGGAGCAGGAACTGTAAAAACTAATATAAGATAACATTATCATACTATTAGATGGAAGACTAGAGTAACACGACAGGTTCCACTAGTGGAGCAGGAACTGTGAAAACTAATATAACATTATCATACTATTATATGGAAGACTAGAGTAACACAACAGGTTCCACTAGTGGAGCAGGAACTGTAAAAACTAATATAACATTATCATACTATTAGATGGAAGACTAGAGTAACACGACAGGTTCCACTAGTGGAGCAGGAACTGTAAAAACTAATATAACATTATCATACTATTAGATGGAAGACTAGAGTAACACGACAGGTTCCACTAGTGGAGCAGGAACTGTAAAAACTAATATAAGATAACATTATCATACTATTAGATGGAAGACTAGAGTAACACGACAGGTTCCACTAGTGGAGCAGGAACTGTAAAAACTAATATAAGATATCATTATCATACTATTAGATGGAAGACTAGAGTAACATGACAGGTTCCACTAGTGGAGCAGGAACTGTAAAAACTAATATAACATTATCATACTATTAGATGGAAGACTAGAGTAACACGACAGGTTCCACTAGTGGAGCAGGAACTGTAAAAACTAATATAACATTAT
The DNA here is from genome assembly GCA_963383655.1 of Bathymodiolus septemdierum. Lineage (NCBI taxonomy): Eukaryota > Metazoa > Mollusca > Bivalvia > Mytilida > Modiolidae > Bathymodiolus > Bathymodiolus septemdierum. Next base: position 14,839,420 of record OY726526.1, on the reverse strand, counting down.
CATACTATTAGATGGAAGACTAGAGTAACACGACAGGTTCCACTAGTGGAGCAGGAACTGTAAAAACTAATATAACATTATCATACTATTAGATGGAAGACTAGAGTAACACGACAGGTTCCACTAGTGGAGCAGGAACTGTAAAAACTAATATAACATTATCATACTATTATATGGAAGACTAGAGTAACACGACAGGTTCCACTAGTGGAGCAGGAACTATAAAAACTAATATAAGATAACATTATCATACTATTAGATGGAAGACTAGAGTAACACGACAGGTTCCACTAGTGGAGCAGGAACTGTAAAAACTAATATAGCATTATCATACTATTAGATGGAAGACTAGAGTAACACGACAGGTTCCACTAGTGGAGCAGGAACTGTAAAAACTAATATAAGATAACAGTATCATACTATTAGATGGAAGACTAGAGTAACATGACAGGTTCCACTAGTGGAGCAGGAACTGTAAAAACTAATATAACATTATCATACTATTATATGGAAGACTAGAGTAACACGACAGGTTCCACTAGTGGAGCAGGAACTGTAAAAACTAATATAAGATAACATTATCATACTATTAGATGGAAGACTAGAGTAACACGACAGGTTCCACTAGTGGAGCAGGAACTGTAAAAACTAATATAACATTATCATACTATTAGATGGAAGACTAGAGTAACACGACAGGTTCCACTAGTGGAGCAGGAACTGTAAAAACTAATATAACATTATCATACTATTAGATGGAAGACTAGAGTAACACGACAGGTTCCACTAGTGGAGCAGGAACTGTAAAAACTAATATAACATTATCATACTATTAGATGGAAGACTAGAGTAACACGACAGGTTCCACTAGTGGAGCAGGAACTGTAAAAACTAATATAACATTATCATACTATTAGATGGAAGTCTAGAGTAACACGACAGGTTCCACTAGTGGAGCAGGAACTGTAAAAACTAATATAACATTATCATACTATTAGATGGAAGACTAGAGTAACACGACAGGTTCCACTAGTGGAGCAGGAACTGTAAAAACTAATATAACATTATCATACTATTAGATGGAAGACTAGAGTAACACGACAGGTTCCACTAGTGGAGCAGGAACTGTAAAAACTAATATAACATTATCATACTATTAGATGGAAGACTAGAGTAACACGACAGGTTCCACTAGTGGAGCAGGAACTGTCTACCCTTCCTGAGGACCTGAGTTCACCCTCGGTTTTTAGTGGGGTTCGTGTTACTAGATCTTTAGTTTTATGTGTAGTGTTTTGTAGATCGTTGTTTGTCCTTTTGTCCTTTTTCCTTTGGCCGTTGTGTCGTCTGTCCTTTTTCGATTTACGGAATCTGATTACCCCTTTGGTATCTTCAAACTCTTCTTACCTCACAAGTTTATTATTATTGATATCTGCAGATTCATATTTTCTTGTGCTAAACACTAGCACCAACCTCTACTGTTGATCAGATTGATATGGAATAGGAATTTTGTGACCTTCATTTCATTTAATGTTCATGTAATTTAGAACATGGAGTACATTGTAAGTCTTAATTCTCCATATCAGTTATATGACTATAATTACTAAGTATATAGATGGCAGGGACATAATGAAATTTCTCAGTGAAATAAATCTGATATTTCACATGGAAAATAAGGACATGTAAACATAGATAATTTATTATAAACAACTCCATAATATTTCTTCTATGAGGAACTAATATTCTATATTGTTAACTTTTATTCCGTTAGGAATAAATATTGCAATTTGTTTTTTCTGTTGGAATAATTATAACATAACTCTTTATTCCAATCAGAACAAATGCTATTGCAGATATTCTATCACAGATTCTCCATTTCCCCCCCTACACTATTAAATAGTTTTACCTCCAACAGTTTCCCCCCTATTAAATAGTTTTACCTCCAACACTTTCCCCTCCACTACCATACAGTATATACTGAGAACCATCCTTGCGCTGATGGACGACGGGGGATATATACGTTTCTTTCTTCTCTGGCATATCTAAGTGACGACCTATTGGCTGTCCAGTCGCTCCATTTATCATTATCAACCAACCAGAATTACGTGTGTGATTCTGTAATGAATACAAATATCAATTTATGTATCACAAACAAAAATAATTGCTAATTTCAGATGCAGTTCATAAGTGAGGACAGAAAGTACCAAGACATGATCAAAAATTCAATAATCAATAGAAAACGACAAAACCATGCTTAAATTTGAAATTATCTCCCTTGTCATATAATTTGGATCTCCGTCATCCATCTTCAATTGTCAATTTCTAAGTTAAGATCAAAATTTTAAAATATCTCTCTCTCTCTCTCTCTCTCTCTCTCTCCCCCCCCCCCCCCCCCCCCCCCCCCCCCCCCCCCCCTCTCTCTCTCTCTCTCTCTCTCTCTCTCTCTCATCATCTAATGAAGAATATACTATTTTTGTAACATTTTCGTAGAAATACTTTGGACTTTTATGCTATGTATCAGCCATACTATATGTAGCACTAGCAGTAGGATTAAACTGATATAAAGATAGTACAATATATCTATAATGTTTATTTGAACAGCTTATATTTATTTCTGATACTGTTTAAATGTGAATGGTTTACCTCAGCTGGTATAACAGGATCTCCACCATGTGCTATAACTATTTCGTTGATACCATCATAATCCATGTCAGGTATCGGGGTGGTTGTGTAAATATTCCAGCCATGTCTCAGGTGAACAGGGTCACATACCCAAAGAGTTGCACCTGTATGGTTGGTAAGATTTGATTTATATGAAATTCAATGTCATACATAATGTTGAAATAAAATATATCATTCACACCAATATTTTCACAGTAAAATATCAAAATGTGATATTTTAAGGGGGAAACAATATTGTGGCAAACATTCACATGGCCTTTATCTAGGTGAACTGCAAATTGTCAAAATTGGTAATCAGAAAAAAACCCATTTCCCACATAGAGGGGGGAAAATGATCGAAACCAACAGTAAAATTGTAAATTTTTACAGAAAAATTCAAAAGTAAGTTTTAATATACTACAGCTTCAATCTAAATTTAGGTTTCTTACCCATCTTTTTGGATGTTTTATTCAAATAGCTTGGTATAAATTTAAAATACAGTCAAACCTGTATTAACATGTCAACTTTAGGACAACGAAAAAGTGCTCTTGTAAAACATGCGACCTCTTGAATGAGGTTCAATTCATATGAAAATTTTTAATGACAGGACAAGAAAAAGCTGATCTTTTAATACAGTGGACTGCTTAGTAGAGGTGACTATATGGGCAGGTTTGACTGTAATAATATTTTCCAAATTTGGTTCTTAATCATGAATAGTCCTTTAAAATAATACAGGATTGTTACAAATAATAGAAAGAACAAAAAAAAAATGCATATGACAACAGTAGACTTCCATTAATAAGAATAGTTTGAAGATACCAAAGGTGTAATCAGAAGACGTAAATCAAGGAAGGACAGACAATGCAGTGGCCAAAAGAAAAAGAACAAAAAGACAAATAAGAAAGGTTTGAAGATACCAAAGGTGTAATCAGAAGACGTAAATCAAGGAAGGACAGACAATGCAGTGGCCAAAAGAAAAAGAACAAAAAGACAAATAAGAAAGGTTTGAAGACACCAAAGATGTAATTAGAAAACGTAAATCAAGGAAGGACAGACAATGCAGTGGCCAAAAGAAAAAGAACAAAAAGACAAATAAGAAAGGTTTGAAGATACCAAAGGTGTAATCAGAAGACGTAAATCAAGGAAGGACAGACAATGCAGTGGCCAAAAGAAAAAGAACAAAAAGACAAATAAGAAAGGTTTGAAGATACCAAAGGTGTAATCAGAAGACGTAAATCAAGGAAGGACAGACAATGCAGTGGCCAAAAGAAAAAGAACAAAAAGACAAATAAGAAAGGTTTGAAGATACCAAAGGTGTAATCAGAAGACGTAAATCAAGGAAGGACAGACAATGCAGTGGCCAAAAGAAAAAGAACAAAAAGACAAATAAGAAAGGTTTGAAGATACCAAAGGTGTAATCAGAAGACGTAAATCAAGGAAGGACAGACAATGCAGTGGCCAAAAGAAAAAGAACAAAAAGACAAATAAGAAAGGTTTGAAGACACCAAAGATGTAATTAGAAGACGTAAATCAAGGAAGGACAGACAATGCAGTGGCCAAAAGAAAAAGAACAAAAAGACAAATAAGAAAGGTTTGAAGACACCAAAGATGTAATTAGAAGACGTAAATCAAGGAAGGACAGACAATGCAGTGGCCAAAAGAAAAAGAACAAAAAGACAAATAAGAAAGGTTTGAAGATACCAAAGGTGTAATCAGAAGACGTAAATCAAGGAAGGACAGACAATGCAGTGGCCAAAAGAAAAAGAACAAAAAGACAAATAAGAAAGGTTTGAAGACACCAAAGATGTAATTAGAAAACGTAAATCAAGGAAGGACAGACAATGCAGTGGCCAAAAGAAAAAGAACAAAAAGACAAATAAGAAAGGTTTGAAGATACCAAAGGTGTAATCAGAAGACGTAAATCAAGGAAGGACAGACAATGCAGTGGCCAAAAGAAAAAGAACAAAAGACAAATAAGAAAGGTTTGAAGATACCAAAGGTGTAATCAGAAGACGTAAATCAAGGAAGGACAGACAATGCAGTGGCTAAAAGAAAAAGAACAAAAAGACAAATAAGAAAGGTTTGAAGATACCAAAGGTGTAATCAGAAGACGTAAATCAAGGAAGGACAGACAATGCAGTGGCCAAAAGAAAAAGAACAAAAAGACAAATAAGAAAGGTTTGAAGATACCAAAGGTGTAATCAGAAGACGTAAATCAAGGAAGGACAGACAATGCAGTGGCCAAAAGAAAAAGAACAAAAAGACAAATAAGAAAGGTTTGAAGACACCAAAGATGTAATTAGAAGACGTAAATCAAGGAAGGACAGACAATGCAGTGGCCAAAAGAAAAAGAACAAAAAGACAAATAAGAAAGGTTTGAAGATACCAAAGGTGTAATCAGAAGACGTAAATCAAGGAAGGACAGACAATGCAGTGGCCAAAAGAAAAAGAACAAAAAGACAAATAAGAAAGGTTTGAAGACACCAAAGATGTAATTAGAAGACGTAAATCAAGGAAGGACAGACAATGCAGTGGCCAAAAGAAAAAGAACAAAAAGACAAATAAGAAAGGTTTGAAGATACCAAAGGTGTAATCAGAAGACGTAAATCAAGGAAGGACAGACAATGCAGTGGCCAAAAGAAAAAGAACAAAAAGACAAATAAGAAAGGTTTGAAGATACCAAAGGTGTAATCAGAAGACGTAAATCAAGGAAGGACAGACAATGCAGTGGCCAAAAGAAAAAGAACAAAAAGACAAATAAGAAAGGTTTGAAGACACCAAAGATGTAATTAGAAGACGTAAATCAAGGAAGGACAGACAATGCAGTGGCCAAAAGAAAAAGAACAAAAAGACAAATAAGAAAGGTTTGAAGATACCAAAGGTGTAATCAGAAGACGTAAATCAAGGAAGGACAGACAATGCAGTGGCCAAAAGAAAAAGAACAAAAAGACAAATAACAAAGGTTTGAAGACACCAAAGATGTAATTAGAAGACGTAAATCAAGGAAGGACAGACAATGCAGTGGCCAAAAGAAAAAGAACAAAAAGACAAATAAGAAAGGTTTGAAGATACCAAAGGTGTAATCAGAAGACGTAAATCAAGGAAGGACAGACAATGCAGTGGCCAAAAGAAAAAGAACAAAAAGACAAATAAGAAAGGTTTGAAGACACCAAAGGTGTAATCAGAAGACGTAAATCAAGGAAGGACAGACAATGCAGTGGCCAAAAGAAAAAGAACAAAAAGACAAATAAGAAAGGTTTGAAGACACCAAAGATGTAATTAGAAGACGTAAATCAAGGAAGGACAGACAATGCAGTGGCCAAAAGAAAAAGAACAAAAAGACAAATAAGAAAGGTTTGAAGACACCAAAGATGTAATTAGAAGACGTAAATCAAGGAAGGACAGACAATGCAGTGGCCAAAAGAAAAAGAACAAAAAGACAAATAAGAAAGGTTTGAAGATACCAAAGGTGTAATCAGAAGACGTAAATCAAGGAAGGACAGACAATGCAGTGGCCAAAAGAAAAAGAACAAAAAGACAAATAAGAAAGGTTTGAAGACACCAAAGATGTAATTAGAAGACGTAAATCAAGGAAGGACAGACAATGCAGTGGCCAAAAGAAAAAGAACAAAAAGACAAATAAGAAAGGTTTGAAGATACCAAAGGTGTAATCAGAAGACGTAAATCAAGGAAGGACAGACAATGCAGTGGCCAAAAGAAAAAGAACAAAAAGACAAATAAGAAAGGTTTGAAGACACCAAAGATGTAATTAGAAGACGTAAATCAAGGAAGGACAGACAATGCAGTGGCCAAAAGAAAAAGAACAAAAAGACAAATAAGAAAGGTTTGAAGACACCAAAGATGTAATTAGAAGACGTAAATCAAGGAAGGACAGACAATGCAGTGGCCAAAAGAAAAAGAACAAAAAGACAAATAAGAAAGGTTTGAAGATACCAAAGGTGTAATCAGAAGACGTAAATCAAGGAAGGACAGACAATGCAGTGGCCAAAAGAAAAAGAACAAAAAGACAAATAAGAAAGGTTTGAAGACACCAAAGGTGTAATCAGAAGACGTAAATCAAGGAAGGACAGACAATGCAGTGGCCAAAAGAAAAAGAACAAAAAGACAAATAAGAAAGGTTTGAAGATACCAAAGGTGTAATCAGAAGACGTAAATCAAGGAAGGACAGACAATGCAGTGGCCAAAAGAAAAAGAACAAAAAGACAAATAAGAAAGGTTTGAAGACACCAAAGATGTAATTAGAAGACGTAAATCAAGGAAGGACAGACAATGCAGTGGCCAAAAGAAAAAGAACAAAAAGACAAATAAGAAAGGTTTGAAGATACCAAAGGTGTAATCAGAAGACGTAAATCAAGGAAGGACAGACAATGCAGTGGCCAAAAGAAAAAGAACAAAAAGACAAATAAGAAAGGTTTGAAGACACCAAAGGTGTAATCAGAAGACGTAAATCAAGGAAGGACAGACAATGCAGTGGCCAAAAGAAAAAGAACAAAAAGACAAATAAGAAAGGTTTGAAGATACCAAAGGTGTAATCAGAAGACGTAAATCAAGGAAGGACAGACAATGCAGTGGCCAAAAGAAAAAGAACAAAAAGACAAATAAGAAAGGTTTGAAGATACCAAAGGTGTAATCAGAAGACGTAAATCAAGGAAGGACAGACAATGCAGTGGCCAAAAGAAAAAGAACAAAAAGACAAATAAGAAAGGTTTGAAGATACCAAAGGTGTAATCAGAAGACGTAAATCAAGGAAGGACAGACAATGCAGTGGCCAAAAGAAAAAGAACAAAAAGACAAATAAGAAAGGTTTGAAGACACCAAAGATGTAATTAGAAGACGTAAATCAAGGAAGGACAGACAATGCAGTGGCCAAAAGAAAAAGAACAAAAAGACAAATAAGAAAGGTTTGAAGATACCAAAGGTGTAATCAGAAGACGTAAATCAAGGAAGGACAGACAATGCAGTGGCCAAAAGAAAAAGAACAAAAAGACAAATAAGAAAGGTTTGAAGACACCAAAGGTGTAATCAGAAGACGTAAATCAAGGAAGGACAGACAATGCAGTGGCCAAAAGAAAAAGAACAAAAAGACAAATAAGAAAGGTTTGAAGACACCAAAGATGTAATTAGAAGACGTAAATCAAGGAAGGACAGACAATGCAGTGGCCAAAAGAAAAAGAACAAAAAGACAAATAAGAAAGGTTTGAAGATACCAAAGGTGTAATCAGAAGACGTAAATCAAGGAAGGACAGACAATGCAGTGGCCAAAAGAAAAAGAACAAAAAGACAAATAAGAAAGGTTTGAAGACACCAAAGTTGTAATCAGAAGACGTAAATCAAGGAAGGACAGACAATGCAGTGGCCAAAAGAAAAAGAACAAAAAGACAAATAAGAAAGGTTTGAAGATACCAAAGGTGTAATCAGAAGACGTAAATCAAGGAAGGACAGACAATGCAGTGGCCAAAAGAAAAAGAACAAAAAGACAAATAAGAAAGGTTTGAAGATACCAAAGGTGTAATCAGAAGACGTAAATCAAGGAAGGACAGACAATGCAGTGGCCAAAAGAAAAAGAACAAAAAGACAAATAAGAAAGGTGTGAAGATACCAAAGGTGTAATCAGAAGACGTAAATCAAGGAAGGACAGACAATGCAGTGGCCAAAAGAAAAAGAACAAAAAGACAAATAAGAAAGGTTTGAAGATACCAAAGGTGTAATCAGAAAACGTAAATCAAGGAAGGACAGACAATGCAGTGACCAAAAGAAAAAGAACAAAAAGACAAATAAGAAAGGTTTGAAGATACCAAAGGTGTAATCAGAAGACGTAAATCAAGGAAGGACAGACAATGCAGTGGCCAAAAGAAAAAGAACAAAAAGACAAATAAGAAAGGTTTGAAGACACCAAAGATGTAATCAGAAGACGTAAATCAAGGAAGGACAGACAATGCAGTGGCCAAAAGAAAAAGAACAAAAAGACAAATAAGAAAGGTTTGAAGATACCAAAGGTGTAATCAGAAGACGTAAATCAAGGAAGGACATACAATGCAGTGACCAAAAGAAAAAGAACAAAAAGACAAATAAGAAAGGTTTGAAGATACCAAAGGTGTAATCAGAAGATGTAAATCAAGGAAAGACAGACAATGCAGTGGCCAAAAGAAAAAGAACAAAAAGACAAATAAGAAAGGTTTGAAGATACCAAAGGTGTAATCAGAAGACGTAAATCAAGGAAGGACAGACAATGCAGTGGCCAAAAGAAAAAGAACAAAAAGACAAATAAGAAAGGTTTGAAGACACCAAAGATGTAATTAGAAAACGTAAATCAAGGAAGGACAGACAATGCAGTGGCCAAAAGAAAAAGAACAAAAAGACAAATAAGAAAGGTTTGAAGATACCAAAGGTGTAATCAGAAGACGTAAATCAAGGAAGGACAGACAATGCAGTGGCCAAAAGAAAAAGAACAAAAAGACAAATAAGAAAGGTTTGAAGACACCAAAGGTGTAATCAGAAGACGTAAATCAAGGAAGGACAGACAATGCAGTGGCCAAAAGAAAAAGAACAAAAAGACAAATAAGAAAGGTTTGAAGATACCAAAGGTGTAATCAGAAGACGTAAATCAAGGAAGGACAGACAATGCAGTGGCCAAAAGAAAAAGAACAAAAAGACAAATAAGAAAGGTTTCAAGATACCAAAGGTGTAATCAGAAGACGTAAATCAAGGAAGGACAGACAATGCAGTGGCCAAAAGAAAAAGAACAAAAAGACAAATAAGAAAGGTTTGAAGATACCAAAGGTGTAATCAGAAGACGTAAATCAAGGAAGGACAGACAATGCAGTGGCCAAAAGAAAAAGAACAAAAAGACAAATAAGAAAGGTTTGAAGATACCAAAGGTGTAATCAGAAGACGTAAATCAAGGAAGGACAGACAATGCAGTGGCCAAAAGAAAAAGAACAAAAAGACAAATAAGAAAGGTGTGAAGATACCAAAGGTGTAATCAGAAGACGTAAATCAAGGAAGGACAGACAATGCAGTGGCCAAAAGAAAAAGAACAAAAAGACAAATAAGAAAGGTTTGAAGATACCAAAGGTGTAATCAGAAAACGTAAATCAAGGAAGGACAGACAATGCAGTGACCAAAAGAAAAAGAACAAAAAGACAAATAAGAAAGGTTTGAAGATACCAAAGGTGTAATCAGAAGACGTAAATCAAGGAAGGACAGACAATGCAGTGGCCAAAAGAAAAAGAACAAAAAGACAAATAAGAAAGGTTTGAAGACACCAAAGATGTAATCAGAAGACGTAAATCAAGGAAGGACAGACAATGCAGTGGCCAAAAGAAAAAGAACAAAAAGACAAATAAGAAAGGTTTGAAGATACCAAAGGTGTAATCAGAAGACGTAAATCAAGGAAGGACAGACAATGCAGTGACCAAAAGAAAAAGAACAAAAAGACAAATAAGAAAGGTTTGAAGATACCAAAGGTGTAATCAGAAGATGTAAATCAAGGAAAGACAGACAATGCAGTGGCCAAAAGAAAAAGAACAAAAAGACAAATAAGAAAGGTTTGAAGATACCAAAGGTGTAATCAGAAGACGTAAATCAAGGAAGGACAGACAATGCAGTGGCCAAAAGAAAAAGAACAAAAAGACAAATAAGAAAGGTTTGAAGACACCAAAGATGTAATTAGAAAACGTAAATCAAGGAAGGACAGACAATGCAGTGGCCAAAAGAAAAAGAACAAAAAGACAAATAAGAAAGGTTTGAAGATACCAAAGGTGTAATCAGAAGACGTAAATCAAGGAAGGACAGACAATGCAGTGGCCAAAAGAAAAAGAACAAAAAGACAAATAAGAAAGGTTTGAAGACACCAAAGGTGTAATCAGAAGACGTAAATCAAGGAAGGACAGACAATGCAGTGGCCAAAAGAAAAAGAACAAAAAGACAAATAAGAAAGGTTTGAAGACACCAAAGATGTAATCAGAAGACGTAAATCAAGGAAGGACAGACAATGCAGTGGCCAAAAGAAAAAGAACAAAAAGACAAATAAGAAAGGTTTGAAGATACCAAAGGTGTAATCAGAAGACGTAAATCAAGGAAGGACAGACAATGCAGTGGCCAAAAGAAAAAGAACAAAAAGACAAATAAGAAAGGTTTCAAGATACCAAAGGTGTAATCAGAAGACGTAAATCAAGGAAGGACAGACAATGCAGTGGCCAAAAGAAAAAGAACAAAAAGACAAATAAGAAAGGTTTGAAGATACCAAAGGTGTAATCAGAAGACGTAAATCAAGGAAGGACAGACAATGCAGTGGCCAAAAGAAAAAGAACAAAAAGACAAATAAGAAAGGTTTGAAGATACCAAAGGTGTAATCAGAAGACGTAAATCAAGGAAGGACAGACAATGCAGTGGCCAAAAGAAAAAGAACAAAAAGACAAATAAGAAAGGTGTGAAGATACCAAAGGTGTAATCAGAAGACGTAAATCAAGGAAGGACAGACAATGCAGTGGCCAAAAGAAAAAGAACAAAAAGACAAATAAGAAAGGTTTGAAGATACCAAAGGTGTAATCAGAAAACGTAAATCAAGGAAGGACAGACAATGCAGTGACCAAAAGAAAAAGAACAAAAAGACAAATAAGAAAGGTTTGAAGATACCAAAGGTGTAATCAGAAGACGTAAATCAAGGAAGGACAGACAATGCAGTGGCCAAAAGAAAAAGAACAAAAAGACAAATAAGAAAGGTTTGAAGACACCAAAGATGTAATCAGAAGACGTAAATCAAGGAAGGACAGACAATGCAGTGGCCAAAAGAAAAAGAACAAAAAGACAAATAAGAAAGGTTTGAAGATACCAAAGGTGTAATCAGAAGACGTAAATCAAGGAAGGACAGACAATGCAGTGGCCAAAAGAAAAAGAACAAAAAGACAAATAAGAAAGGTTTGAAGATACCAAAGGTGTAATCAGAAGACGTAAATCAAGGAAGGACAGACAATGCAGTGACCAAAAGAAAAAGAACAAAAAGACAAATAAGAAAGGTTTGAAGATACCAAAGGTGTAATCAGAAGATGTAAATCAAGGAAAGACAGACAATGCAGTGGCCAAAAGAAAAAGAACAAAAAGACAAATAAGAAAGGTTTGAAGATACCAAAGGTGTAATCAGAAGACGTAAATCAAGGAAGGACAGACAATGCAGTGGCCAAAAGAAAAAGAACAAAAAGACAAATAAGAAAGGTTTGAAGACACCAAAGATGTAATTAGAAAACGTAAATCAAGGAAGGACAGACAATGCAGTGGCCAAAAGAAAAAGAACAAAAAGACAAATAAGAAAGGTTTGAAGATACCAAAGGTGTAATCAGAAGACGTAAATCAAGGAAGGACAGACAATGCAGTGGCCAAAAGAAAAAGAACAAAAAGACAAATAAGAAAGGTTTGAAGACACCAAAGGTGTAATCAGAAGACGTAAATCAAGGAAGGACAGACAATGCAGTGGCCAAAAGAAAAAGAACAAAAAGACAAATAAGAAAGGTTTGAAGACACCAAAGGTGTAATCAGAAGATGTAAATCAAGGAAAGACAGACAATGCAGTGGCCAAAAGAAAAAGAACAAAAAGACAAATAAGAAAGGTTTGAAGATACCAAAGGTGTAATCAGAAGACGTAAATCAAGGAAGGACAGACAATGCAGTGACCAAAAGAAAAAGAACAAAAAGACAAATAAGAAAGGTTTGAAGATACCAAAGGTGTAATCAGAAGACGTAAATCAAGGAAGGACAGACAATGCAGTGGCCAAAAGAAAAAGAACAAAAAGACAAATAAGAAAGGTTTGAAGATACCAAAGGTGTAATCAGAAGACGTAAATCAAGGAAGGACAGACAATGCAGTGACCAAAAGAAAAAGAACAAAAAGACAAATAAGAAAGGTTTGAAGATACCAAAGGTGTAATCAGAAGACGTAAATCAAGGAAGGACAGACAATGCAGTGGCCAAAAGAAAAAGAACAAAAAGACAAATAAGAAAGGTTTGAAGATACCAAAGGTGTAATCAGAAGACGTAAATCAAGGAAGGACAGACAATGCAGTGGCCAAAAGAAAAAGAACAAAAAGACAAATAAGAAAGGTTTGAAGATATCAAAGGTGTAATCAGAAGACGTAAATCAAGGAAGGACAGACAATGCAGTGGCCAAAAGAAAAAGAACAAAAAGACAAATAAGAAAGGTTTGAAGATACCAAAGGTGTAATCAGAAGACGTAAATCAAGGAAGGACAGACAATGCAGTGGCCAAAAGAAAAAGAACAAAAAGACAAATAAGAAAGGTTTGAAGATACCAAAGGTGTAATCAGACGACGTAAATCAAGGAAGGACAGACAATGCAGTGACCAAAAGAAAAAGAACAAACAATGATTGACAAACACAACACAGAAAACTGAAGATTGAGTAGCACATACCCCAAAAAAACAAATGCTTAAGCATGGTACAGTTACAAATTTTACCAGTTTTAGGGTCTATTGCACGGAGATCTTTAAGACGTCCAGATACTATGCAATCATCAGTTCCATCCCTATTAACATCAACACCATGACAATTCATAGCAAATATTTCTGAGTATGTCGTAGTCTTCCATAGCAACTTTCCATCATAACCACGTAACGCTACTACAGCACCCGCACATGGTGTTGTTAGTCCTGTAACAAATTAAAACCAAAACACAATAGTATAACAACTTTCCGTCATAACCACATAACACTACTACAGCACTCGCACATGGTGTTGTTAGTCCTGTAACAAATTAAAAACAAAACACAATAAGTCGAAAAATTACAATACATGAGGGTAAATGAACGTGGAAAGATTGGCAGATGATGCAAGACAACCTTGTCACATATTCAACTCAAAAACAAACCTCATATAAACAAAGATGGTGGCCATGTAATGTTAAATCTCAGTAGAGAAAGTCAAGGGTCATATTCATCCATTCAAATTGTCAGGGGAGAATATAAAACATGGACCATTTACCTTGTGATAGAGTATAGTATTTGATTTCCAATGCAACATGGGTAAGGAATGGGCATATGAAAATAAGTACTATGTACAATATTTTGAAAAAATAGATCATGTGACACCTGTGGGTAAAAAGTTAATGCTTTGAATCCATTGTATGACGACAGACCTATATCATAATATGACAGCAGAATTTTGTAATTGTATAAAACGTAGATTTGTGTATGAAATGAAGAGTTGGAATTCCATTAACTGGTTTAACTCTGTCACAATTTTGTGCCTGTCCCAAGCTAGAATTTGGATTTCCATTGTCATATGTTGTGGTCTTTCTTTTGAGCTCAGTGAGTTAAGATTAGGGGTGATTGTTCGTTTTGTTGATATCGGTGGAATTGATGACCTGTGTGAACTTTCTTTTCATAAATAATTACCTAGTTTATGACAGAATTTATCCATTGAGGATTCATCAATCATTGTAGTGATTTCTCTGCCCATAGCTAGACCAGTGATAATGTCCAACAATCCATCACCATCCACATCCACCAAACGTATGCTTGATTCACTTCCTATAAACAAATACTAATGTTCATTAGGAGCTGATGCAGATTGTCATTTTCGTGCACTGGAAGATGGTTGGTTTGGTGGTTTATGGTGTTTGACGAAACTTTCAACAATATTTCAGTTAAATAGTGGTGGTCAGTTTTATTGGTGGAGGAAATTGGAGTACCCGGAGAATACCACCGACCTGTCACAAGTCACTGACAAATTATATCACATAATGTTGTATCGAGTACACCTCGCCTGAGCAGGATTTGAACTCACAATGTTTGTGGTGATACACACTGATTGCAGAGGTAGTTGTAAATCCAACTACCATACGATCATGACCACGATGGCTCCACTGCTCATTAGGAGTTGATGCAAATTGTCATTTTCATGCACTGGAAGATTGACATTCTTAAAACAAAAGTGACTCATTTATTGCTATCCTTAGGGAGAGTTACTCCAAGTTGTGTATTTGTTTTGTTCCTCACAACCAGCGGACACTTCTTTTGGAGGTATAGTACAGTACTGCAGAGAAACTTAAGGTCTATACCCCAGGGTTCCCTCAGATTTGCTAAACTTCTCAAACACAAATACATTGTATATTTAATTTTTTTTTTATATCATAATGGGAGATAACTCTACCAACTTTTGTAACAATTCCGGTCTTGAACTTTACTAATATACATAATGTATTGTTTATATAAAGCTTCAACATAAATTCATTAAGTTCAGAAATGGAGAGGCCACTGTGTTAACAGGGATGATTACTTTGTATTTAAATATATTCAAGGGGCATAACTCAACCAATTTTTATTGGAAAAAAAAGTTTCAGTTTATAAAGAAAACACTCAGACACATATAAATATGTAACAACAAAGATGTTAAACTTATAAACTCCTCCTTGCAAATTACATTTAATAAGTCAGGGTGTGAGAGATCTGAGGATACCCCATTATGGTCACATGTCAGTGACCTTATAACATGAATATATAATGATATGATAAATATGGTTATGTCCTTTCTCTGGAAATAGGATTGCTCATAGCACGCAAAGCAGTTTAGTAACATTTTCATAGTCTCGCAATCACCATTTTAATTGGATGGTACATAGGTTCAGTCACATATAATCTTCCATGCGTGCAGTAAAGGGGATCAGATGAGAGGGCACTATTAAAGCAACTTACCCCAATCAGATAATTTTGTGTGCCATGGTTTAGACTCTGATAACTTACCCCAATCAGATAGTTTTGTGTGCCATGGTTTAGACTCTGATAACTTACCTCAATCAGATAATTGTGTGTGCCATGGTTTAGACTCTGATAACTTACCCCAATCAGATAATTTTGTGTGCCATGGTTTAGACTCTGATAACTTACCCCAATCAGATAATTTTGTGTGCCATGATTTAGACTCTCTGATAACTTACCTCAATCAGATAATTTTGTGTGCCATGGTTTAGACTCTGATAACTTACCCCAATCAGATAATTTTGTGTGTCATGGTTCAGACTCTCTGATAACTTACCCCAATCAGATAATTTTGTGTGTCATGGTTTAGACTCTGATAACTTACCCCAATCAGATAATTTTGTGTGTCATGGTTTAGACTCCGATAACTTACCTCAATCAGATAATTTTGTGTGCCATGGTTTAGACTCTGATAACTTACCTCAATCAGATAATTTTGTGTGCCATGTTTTAGACTGATAACTTACCCCAATCAGATAATTTTGTGTGCCATGGTTTAGACTCTCTGATAACTTACCCCAATCAGATAATTTTGTGTGCCATGTTTTAGACTCTCTGATAAATTACCTCAATCAGATAATTTTGTGTGCCATGTTTTAGACTCTGATAACTTACCCCAATCAGATAATTTTGTGTGCCATGGTTTAGACTCTGATAACTTACCCCAATCAGATAATTTTGTGTGCCATGGCTTAGACTCTGATAACTTACCCAAATCAAAAAATTTTGTGTGCCACGTTTTAGACTCTGATAACTTACCCCAATCAGATAATTTTGTGTGCCATGTTTTAGACTCTCTGATAACTTACCCCAATCAGATAATTTTGTGTGCCATGTTTTAGACTCTCTGATAACTTACCCCAATCAGATAATTTTGTGTGCCATGGTTTAGACTCTGATAACTTACCCCAATCAGATAATTTTGTGTGCCATGTTTTAGACTCTGATAACTTACCCCAATCAGATAATTTTGTGTGCCATGGTTTAGACTCTGATAACTTACCCCAATCAGATAATTGTGTGTGCCATGTTTTAGACTCTGATAACTTACCTCAATCAGATAGTTTTGTGTGCCATGGTTTAGACTCTCTGATAACTTACTCCAATCAGATTATTTTGTGTGCCATGGTTTAGACTGATAACTTACCTCAATCAGATAATTTTGTGTGCCATGGTTTAGACTCTGATAACTTACCTCAATCAGATAATTTTGTGTGCCATGGTTTAGACTGATAACTTACCCCAATCAGATAGTTTTGTGTGCCATGGTTTAGACTCTGATAACTTACCCCTATCAGATAATTTTGTGTGCCATGGTTTAGACTCTGATAACTTACCTCAATCAGATAATTTTGTGTGCCATGGTTTAGACTCTGATAACTTACCTCAATCAGATAGTTTTGTGTGCCATGGTTTAGACTCTGATAACTTACCCCAATCAGATAATTTTGTGTGCCATGGTTTAGACTCTGATAACTTACCTCAATCAGATAATTTTGTGTGCCATGTTTTAGACTCTCTGATAACTTACCTCAATCAGATAATTGTGTGTGCCATGGTTTAGACTCTGATAACTTACCCCAATCAGATAATTTTGTGTGCCATGGTTTAGACTGATAACTTACCTCAATCAGATAATTTTGTGTGCCATGGTTTAGACTCTGATAACTTACCTCAATCAGATAATTGTGTGTGCCATGGTTTAGACTGATAACTTACCCCAATCAGATAATTTTGTGTGCCATGGTTTAGACTCTGATAACTTACCTCAATCAGATAATTTTGTGTGCCATGGTTTAGACTCTGATAACTTACCCCAATCAGATAGTTTTGTGTGCCATGGTTTAGACTCTGATAACTTACCCCAATCAGATAATTTTGTGTGCCATGGTTTAGACTCTGATAACTTACCTCAATCAGATAATTGTGTGTGCCATGGTTTAGACTGATAACTTACCCCAATCAGATAATTTTGTGTGCCATGGTTTAGACTCTGATAACTTACCTCAATCAGATAATTTTGTGTGCCATGGTTTAGACTCTGATAACTTACCTCAATCAGATAATTTTGTGTGCCATGGTTTAGACTCTGATAACTTACCCCAATCAGATAGTTTTGTGTGCCATGGTTTAGACTGATAACTTACCCCAATCAGACAATTGTGTGTGCCATGGTTTAGACTCTCTGATAATTTATCCCAATCAGATAATTTTGTGTGCCATGGTTTAGACTCTGATAACTTACCCCAATCAGATAGTTTTGTGTGCCATGGTTTAGACTGATAACTTACCTCAATCAGATAATTTTGTGTGCCATGGTTTAGACTGATAACTTACCTCAATCAGATAATTTTGTGTGCCATGGTTTAGACTCTGATAACTTACTCCAATCAGATAATTTTGTGTGCCATGGTTTAGACTCTGATAACTTACCTCAAACAGATAATTTTGTGTGCCATGTTTTAGACTCTCTCATAACTTACCTCAATCAGATAATTTTGTGTGCCATGGTTTAGACTCTCTGATAACTTACCCCAATCAGATAATTTTGTGTGCCATGGTTTAGACTCTCTGATAACTTACCCCAATCAGATAATTTTGTGTGCCATGGTTTAGACTGATAACTTACCTCAATCAGATAATTTTGTGTGCCATGGTTTAGACTCTCTGATAACTTACCCCAATCAGATAATTTTGTGTGCCATGGTTTAGACTCTCTGATAACTTACCTCAATCAGATAGTTTTGTGTGCCATGGTTTAGACTCTGATAACTTACCCCAATCAGATAGTTTTGTGTGCCATGGTTTAGACTCTGATAACTTACCCCAATCAGATAGTTTTGTGTGCCATGGTTTAGACTCTGATAACTTACCCCAATCAGATAATTTTGTGTGCCATGGTTTAGACTCTGATAACTTACCCCAATCAGATAGTTTTGTGTGCCATGGTTTAGACTCTGATAACTTACCCCAATCAGATAATTTTGTGTGCCATGGTTTAGACTCTGATAACTTACCTCAATCAGATAATTGTGTGTGCCATGGTTTAGACTGATAACTTACCCCAATCAGATAATTTTGTGTGCCATGGTTTAGACTCTGATAACTTACCTCAATCAGATAATTTTGTGTGCCATGGTTTAGACTCTGATAACTTACCCCAATCAGATAATTTTGTGTGCCATGTTTTAGACTCTGATAACTTACCTCAATCAGATAATTGTGTGTGCCATGTTTTAGACTCTGATAACTTACCCCAATCAGATAATTTTGTGTGCCATGGTTTAGACTCTGATAACTTACCCCAATCAGATAATTTTGTGTGCCATGGTTTAGACTCTGATAACTTACCCCAATCAAAATTGTTTGTGTGGCATGTTTTAGACTCTCTGATAACTTACCTCAATCAGATAATTGTGTGTGCCATGTTTTAGACTCTGATAACTTACCCCAATCAGATAATTTTGTGTGCCATGGCTTAGACTCTGATAACTTACCCCAATCAGATAATTTTGTGTGCCATGTTTTAGACTCTGATAACTTACCCCAATCAGATAATTTTGTGTGCCATGGTTTAGACTCTGATAACTTACCCCAATCAGATAATTGTGTGTGCCATGTTTTAGATTCTGATAACTTACCCCAATCAGATAATTTTGTGTGCCATGTTTTAGACTCTGATAACTTACCCCAATCAGATAATTTTGTGTGCCATGATTTATACTCTCTGATAACTTACCTCAATCAGATAATTTTGTGTGCCATGGTTTAGACTCTCTGATAACTTACTCCAATCAGATAATATTGTGTGCCATGGTTTAGACTGATAACTTACCTCAATCAGATAATTTTGTGTGCCATGGTTTAGACTCTGATAACTTACCTCAATCAGATAATTTTGGGTGCCATGGTTTAGACTCTGATAACTTACCCCAATCAGATAGTTTTGTGTGCCATGGTTTAGACTCTGATAACTTACCCCAATCAGATAATTTTGTGTGCCATGGTTTAGACTCTGATAACTTACCCCAATCAGATAATTGTGTGTGCCATGTTTTAGATTCTGATAACTTACCCCAATCAGATAATTTTGTGTGCCATGTTTTAGACTCTGATAACTTACCCCAATCAGATAATTTTGTGTGCCATGATTTATACTCTCTGATAACTTACCTCAATCAGATAGTTTTGTGTGCCATGGTTTAGACTCTCTGATAACTTACTCAAATCAGATAATTTTGTGTGCCATGGTTTAGACTGATAACTTACCTCAATCAGATAATTTTGTGTGCCATGGTTTAGACTCTGATAACTTACCTCAATCAGATAATTTTGTGTGCCATGGTTTAGACTCTGATAACTTACCTCAATCAGATAGTTTTGTGTACCATGGTTTAGACTCTGATAACTTACCCCAATCAGATAATTTTATGTGCCATGGTTTAGACTCTGATAACTTACCTCAATCAGATAATTTTGTGTGCCATGGTTTAGACTCTGATAACTTACCTCAATCAGATAATTGTGTGTGCCATGGTTTAGACTGATAACTTACCCCAATCAGATAATTTTGTGTGCCATGGTTTAGACTCTGATAACTTACCCCAATCAGATAATTTTGTGTGCCATGGTTTAGACTCTGATAACTTACCTCAATCAGATAATTTTGTGTGCCATGGTTTAGACTCTGATAACTTACCTCAATCAGATAATTTTGTGTGCCATGGTTTAGACTCTGATAACTTACCCCAATCAGATAGTTTTGTGTGCCATGGTTTAGACTCTGATAACTTACCCCAATCAGATAATTTTGTGTGCCATGGTTTAGACTCTGATAACTTACCCCAATCAGATAATTGTGTGTGCCATGTTTTAGATTCTGATAACTTACCCCAATCAGATAATTTTGTGTGCCATGTTTTAGACTCTGATAACTTACCCCAATCAGATAATTTTGTGTGCCATGATTTATACTCTCTGATAACTTACCTCAATCAGATAGTTTTGTATGCCATGGTTTAGACTCTCTGATAACTTACTCAAATCAGATAATTTTGTGTGCCATGGTTTAGACTGATAACTTACCTCAATCAGATAATTTTGTGTGCCATGGTTTAGACTCTGATAACTTACCTCAATCAGATAATTTTGTGTGCCATGGTTTAGACTCTGATAACTTACCCCAATCAGATAGTTTTGTGTACCATGGTTTAGACTCTGATAACTTACCCCAATCAGATAGTTTTGTGTGCCATGGTTTAGACTCTGATAACTTACCCCAATCAGATAATTTTGTGTGCCATGGTTTAGACTCTGATAACTTACCTCAATCAGATAATTTTGTGTGCCATGGTTTAGACTCTGATAACTTACCTCAATCAGATAATTGTGTGTGCCATGGTTTAGACTGATAACTTACCCCAATCAGATAATTTTGTGTGCCATGGTTTAGACTCTGATAACTTACCTCAATCAGATAATTTTGTGTGCCATGGTTTAGACTCTGATAACTTACCTCAATCAGATAATTTTGTGTGCCATGGTTTAGACTCTGATAACTTACCTCAATCAGATAATTTTGTGTGCCATGGTTTAGACTCTGATAACTTACCTCAATCAGATAATTGTGTGTGCCATGGTTTAGACTGATAACTTACCCCAATCAGATAATTTTGTGTGCCATGGTTTAGACTCTGACAACTTACCTCAATCAGATAATTTTGTGTGCCATGGTTTAGACTCTGATAACTTACCTCAATCAGATAATTTTGTGTGCCATGGTTTAGACTCTGATAACTTACCCCAATCAGATAGTTTTGTGTGCCATGGTTTAGACTGATAACTTACCCCAATCAGATAATTGTGTGTGCCATGGTTTAGACTCTCTGATAATTTATCCCAATCAGATAATTTTGTGTGCCATGGTTTAGACTCTGATAACTTACCCCAATCAGATAGTTTTGTGTGCCATGGTTTAGACTGATAACTTACCTCAAACCGATAATTTTGTGTGCCATGGCTTAGACTGATAACTTACCTCAATCAGATAATTTTGTGTGCCATGGTTTAGACTCTGATAACTTACTCCAATCAGATAATTTTGTGTGCCATGGTTTAGACTCTGATAACTTACCTCAAACAGATAATTTTGTGTGCCATGTTTTAGACTCTCTGATAACTTACCTCAATCAGATAATTTTGTGTGCCATGGTTTAGACTCTCTGATAACTTACCCCAATTAGATAATTTTGTGTGCCATGGTTTAGACTTTCTGATAACTTACCCCAATCAGATAATTTTGTGTGCCATGGTTTAGACTGATAACTTACCTCAATCAGATAATTTTGTGTGCCATGGTTTAGACTCTCTGATAACTTACCCCAATCAGATAATTTTGTGTGTCATGGTTTAGACTCTCTGATAACTTACCCCAATCAGATAGTTTTGTGTGCCATGGTTTAGACTCTCTGATAACTTACCCCAATCAGATAGTTTTGTGTGCCATGGTTTAGACTCTCTGATAACTTACCCCAATCAGATAATTTTGTGTGCCATGGTTTAGACTGATAACTTACCTCAATCAGATAATTTTGTGTGCCATGGTTTAGACTCTCTGATAACTTACCCCAATCAGATAATTTTGTGTGCCATGTTTTAGACTCTGATAACTTACCCCAATCAGAAAATTTTGTGTGCCATGGTTTAGACTCTGATAACTTACCCCAATCAGATAATTTTGTGTGCCATGGTTTAGACTCTCTGATAACTTTTTGTTGCTTATGAATGAAACGTTGTTTGAACTTATACGGTGTAAAAAATCCTGCTATATATCCTACTCCAAAGAATAGGAGCACTAGTGCTAACATCACAGCTCCTCTTGTTGGTGAACACATCCGATCTTGACCTTTTTTCTGAGGTTGACGGAAATTATACCCATGCCCATGGCCATTTTTTAATTTGCTGTTTAAGAGTCCAACACTTCCTAATTCAACATCCTCTATTTTGACACTAGGGGTCTTGTCTGTGTCAGTTACTTGCTCATCCCCAAAATCATCTTCACTGTCACTTCCCATGGGTAGAAGATGGTTGTAATCTCCACCTGAACCACCCTTTTTCTTTTTTCCTTAAAATTAAACAAATTTTAAAACCTTTATTTCTGTTTCCTATAGCAAATAGAGTTTGGTTAAAGGTTTATGGTGTTTAACACCACTGTCAACGATATTTCAATTATATCGTGTTGGTCAGTTTTATTGGTGGAGGAAACGAGTACCCGGAGAAACCCACCAGCCTGCCGCAAGTCACTGACAAACTTTATTACATAATGATGTGCAACTTGCCATGAGCAGGATTCAACTCACAACTTTAGTGGTGATAGGTACTGATTCTAGAGCAAATATAATCTAAGAAAATAACAATTTAAGTATTAGAGGAGATTATGTTTTTTAGCCAAATATTTTCATCACTAAATTTTAGAGAAAAAAAAATCTTGACCTGAAAGATGTAAATAACAATAGAAATAGTATTTCAAGAATTCTAGGTTAGCATTTTTTTCAAGACATCTTTGTCAAAAGTTGAAATATAAATAAAATCTATAATGACAAGCTAAACATATTTAACTAATTTTTGTTGTAATTCGCCTTTTAAATAGTAGTTTCTTGGCTAAAATGATTTGCCACGTCTGCCTCTTCTATACAAATATTATGAATTTTATAATACATGTTATTACATTTATTCTTTTGCAAATCCAGTTCTCACTTATAGATGTTATGCTAATGGACTTAAAGTTGAGTCCAGTAACACCAATAAGTATATTACTGGTACCCTGAATAAGGGTTAATCCCATAATAGGGACAAAGGGAGGAATAGAGGGAAAGGGGAGGGGAAGGGGAGGGGAGGGGAGGGGGAGGGAAGGGAGGGGAAGGGAAGGGAAGGGAAGGGAAGTGAAGGGAAGGGAGACGGAGGGAGAGGGAGGGAGGGAAAGGAAAGGGGAGGGGAGGGGAGGGAATGGAAAGGGGAATTTATGTGTTTTTGATCAACAAGAAAAAAACTACTTCTTAGAGGACCATTCAATGAACATTCCTACCAAGTTTTGTTTCCAACTGACCCAGTTTTTTCAGAGAATAAGATTGAAAACAGAAAACACCATTTTTGACATATTTGGGCCTCTTGTTTCCTTTGAGAAATTTCAATCAACAATAAAACATCATCTTTTTTAAGAACCATCCCATGAACATTCCTACCGAGTTTGCTCCAGTTAGCCTAGTGGATTCTGAGAAGAAGATTAAAAACAAACAACACTTTTGACACCTTTGGGTCTCTTGTTTATTTAAATTTATGTGTTTTTGATCAACAAGAAAAAAACTACTTCTTAGAGGACCATTCAATGAACATTCCTACCAAGTTTTGTTTCCAACTGACCCAGTTTTTTCAAAGAAGAAGATTGAAAACAGAAAACACCATTTTGACATATTTGGGCCTCTTGTTTCCTTTGTGAAATTCCAATCAAAACAAAAACATCATCTTTTTTAGGAACCATCCCATGAACATTCCTACCGAGTGTGTTCCAATTGGCCTAGTGGATTCTGAGAAGAAGATTAAGAACAGACAACACCCTTTTTGTCTCTTTTATGTATTTCTGATCAGCAATAGCAAAAACATAAACTTTTTAGAAGACTATTCATTGAACATTCCTACCAACTTTGGTTTCAATTGGCCCGATGGTTTCAGAGAAGAGGATTATAATGTACAAGTTTACGGACGACGACAGAGAGTTATGACAATATCTCACCTGGGGTCAGGTAGGCTAAAAAAAAAGGCCAATCAGAACACTGTATCAAATAAATATATAGTTCTGATTGGATGGTTTTGGATTACACGTACAACAATTGTACTTGTAGATTTTATGACAACAAGACCAGTTTTATCAATTACACCTGAGAAAAAACAAAACATAACATTTTATGTATACATGAAAACTCAAATTGAATGGAATTCATTCCTCATTATATAAAACATGTAGGGATCGTTGTGGTCCTGATCATATGGTAGTTGGATTTACAACTACTTATGCAATCAGTGCCTATCACCACTAACATTGCGACTTCGAATCCTGCTCAGGCAAGGTGTACTTGATACAACATTATGTGATAAAGTTTGTCAGTGACTTGCGACAGGTATGTGGTTTCCTCCACCAATAAAACTGGCCGCCACGATATAACTGAAATATTGTTGAAAGTGGTGTTAAACACCATTAAACCCCTTAAAACATGCATGTAAATTTAGTAACAAAGACTGATTATTTCCCTTGTTTTACCTGATTGTACTGATAATTACAGACATGGATTCAATCAGCAAAGTTCCACATTTCAATTAGATGCAGATATATCACTAAACTACATTTTATCTTAAAAAAATCAAGTTTTTCCACTAAGGTACAGACCATTTAACTTTTGTTTTCCCCAGAACCCGAAGAAAAAAAATTCATGCAAAAAAAAAAAGAAAGAGATTTTTTCATTTTTGGACACGGCAAATCAATTTTTTTTCAAACTTCACCAGATTTTTGTGTTGAAAAACTTACGGTGAGATCATTTATATTTTTTCATCTATCAGGTTAATTTTTTTGTTTTTGTTTTTTGTTATAAAATTTGACAACATTTTTTTGTTTCAGAAAAAACCCATACCCCCTCCCCCTTTAAGCTTAAATGGTCACTCCCTAATATGATCTATTATTATTAATATATGTAATAAAGCTATATATTACCTGTCATGGTGGAATTTCTACTGTCTAATGGCTACAATACTGGCAAAGTAAAATCTTATCATTGATAAGGATACAAGACTAGCTACCATCTGATTAGATAAGCACAGGTCATAGTTCAACAATGGTAACATATGTAGCTTAATATAAAACTCCTGTTATCTGTTGATAGAATGACCATTGGTCATCATAAGGAAGGATCACAGCTGTTGGATATTTTTTCTTCAAGTCTAAAATATATATTTTTTTAAATAATTACCCGAATTGTTTGCTTAGTGGTATAAAAACACTAACTAACCAATCAGAGCTGAGAACAGACAAAAGTAGTCCTTTTTTTTCTTGAAGTCTAAAATATAATTTTTTGAATAATCACCCAATTGTTTGCATAGTGGTATAAACACATTAATTCACCAATCAGAACTTAGAACATACAAAAGTAGTCCTTTTTAATAAAAAAAGAAGTTCTGTTCATTTTGTTGTATTTTGAAAATATTAAAATGTAATGTAATAAATAAAATTGGTAATTGAAGGTCACAATATATAAGGATTATTTTGAGTCCAAATTTAATTGAATTTAATTGTATTTTAAATACCTTTATGGAGGGCTTGAATTAATCTAATTAAGAGTACCGGTATGTGTATTACAGCCTCTAAAAATGGCCCAATTATTCATTCCTAACCAAATTCTCCTTACTTTTCCAAGGGCAGCCATGTCATTGCCCTGGTTGTCCAACCCCCTCTCATATTTCTGTATAGTGTAGATATTATTGAACTTGTTCTCCTCCTGAAGATGCATGCAATAATAACAGCTGGGCATTAAGTAACTAACAATTAACCTTTGAGCCGTAATGAAAGCGGGAGGTTTGGCGCTTTAAAATCTGATTCAACCCACCATTTCTTTAGAAATGCCTGTACCAAGTCAGGGTCATTACGGTTTTCACAGTTTTCCGGTTGTTGACTGATTTTGTCCGTTTATATACTTAGTTTTGACTTTCCCTTAGTAAGATTGTTTGGAGTTCGGTAATTTTGTTATTACCCTTATTGATCAATAATCTGTATGGTAGTATTTCTGAGTTGTAGTGAACATCTGTAAGTATTAAAAAAAAAAATTAAATGTTAATATTTGTGTGGAGGAAACCGGAGTACCCAGAGAAAAACATCGACCTGCCGTAAGTCACTGACAAACTTTATCACTTAATGTTGTATTGAGTACAACTCGCCAAGAATGGGGTTCAAACTCTCATCTTTAGTGGTGATAGGAACTGATTGCACAGGTATGATCATGACCACGACGGCCCCTTGATCCGTTTGTAGTAGCATTCAACTGAAATATTTAGGATACTATACTATCTTGTCTTTCATTTTTTTGTATTGTATGTGATCCTTTTTATGTGAAAGTGAATCTGTGCAGGTTTTTTGTTATCATTTTCTTACATATGTATTGCTGTTTAAGATCTAGTTATCAAGAGGGGAGGGTTCCATTAACTGGTTTAACCCATCCACATTATTTGTCTGTCTCAAACCAGGACCTGCATTTCCGAGGTCATATGTCATGGTATTTTTTTATGTTCAATGAGTTGAGGTGAGAAGTGGTTGTTTTGTTGATATTGGTGGAATTGTTCACAATAACTGTTTAAACTTTCTTTGTTTTGTTGATAGTGGTGGAATTGTTCACAATAACTGTTTAAACTTTCTTTGTTTTGTTGATAGTGGTGAAACTGTTCACAATAACTGTTTAAACTTTCTTTGTTTTGTTGATAGTGGTGGAACTGTTCACAATAACTGTTTAAGCTTTCTTTGTTTTGTTGATAGTGGTGGAATTGTTCACAATAACTGTTTAAACTTTCTTTGTTTTGTTGATAGTGGTGGAATTGTTCACAATAACTGTTTAAACTTTCTTTGTTTTGTTGATATTGGTGGAATTGTTCACAATAACTGTTTAAACTTTCTTTGTTTTGTTGATAGTGGTGGAATTGTTCACAATAACTGTTTAAACTTTCTTTGTTTTGTTGATAGTGGTGGAATTGTTCACAATAACTGTTTAAACTTTCTTTGTTTTGTTGATAGTGGTGGAACTGTTCACAATAACTGTTTAAACTTTCTTTGTTTTGTTGATAGTGGTGGAATTGTTCACAATAACTGTTTAAACTTTCCTTGTTTTGTTGATAGTGGTGGAATTGTTCACAATAACTGTTTAAACTTTCTTTGTTTTGTTGATAGTGGTGGAACTGTTCACAATAACTGTTTAAACTTTCTTTGTTTTGTTGATAGTGGTGGAACTGTTCACAGTAACTGTTTAAACTTTCTTTGTTTGGTTGATAGTGGTGGAACTGTCCACAATAAGTGTTTAAACTTTCTTTGTTTTGTTGATAGTGGTGGAATTGTTCACAATAACTGTTTAAACTTTCTTTGTTTTGTTGATAGTGGTGGAATTGTTCACAATAACTGTTTAAACTTTCTTTGTTTGGTTGATAGTGGTGGAATTGTTCACAATAACTGTTTAAACTTTCTTTGTTTTGTTGATAGTGGTGGAATTGTTCACAATAACTGTTTAAACTTTCTTTGTTTTGTTGATAGTGGTGGAATTGTTCACAATAACTGTTTAAACTTTCTTTGTTTTGTTGATAGTGGTGGAATTGTTCACAATAACTGTTTAAACTTTCTTTGTTTGGTTGATAGTGGTGGAATTGTTCACAATAACTGTTTAAACTTTCTTTGTTTTGTTGATAGTGGTGGAACTGTTCACAATAACTGTTTAAACTTTCTTTGTTTTGTTGATAGTGGTGGAATTGTTCACAATAACTGTTTAAACTTTCTTTGTTTGGTTGATAGTGGTGGAATTGTTCACAATAACTGTTTAAACTTTCTTTGTTTTGTTGATAGTGGTGGAATTGTTCACAATAACTGTTTAAACTTTCTTTGTTTTGTTGATAGTGGTGGAACTGTTCACAGTAACTGTTTAAACTTTCTTTGTTTTGTTGATAGTGGTGGAATTGTTCACAATAACTGTTTAAACTTTCCTTGTTTTGTTGATAGTGGTGGAATTGTTCACAATAACTGTTTAAACTTTCTTTGTTTTGTTGATAGTGGTGGAACTGTTCACAATAACTGTTTAAACTTTCTTTGTTTTGTTAATAGTGGTGGAACTGTTCACAGTAACTGTTTAAACTTTCTTTGTTTGGTTGATAGTGGTGGAACTGTCCACAATAAGTGTTTAAACTTTCTTTGTTTTGTTGATAGTGGTGGAATTGTTCACAATAACTGTTTAAACTTTCTTTGTTTTGTTGATAGTGGTGGAACTGTTCACAATAACTGTTTAAACTTTCTTTGTTTTGTTGATAGTGGTGAACTGTTCACAATAACTGTTTAAACTTTCTTTGTTTTGTTGATAGTGGTGGAACTGTTCACAATAACTGTTTTAAACTTTCTTTGTTTTGTTGATAGTGGTGGAATTGTTCACAATAACTGTTTAAACTTTCTTTGTTTGGTTGATAGTGGTGGAATTGTTCACAATAACTGTTTAAACTTTCTTTGTTTTGTTGATAGTGGTGGAATTGTTCACAATAACTGTTTAAACTTTCTTTGTTTTGTTGATAGTGGTGGAATTGTTCACAATAACTGTTTAAACTTTCTTTGTTTTGTTGATAGTGGTGGAATTGTTCACAATAACTGTTTAAACTTTCCTTGTTTTGTTGATAGTGGTGGAATTGTTCACAATAACTGTTTAAGCTTTCTTTGTTTTGTTGATAGTGGTGGAACTGTTCACAATAACTGTTTAAACTTTCTTTGTTTTGTTGATAGTGGTGGAACTGTTCACAATAACTGTTTAAACTTTCTTTGTTTTGTTGATAGTGGTGGAATTGTTCACAATAACTGTTTAAACTTTCTTTGTTTTGTTGATAGTGGTGGAATTGTTCACAATAACTGTTTAAACTTTCTTTGTTTGGTTGATAGTGGTGGAACTGTTCACAATAACTGTTTAAACTTTCTTTGTTTTGTTGATAGTGGTGGAATTGTTCACAATAACTGTTTAAACTTTCTTTGTTTGGTTGATAGTGGTGGAACGGTTCACAATAACTGTTTAAACTTTCTTTGTTTTGTTGATAGTGGTGGAATTGTTCACAATAACTGTTTAAACTTTCTTTGTTTTGTTGATAGTGGTGGAATTGTTCACAATAACTGTTTAAACTTTCTTTGTTTTGTTGATAGTGGTGGAACTGTTCACAATAACTGTTTAAACTTTCTTTGTTTTGTTGATAGTGGTGGAACTGTTCACAATAACTGTTTAAACTTTCTTTGTTTTGTTGATAGTGGTGGAACTGTTCACAATAACTGTTTAAACTTTCTTTGTTTTGTTGATAGTGGTGGAATTGTTCACAATAACTGTTTAAACTTTCTTTGTTTTGTTGATAGTGGTGGAATTGTTCACAATAACTGTTTAAACTTTCTTTGTTTTGTTGATAGTGGTGGAATTGTTCATAATAACTGTTTAAACTTTCTTTTCATAAACTAGTCTCTAAAATTAACAGTGTTCTGTGTAAAATTCCACAAGTGAACATTTCATTTGAGGGCTTACTGTTTATCATCCATTTCAGCAATTTTTTCATCTAGATCGTGAAATTAACGACCATGGATTGGTGTCTGGTAGCCTTAAAACTTGAGATGGGAATCAGAGCCTGAACCCATGTCAGTGTTACTAGGTTTGCTTTGTCAGGGGGTTAGGGTTTTTGGTGGTTAATGCCACTTTCATCACTATTTTAGTTATATCGTGGGGGTCAATTTTATTGGTGGAGGAAACTGGAGTACCTGGAGAAAACCACTGACCTGCCGCAAGTCACTGACAAACTTTATCACATAATGTAGTATCGAGTACACCTTGCCTGAGTGGGATTCGAACTCACAACGTTAGTGGTGATAGGCACTGATTGCATAGATAGTTGTAAATCCAACTACCATACGATCACGACCATGACAGCCCCTGTTTTGTCAGAAATTAATTATCTTAATCACACATGGCCACCCAGTCTCTCTAATCATCAGAAGTAGGATCTATAATAATATTTTATTGATCGTATAAAGCTCTATAAGGGTAAAACACCTGAGTTTTGACATAATCAAGACATCAGTGTACATTGTAAGTTACTGACAAAAAACCAACAAATGTATCATAACATAATAATAAGGTTAATAGTACAACGTAACTCTCTAAACAGTCCAACTCAATAACATCATACACATACTAGGACTAACATGAATACATTTCATTATGCATACAATTAAAATGGGTTTTATATCAATAAAGTTGTTAAAACATGTGGGGCAACTGTCAAAGTTGCTAAAACATGTAGAGCAACTCTCAGAGTTGTTAAAATGTGGAGCAACTCTCAAAGTTGTTAACACATGTGGGGCAACTCTCAAATTTGTTAATACGTGTGGAGGCAATTCTTAAAGTTGTAAAACACTTGTGGAGCAACTCTCAAAGTTGTTAACACTTGAGGGCAACTCTCAAAGTTGTTAACACATTGGGGGCAACTTTCAAAGTTGATAAAACATGTGGGGCAACTCTCAAAGTTGCTAAAACATGTAGAGCAACTCTCAGAGTTGTTAAAACGTGGGGCAAATTTCAAAGTCATTAACACATGTGGGGCAACTCTCAAAGTTGCTAAACATGTGGGACAACTCTCAAAGTTGTTAATACATGTGGGGGCAATTCTTAAAGTTGTAAACACTTGTGGAGCAACTCTCAAAGTTGCTAAAACTTGAGGGCAACTCTCAAAGTTGTTAACACATTGGGGGCAACTTTCAAAGTTGATAAAACATGTGGGGCAACTCTCAAAGTTGCTAACACATTGGGGCAACTATCAAAGTTGTAAACACTTGAGGAGCAACTCTCAAAGTTGTTAACACTAGTGGGCAACACTCAAAGTTGTGTAAACATGTGGATCAACTCTCAAAGTTGCTAAGACATGTGGGGCAACTCTCAAAGTTGTTAATACATGTGGGGCAACTCTCAAAGTTGTAAAATACATTTTGTAAATTTAATATCTTAAAGTTGAAACTAAACATGTGGGGTAACTCCTAAAAATTTATAGTTACCATGTGGGGCAACTATTAAAAGTTGAAACTAAACATATTAGCTAACTTTTTAAAGCTAAAACTTAACATGTGGGGGCAACTCTCATAATATTATCTTTCAAACACAGTGAAACTCAAAATTATCAAAGATATATAATGTGCAGTAAATATTCATGCAAAAATAAAATCAACAAAAATTCAACAGAAACTAAGAAAATAACAAATAATTTAGGTTACATAGAAGCTTGAAAAAAACTGATTAAATATTATAAAAAATAGAAATAAGTTTGGTTTCCTTCAAAGTATCTCAGAGGATTAAGTTACTAGAAATAGCCAACTACAGAACAAAATATGACATCAATTACATTGTACATTCTATTTCATAGTACAGTGAAATTTGTCTAAACTAAACTTCTTTGGGACCAACTTTTGTGCTGGGAACAGTTTTATCACCATTTTCTAAACTGTTTAAGTTTCTGAATATACAGTGATACCTGTCTAAACTTAAACTCCTGAGGACCAACTTTTATCTTTGGGTTAGACAGGTTTTCAGTTCATATAGGTCAAATTAACTAAGATTTCCTTCATTGGGACTTTATTTAAAGTTCGTTTTATACAGTATTTCGCTTTATTCAGGGGTCAGTTTAGACAGGCTTCACTGTACTTCTACTAAATACTGACAACTTTTAACAAGTTGAAGATAATACAAGTTTTGTTTCCAATAAACGGAAGATAAAGTTACTGTCTACTAAATGTAGGTCTAAATATCACATGATATGTTTTATTGTAGGACTTCTATAATTTCTTATATTACTTAAGTAATTAAAAAATGGAAGAATGTGCCCATAGGCCACTGATGCCCCCATCTCCAACTAAAGAAAACAGGGGCATAACTCCAGAATGGAAAAAAAGATAAAATCAAAATAAATTTGGCCAGTACAATGTACTTTGGAATAGGCCAAAAAAAAATAATTGTTAGATTCTCAGGCACCGCCACGTGTGTGTTTTTAATACCGAACTGATCGTTTTTACATTGGGAAAAAAAAATTATGTCCGTTTACGGTCATTTCCGGGTCCGCTCCGGTCCGATGTGTAAGTTTGTTGATCGCCATCATTGTCAGTATAGCGTTTATGTCGAAGGCATGCATGGTGGTTTCCGGTATAAGCTGCCACTGCATTTGAACCAACACTGATTATTACAAACAAACAAAAAAAAAGTGCCTCCCTGCCTCATCAAAATGTTTGGAAATTGGCCTGAGAAGCTAATAATTTTGTTTGTTTAGCCTTAACATAAATAAAATACATTATGCATATAATAAAATAACATTACTTTACTGTCAGTTATACATAAATCTTTTGCCAAATAAAATGACAAGAGTTCAAACATCAATAAAATGGCACAACTTCAAAATTCACTCAGTGTTACATATATATATATATAAAAATATTATCTTCATTGTATATGTATGTATATCTATATTTGCTGTGTAATATTTTTCCTCTCTTTAAGTTGGCACATCTCTTGGTTGAAATTAGACATATATACAAAGTTATATATTCTCCTTGAACAAATGGTAACAAGATGGTTTCCCTTAAACTTTATTGATGCAATGTACTTGAAATCTGAATTCTTAATAAATATATGACGCAAAATGGCAAATGTCAGCATTTTGTAAGGATTGCATAGTGGACTATTTTGCAAGTGTTGAAATATTGTGATTTGTCAAGAAAAAATATTTGATTTGCCAAGAAAAAAAACCCATATTTTTGAGATCATGATAAAACTCCCATTAATATTAAATATAGTCAGTCATATTTCGGATGGCTTTACTATGACACTTTTGAATGTTCGACAAAATTTTTCAAAAATTGCAGAAGTAACCCCCTATATGGTATGTAATTGTTGATATCGTTCTGAATTATAAAAATAAAATATTCTCCATGTTGTCAAGATGACAAAATATGTAAACAATGCATATAAAACAAATAAAATTCCACGATTGTCAATAAATCTATACATTACACATATTATAATATTTTGTACAGTGAAACCTGTCTAAACCAAACCTCTTTGGGACCAACTTTTGTGTTCGGAATAGACAGTTGTTCGGTTTATACAAGTTAAATTAACAAAGATTTCCTGCATTAGGACTTTATTTTGAAGTTTGGTTTATACAGGATTTCAGTTTTTTCAGGGTTTGGTTTATACAGGATTTCAGTTTTTTCAAGGTTTGGTTTAGACAGGATTTCAGTTTTTTCAGGGTTTGGTTTAGACAGGGTTAACTGTATTAACATATTCAGACATTGATCTTGCTTTTAAGCATACATTAATTTTTTCCCACCATTTTGTGTCTTCCATTTTTTTACTTTCCATATTAAATTCATATATAATCTCTAAACGTAAGATCTCCATTGGGAAAAATAAGGTAAAGTGTAATGTAGAATATGGATCTACCATGCAATATACTGGCATCGCAAACACTGTAAATTACTGTCTCAATATTACTTCTTTGATTTACTTCTAGTAATACTGAGAGTCAACAAAAACTATGTACATATATACATTTGTTCTTCCTGGTTAAAATGTAATATGCTTTAGAATATACCGGTATCTAACTTGTACCCACAACCATAATATAAACTTACACAAGGGTTTTACCTTGTAGCATCTCATTCAAAAACATTTAAAAAAATTAAATTGTTCTCTCCTTAGGGCGAGTATTTGCTGGATAAAATGATGGTTTGGTTTGGTTTATGGTGTTTAACGTCACTTTCAACAATATTTCAGTTATATCGTGGGGTTCCCGGAGAAAACCACTGACCTGCCACAAGTGTTCGACAAACTTTATCACATAATGTTGTATCAAATACACCTCGGCTGAGCGGGATTAGAACTCACAACGTTAGTGGTGATAGGCCCTGATTGCAACTACCATACGATCACGACCACCACGACCCTGATAAAATTATAAGAAAATTATGAATAAAGATAAAGAATTTTATCATAATTTTATCCAGCAAATATTTCTTGTTAATGCATTCTTCAACATAATATAAAGATAAAATTTGGATATTTAATTGAGAAAAAAAAATTAATAGCTTTATATAAACAAAAGAGATCATGAAGGATAAAACAGTTCACTTAATAACAAAATAAATAAAATAATTAAAAAATATGAAACAAGTGTATTTTTTTATTATTTTTTTTTTATATTTTATTGTGTCTGCTCAACTGAGCACATTTTATATTTTACTCATTGCATGACTATTACTAAACAAATCTAATGAAATATAAGGGATTAAGGTAAAGTTTATGGTGTTTAATGCCACTTTCAACAATATTTCAGCTATATTGTGGCGGTCAGTTTTATTGGTGGAGGAAACCGGAGTACCCGCAGAAAACCACCAACCTGCCGTAAGTCACTGACAAACTCTGTATCACATAATGTTGTATTGAGTACACCTCGCCATGAGTGGGATTCGAACTCACAACATTAGTGGTTATAGGCACCGTTTGCATATGTAGTTGTAAATCCAACTACCATACGATCACGACCACAACAGCTCCTGAAATATAACAATGGCTGTAATTAAATCTGAATAATTACAGGGTATTAATAATAACACATCTATATGTGTACCAGCACTTTTTAAAACCTCAACAAATCAAGAACTATTTTTCTTAAACAAATCATCATTATCAATTCATTCTAATCCCATTGTCATTTTGTATATATATATGTATATATATATAAAAACAAAAAAAAACAAATTTATTTATTTTTTATTTCAGCACTATTAAAAATTTTTTTGTAAATATTAATTAATTATTATAATTTCACCACTATTAAAACAAATCATAAATATTTTCCTTTATTCACCACTATTTTTTTTTAAAACAAGTCATAAATATTTCCATTCATTCTAATTTCACCACTATTTCTTTTTATAACAAGTCATACTTATTTTAATCTATTCTAATTTCAGCACTTTTCTAGTGGATAACCAACCATACACAATAATTAACAAAATTAATGTGATCTATATATCAGCACCTATATTTATATGTTAACAATAATCATATTGAATAAAAAAACAAATCTTTTCAACTTCTACAAAAAAATCCACACAAAGCAACAATATCAATTACAAGCATTCAAAGTAGAAACTACTTTTAATTCTATCGTAGTATTATACTATAATATAATTCCATTTTCATTTTTTTCTTGTTGTATCAGGAAGACTTTATCATCATTTCAACCAATCAGATCATTCCATTTCCTTCACTTCAATGATAACATTTAACCAATCCAATTGCTCTATTTCTTTTCCTCCTTGTCATTAAGTCTGTACTCCTCGTCTTCTTCATCTTCCTCCTCATCCTGACTTCCTGCTTCTGAGGGGGCAGGGGTAGAAGTTCTAGATGCAGATGGGGATGGAGGAACAGATGCTGGTCTTAGATACACAAATTTCTTACCCTGCAAAAAATAGAGTGATTATTGATTAATGCCAAATGAGCCATTTTCAGCCATATCATGGAGAGAAAAAGTTATATTTGATGAAATGCTGATGATGTCTGCTCTACTAGATACACACACTTGGTTGGATTTTTATAGAGCTAGCTTACTGAAACAACAGTCCACAGGCAGACATGTCGTTCCACTCTGACACATTATCCTGATTCCTGGCCAATCAGTCTTTGTTTTTACTCCTTAATGTTGCATGCTCAGTTGAGAAGTAGCAAATATTAATTTTGTAGTTTTTGGTTTGACCCGACAATGGCTTGAACCCACCATCTATCATGCTCGAGGCGAGCACGCTAACCAGTAGACCACAGATGCAGTTCTTAATAATAGATCTATTGATTCTAAATAAAGTGACATTAACTACTGACATATTCAAAAGTCATTTCAATTACTTGGCTTTCCAATCTTTTGACAAAAGATGTTATTCCAGAAAAGCATCATGTGCACTAAATTAGATATCTATGTTTTTAATACAAAACAACAAATCTTGCATCATTATAGGTTTGATCAAATAGCACTTATGTCAACAGTATTAAAATTTCACATAATTAGAATGTGATTTATTTACAGATATTCATTTTCAAAGTTTTGTATGGAGAGCAAGCATTATTCAATGTTTTGTGCTAGATTTTTATAGTCGCCTTCTACAATTCAACCTGTTGTGTTCTTACTCCTTAAAACTGCAGCTTTACAGAGAGGCAGTATATACATAGTTTGTGGTCAAACCTACTATAGAGGATGTGATTGTGGTGAGTGAGTGATTGTTGCTTAATGCCAAGTCACCAATTTTTCAGCTACATGGACATCATGTTGAGAACAAGTTAGATATCGAGGAGATAATGAAGATGTCTACTTTGTACTAGAACAACACGCTTAGTTGGATTTTCATAGTGCTAGCTCACTGAAACAACAGTCCATGGATAAACATGTCGCTCCACTCAGACAATTTATTCACAGACAAACCAAGACTAAAACAATATGATCTGTAAATTTAAAGCATTAATATATTTTATATCAGTGCTCGAAATGAAAATTTGAATTTTCTGGTCTGAATCAAAATCTTGAATTTATTTTTATATACAGTAAAACCCCGCCATATTGCCCCTCGATTCACTGCCAAACTCGCGCATCGCCAAGAATTTCTGCAGTCCCGTTTTCCGTATGTAGTAATAACCCTGTTAAAATGCCAAACTCGCATATCACCATCCGCCACGGTAATTAAAGATCAAACGGTCAATTTACTGTTATTTAAACCTTGATGCCAATCAATAATGTCACACCTCGGTGATTTTAGAAGTGCTTGTCAATCAAGGTAAGTAAACAAGCAGTCAAGGCAAATAGATATTGCTGTGAAAACAGTTAATTGTTTTCTTTACAATAAAATTGTACAACCCTGAACTGATTACTTTTCATTCTGAATAAAACTTAATAAATTTGTTTGTGTGTTCCTTTCATTTGTGTTCGCAGCCGTTAAAAAAACGTGGAAATTTCCCCGAAAATAATAAGAGATATATGTATTTCTAACCCGAACATGGCAATTTAATTGACAGATGTATGTTACGGTTGAATGTGCTTACTGCAAGGTGTGATAAATGTCAGATTACCAACAGATAATTGTTTACTTAACAATTACAGGTAGAGGGATAAACTTGTCATCATGTGTTAATTAGTCATTAAATTCAAATTTTCTGTTTGTAGTAATAACATTTTAACAGTGTAAAGTATTCTTAAAAAAAAAGAAGAGTAAATGACATGTAAATATACAATGTATTTGTTTATTTAATTATCTTTATACATTGCATAACAGATGAAAATTACACAAAGAAACATGGTAAAAAAGTTTAAAAACAAAACAAAATAAACAATGAACGACGCAACAAAATTGTAAGTGATAATACTCATTTCCGGTAAACTTGTCAAAATCAAACCGTCAGTCATTCCAAATTTAAAATAAAACTGTTGACTTCCTGTTTTCTGTCCTTACTCAGTTTATCCCCAAACTCGTTATAATGCCAAAATCTGGCTGGACAGATGGCGGCGGTTTAACAAGGTTATACTGTAGTTCTAAATAAACACTAGAAAATTTACTGGTCCGATCAAAGTTTTACTGGTCTTCGCCGGAGGACTGGTGGTCATCGTGAGGACAGTAATGGCATGGCATTGTAAAGATTTAGTCACTAGAAGTTTTTACACAATACTTACAGTAGCTTCATCTTCAACAAAGGCATCTGGGTAACATCTGACTAATGCTAATGATCTGGCCTTTCTATAATACTGTGAAAAAAAATGTGATTGTCTCCCTTTATTTTTAAATACTGCATTAATCATTGCAACTTGTTCTCTGGACTGTTAATTAGAAAATGTCTTAAGACAAAGGCTGAATTAAAATATACATTCTACTCAAACAAGAAACTTCTTTCTTGACAAAATTAACGACACAAAATCATGTTGAACACATTCTATTTGGTCTTTGAAGACAGAAAGGTCGAAATACTGTATATATTGACCAAACAATTATCAGGGAAAACGATGTCGACCAAAATCACATAAAATATTGTATGTATTATTGAAAGCATAATGAACCTGTTTTACCCAGTATTTCATGATAGTAATATAAGGCAGTAAACATATAAGAGGATTAATTGCAAGCATGAATATGAATTAGCTCACTTCTTCCTTTTTTTTTCTCTTCTTAGTGTTTTTTTTTTCCTGATGGCCCAGTTTAAATAAACAAATCACTTTTGAAATAACTTAGCATTTTAAATCTGACAGGGTGTCTTTTAACTAATAAATTAGCATTTTAAGCTGACAGGGTGTCTTTTAACTAATAAATTAGCATTTTAAGCTGACAGGGTGTCTTTTAACTAATAAATTCTTAGGAAGACAACTAACAATACTCCTCTTTCTTCTAGACAACAATCAAAGCCCATTAGACAACATACCATACTCATAAATATCTATTAATAAGCCAATAATTAGAGTGAGTGAGTGATTGTTGCTTAACACCACTCAGCAATTTTTCAGCTATATCATGGCGAGAACAAGTTAATTTTCAATGAGATGATGATGAGGTTCGCTTTGCACTAGACCAACACACCTTGCTGGATTTTTATTTATAGTGCTATCGCACTGAAACAACAGTCCTCGAATAGACATGTCGCTCCACTCAGACACATTATTCTGATTCCGAGCCAACCAGTCTTTGTTCTTACTCCTTAATGCTGCATGCTTAGCGGAGAAGCAACAAATACCAATTTTATAGTCTTCGGTTTGACGCGACCGGGGGTCGAACCCACGATCTACTGCACTCAAGGAAAGCATGCTAATCATTACACCACCGATGCGGTTTTCCAATAATTAGAAAACAATAATCAAATTGAATAGCCACACGAAGTGCCTTGTGTTGTGCTTAATTCAGCAGCATAGTATTATACAATATATACAAAAATATGTATGCACTTCAATTATTGGTAGTGCATAAAACTTTATGAAATGTTAATTATTGAATAAAAAAGTTTTCTTCGAAACAAGATAAAATTTAAATAACTAAGTAAAACACGTCCAATCGAGTCGGACCTGTCGTGCTGAATGATATTTTCACGGATGGCGGGAAAATATGTAACGGTCTATGGGCAGATAACTAGAAGAAATGAATTTCAATCTCATTCAGTTCGTTCAAACGATTTGCACTCTAATGTAGAGTAACCCAAAACTCATCCTTCATCATAGCAATTTTTTTTTTCATTCTATCTAAAATCTGGCCTTATAAGAGGGGTGTCCTTTGATGGGAGGGGCTATAAAGAGAGAGACTATTTTACAATACTTACAACTCCTAAATTTCTCCAGTCTAGAAGTTCACTTAACCTCTCTGTTCTGTTTCTCTGTATAATTCTTTGTCTTCGAGAAAGACAGGAGAAGTCAAACATGTACTAAAAAAACAAAGAAGATAAACATGTTAGATAAAATATATATATAGTAAAACCTGCCCATTTGGACACCTCTATTAAGCAGTCACCTGTATTAAAAGGACTCTTTTTTTCTTGTCCTGGTATAGAAAATAGGAATTGAACCTCCTTTAAGAGGTTACCTGTCTTAAAAGGCCACTTTTTCTTT
Source organism: Bathymodiolus septemdierum (assembly GCA_963383655.1). Classification (NCBI taxonomy): domain Eukaryota; kingdom Metazoa; phylum Mollusca; class Bivalvia; order Mytilida; family Modiolidae; genus Bathymodiolus; species Bathymodiolus septemdierum. Next base: position 14,799,504 of record OY726526.1, on the reverse strand, counting down.
GTCCGAAAGGTGACCTCTAAATATAGGCTTGACTGTATATATTAATGTATTACAACTTTTTATAACATACTCCGCAAGAATATGACTGCAATACAGGCAAATGTCAATGACCTACAATGCCATACCTTAGTTGATATAGCTTTATCAGTCCAACAGACATAACACCATATCCACCCCAGTCTGATATGGAATATCAACCTGGTTAATATATTCAGGTCAATTAATTGTAAGTATATAATACGTAGATTAAAGTTGGCTTCTTTGGAAAAGGTCATACTTAAATCTGTATATATCTGGGGTGTAAAACTCCTGTGCTTAAATTGTCTGTTCAAAAATCAACCGGGCAAGTCCAACCACCTGTCTGGGATTTATAATAATCAGTCATGGTCTGGAATGTGAGATAAGACGATTCGAAACGAGAGTTCACATTTTCAAGTCAGAAATGAAGCTCCTAGAGATTCTGATAAAAGAAAATGTCAACTACTCATGTTGTATGAAATACATCTCACCATCACATGTACAGGAATCAGACTTTGAACTTGACTGATGACAGGCTCTGTTTGTTTCTGTAGATGTAAATCTAACTACTATAAAATCCTGGCCATAACAGACACAACTGGTCTAAAGAAAAAAATCTCGAAATTTATTTGTTATTTTACTTTTATTATCAGTTTAACTAGATACAACATTATGTGATTAAGTTTGTCAGTGACTTGCGGCAGGTCGGTGGTTTTCTCCGGGTAGTCTGGTTTCCTCCATCAATAAAACTGACTGCAACGATATAACTGAAATATTGTTGAAAGTGGTGTTAAACACCATAACCCTACCCCTAATCTTATTAGTATATACCTGAGATAACTGTTGTACAGATTCATCAAAACTTTTAAATCTTCTATCAATAATGTAGATTCCATAGGACTTGGGATCTTGTATATGTTCATTCATAAAACATCCAAATCCTGATAGATTTGTTGTCATACTAGGTATACCCATAACAGTACACTCAGCTGTAAAGAAAACAGTCAAATTATTATATGTTTTAGAACAGTAGTCCCCCTCTTATAAGACGACCAATGAAAAAGTGGCCTTATTATAGAGGTGGTCTCTGTTGAAGGGGGATAACTTAGTAGTATTTTACTATCACAATGCATCTGAACTGTGGGTTGATAAGAGAGGTGGCCTTATAAGAGGGGGGCTACTATCCTCATTACAATTATATGTCAATAAGCTATGCTTCATTACACCTTTGACACAATTAGATTTATCCTTTCTCTAAGATTAACTTTAGTTAACTAATGAAAATGCCAAAGAAAGGATATTGACAACAAGTTCAATTAAGGTGTATTTACACCGTCAAACTTTCCTTTCAAACTTTACCAGTGCACCTGTTTCAGACACATGTTTGACCGTCTTAAGGACTTCGTCAAACACCTTCAAATATTTGGAAGGGTATAACTCTGGAATGACACAAGTTAACATCCCCAAATTGCACTTGATTTACACTTAATCCATCTGAAGCTAGTTTTCATAGATCTTATATATTGCCAAGAAACAAATAAAAGCAAAACTATTTGCATTTGAAACATAACTACAAAGCAACAGAAAGTTGAAACTTCCAAAATCGAACTTGACTTGCATTTTATCGATCAGCAGTTAGGTTTTATTTCTGAAATCAATTGAATATGTAGAGCTTGAAATTAAAGTTGATACCTGCATGCCCTTCATCAAACTAAGACTATTTGCACATTTCCGACTAGATTCTAATATTATGTATTTACACATTTTTATGGGGGTTATTTCCCTTTAATACAGACAAAAGGGTCCTTATACATGCCAAGTTCATTAGAAATAACATATTTATTCCCCTATAATCTCTACAAGACTTTACTGTTGGAACAACTTGTGAATTTTCTATTTGCTATAACATTATCCTCTGAATTTTTACAAGATTCAAATATCTACAAATTATAAGAAAATTATAGTCAAATTCTTTGTGCTCTCCATTGCTCTTGCTAGACCAGGTACCATTTTTGTCTGTCATAGGGGAAATAACTTCTATAGAAAAAACTGCATAAAAACCAATAATTTTAAAATCAAATTGGTAAGTGCAAAAGGTCTTGACTTCATTGTAACTTGACAAAATCTAGAGGGCATAATATACTAACCAGGAGTATAGCCCCAGGGTTCATAGTATGAAGGGAAAACTCCTAAATGACATCCTCGTACAAATTCTTCATAGTCCAAACCAAACAATGGATTTGTAGAGTTGAGAAATTCTGGATGGAAGACTACTTTCACTCGATCAAATTTCTGATTAAATAGTTTACATCTCCGTAATGCACTAAGTACCTGGTCATTCCAGTCATCAGTCACATTGTGTGTACATATAGGAGGTAGACCGTGGCTCTGAAAAAAAACATAGAAATAAAAATAGCATATCTTTTTTCTTTAACAAGATATATAGTATTTAGATATAAATGAACTTGTGCAATAATACAACCAGCAATGCTATAGTAAATGCGGCCTCTAATATCAGTTACAGGCCACTGTTAGAGGCTGTTTTTGCAGTTCTTTTTATGAACAAGTTTAAGAATTTCACCAATGTTGTAATAGGAAAATTAGGTAAACTCGTTCACAAACAAAACTGTTTTCACGACTTGGATCACCATAAAAAGAAATTGATTTGTCAGCATGTATCTTGATGTGTTGACAAATGACCAATTACAAAGATAATCAAAATCAAAACTCACCTGTTGCCTATATCCTTCATCTGGTTGTTTATGCATTGTTTTGTTTCAAACAAGTTTGTAGTTTTTGAGAAAACAGTTTTTATTCATATTCTAATAGTAAAATAATGTTCTTTGCTGTCAAATGGATTATAGGTTTCAGATAAGAATAACTAATATATATATTTTAGCTTTCTGATTGAAAACATTATATGAATGGTTATGACTCAAAGAACATAAATTGGAATTTGGGTGTTTGATTTTTCAGCCATATCACAACGAGCATAATGAGATGATGAGGAGATCCGCTTTGTACTGGACCAACATGCTTAATTGGATCTTTATAGTGCTATCTCACTGAAATAACAGTCCGTGGTAGACATGTCGCTCCACTCTAACACATCATCCTGATTCTGAGTCAACCAGTCTCTACTCTCATGATAGACATGTCGCTCCACTCCAACACATCATCCTGATTCTGAGTCAACCAGTCTCTACTCTCACAGTAGACATGTCGCTCCACTCCAACACATCATCCTGATTCTGAGTCAACCAGTCTCTACTCTCATGGTAGACATGTCGCTCCACTCCAACTCATCATCCTGATTCTGAGTCAACCTGTCTCTACTCTCACGGTAGACATGTCGCTCCACTCCAACACATCATCCTGATTCTGAGTCAACCAGTCTCTACTCTCACGGTAGACATGTCGCTCCACTCCAACACATCATCCTGATTCTGAGTCAACCAGTCTCTACTCTCACGGTAGACATGTCGCTCCACTCCAACACATCATCCTGATTCTGAGTCAACCAGTCTCTATTCTCACGATAGACATGTCGCTCCACTCCAACTCATCATCCTGATTCTGAGTCAACCAGTCTCTACTCTCACGGTAGACATGTCGCTCCACTCCAACACATCATCCTGATTCTGAGTCAACCAGTCTCTACTCTCATGGTAGACATGTCTCTCCACTCTAACATATCATCCTGATTCTGAGTCAACCAGTCTCTACTCTCACGGTAGACATGTCGCTCCACTCTAACACATCATCCTGATTCTGAGTCAACCTGTCTCTACTCTCATGGTAGACATGTCGCTCCACTCCAACGTATCATCCTGATTCTGAGTCAACCTGTCTCTACTCTCATGGTAGACATGTCGCTCCACTCTAACATATCATCCTGATTCTGAATCAACCAGTCTCTACTCTCATGGTAGACATGTCGCTCCACTCCAACACATCATCCTGATTCTGAGTCAACCAGTCTCTACTCTCACGGTAGACATGTCGCTCCACTCCAACACATCATCCTGATTCTGAGTCAACCAGTCCTTACTCTCACGGTAGACATGTCGCTCCACTCTAACACATCATCCTGATTCTGAGTCAACCAGTCTCTACTCTCATGGTAGACATGTCGCTCCACTCCAACACATCATCCTGATTCTGAGTCAACCAGTCTTTACCCTCACGGTAGACATGTCACTCCACTCCAACACATCATCCTGATTCTGAGTCAACCAGTCTCTACTCTCACGGTAGACATGTCGCTCCACTCCAACACATCATCCTGATTCTGAGTCAACCAGTCTTTACTCTCACGGTAGACATGTCGCTCCACTCTAACACATCATCCTGATTCTGAGTCAACCAGTCTCTACTCTCATGGTAGACATGTCGCTCCACTCTAACACATCATCCTGATTCTGAGTCAACCAGTCTCTACTCTCATGGTAGACATGTCGCTCCACTCCAACACATCATCCTGATTCTGAGTCAACCTGTCTCTACTCTCACAGTAGACATGTCGCTCCACTCTAACACATCATCCTGATTCTGAGTCAACCAGTCTCTACTCTCATGGTAGACATGTCGCTCCACTCTAACACATCATCCTGATTCTGAGTCAACCAGTCTCTACTCTCATGGTAGACATGTCGCTCCACTCCAACACATCATCCTGATTCTGAGTCAACCTGTCTCTACTCTCACGGTAGACATGTCGCTCCACTCTAACACATCATCCTGATTCTGAGTCAACCAGTCTCTACTCTCATGGTAGACATGTCGCTCCACTCTAAGACATCATCCTGATTCTGAGTCAACCAGTCTCTACTCTCATGGTAGACATGTCGCTCCACTCCAACACATCATCCTGATTCTGAGTCAACCAGTCTCTACTCTCATGGTAGACATGTCGCTCCACTCTAAGACATCATCCTGATTCTGAGTCAACCAGTCTCTACTCTCACGGTAGACATGTCGCTCCACTCTAACACATCATCCTGATTCTGAGTCAACCAGTCTCTACTCTCATGGTAGACATGTCGCTCCACTCTAACACATCATCCTGATTCTGAGTCAACCAGTCTCTACTCTCACGGTAGACATGTCGCTCCACTCTAACACATCATCCTGATTCTGAGTCAACCAGTCTCTACTCTCATGGTAGACATGTCGCTCCACTCCAACACATCATCCTGATTCTGAGTCAACCAGTCTCTACTCTCACGGTAGACATGTCGCTCCACTCCAACACATCATCCTGATTCTGAGTCAACCAGTCTCTACTCTCATGGTAGACATGTCGCTCCACTCCAACACATCATCCTGATTCTGAGTCAACCAGTCTCTACTCTCACGGTAGACATGTCGCTCCACTCCAACACATCATCCTGATTCTGAGTCAACCAGTCTCTACTCTCACGGTAGACATGTCGCTCCACTCTAACACATCATCCTGATTCTGAGTCAGCCAGTCTCTACTCTCACGGTAGACATGTCGCTCCACTCTAACACATCATCCTGATTCTGAGTCAACCAGTCTTTACTCTTACTCCTTAATGCTTCATGTTTATCGGAGAAGCAACAAATAGCAAGTTTAGTCATTGATTTTTAGCGACCAAGGCTCAAACCAACAATCTACTGCACTGGAGGAAAGCACGCTACCAATTACAACACCAATGCAGTTCATAGAATATGTATTGATATTAACCAACTAATAATGAATGACATTACATTATAATATTATAAACTGACCTGAGCAGAGTATATACATCTCTTAAGTTTAACTATATCATCTTGTATTAATATGTCTTCTCCCTTTGGAATTTGGCCTCTGAAACATAAGAAAAAAATATCATACATACTCCAAAATGCATTAGTTAAAATACAATTCTCATTGGAAGATTTACTCAATGAGCTTGACAATAGTAGTCCTTCTTTGGCCACTCCTTCTGCAATGACAACACGACCTTATAAGATGGGAGGGGTGGCCTCTCTTGAGAGGGATTGCTTACTGGTATTTTACTATCTCAGTGCATCTAAATTCTGACCTGATAAGAGGGACGTCCTTTAGTGGGAGTGTCTATCTAAGAAGGGACTATTGTATATGCAATTAATTCCAGCATGCTTTCTTTTTTATTTTTCCATTCTAATCATTAAAATGACTTTGTAATCAAACCTTTTAAGCTTGCATTAACTGTATGACTAAAGAATAAAGAAAAATGACTTAAGCAAGTGAAGAAGATTATTACCTCATACAAAATAGAGAAATAGAAATAGAGGTTTCCTCATTGCTTTCATTGTATAGCACCTTTCTTCACTTCTGAGGATCATATTCTTTTCACAAAAGGAGACTAGAAGGTGTGTTGACTAAATGTTTGCTTGCAGTATGGTTGTTCTTATTTATAGAGTGCTTGGTGAAATATGCTATACATTACAGCAATTAGGTTTTTTAATACAATGAAACATGTCTGATCCGAACCCTGAATTATGCGCAATCCTGTATAAACCGTACTTTAAATAAAGTCCTAATGTAAGAAATCTTTGTTAATTTAACCTGCATAACCCGTAAACCTGTCTATTCCAAACACAAAAGTTGGTTGAAAGGAGATTTAGACAGATTTCACTGTAGCTTAGAATTTACCGGTATAGGGGTTAGGGTTATGCTGTTTAACGCCCCTTGCAACAATATTTCCGTTACATCGTGGCTGTCAGTTTTATTGATGGAGGAAACCAGAGTACACGGAGAAAACCACCGACCTCCCAGAAGTCACAGACAAACTTTATCACATAATGTTGTATCGAGTACACCTTGCCTGAGCGGGATTCGAACTAACAATGTCAGTGGCGATAGGCACTGATTTTAGAGGTATAGGTAGTTATAAATCCAACTACCATACGACCAATCAATACTAATAAAATCATGATGTACCAACCTTAAACATATTTCAAATAATCGTTTCCCTATTTGACCTTGTACTTGATGGACTGTGTCCTTCAGTGATTTGGCAATAGCTTGTCCTCGTAAAGACTCAACATTAAAATTGTTTGTACGAGTCGGAAATATCAAAAATGCTATTACTGTCATATCACTATTGGCTTGCTGAAATGGAAATATATCATACATAAAATAAATTTAAATTCTAGATCATATAAACTTAATATGAAACAGTAGAAAATGAAATAGCTAGGGAAAATCAGTTCTTATCACCACTACTGCTGTGAATTTTATTCCTGCATGGATGGACAATTCATTTAATAGAGAATAAAATTAACTCCAGCAGAAGGTAGCTAGATTTCAAATTTCAGTACATGTTTGTTTGAAAAGTAGAAGTTTTAGCCATTTAAAGAATTTACTATTTTCAATAACAGCAACAAATGAGAAAACATACAATATGAATTTTGTGAGTATGGCATAAAACATATAATGTGTACTTCAATCTACTTGTCAGTTTGATCAAATTCAGGTGTTATATTGCATTATGCCCCCTAACTAAGAGAACCAGAGTAGAGGTCATATCCAGATAAACTTTCTGATACGAATACTTACTAAAAGGATCAACCAATCAGACAGCTTTATGTTGGGGAAAAAGCATGAAAGGAAGCTGTTAAAGGTTTTTCCAGCTGCATTTTCATTGGATGATCATGAGTTCATATGGACATGACCCCTAATCAGTTTCTTTCAGATGTGAGGGAGCATAGCATATATTAAAACAGCTAATTTTAATCAGATTTACTCTACATTACCTGTATAATATATTATCAGTAATCATTAATGTGTACAGGTACAATTTATAAATTTACCTGTAAGAAGTAGTTCAACTAGGCCAGACTTTCTATAAACATGTCAGCACCTTTATTTATATATTTACCTGTAAGAAGTAGTTCAACCTGGCAAGACTTTCTATAAACATGTCAGCACCTTTATTTATATATTTACCTGTAAGAAGTAGTTCAACCTGGCCAGACTTTCTATAAACATATCAGGACCTTTATTTATATATTTACCTGTAAGAAGTAGTTCAACCTGACAAGACTTTCTATAAACATGCCAGCACCTTTATTTATATATTTACCTGTAAGAAGTAGTTCAACCTGGCCAGACTTTCTATAAACATGTCAGCATCTTTATTTATATATTTACCTGTAAGAAGTAGTTCAACCTGACAAGACTTTCTATAAACATGTCAGCATCTTTATTTATATATTTACCTGTAAGAAGTAGTTCAACCTGGCCAGACTTTCTATAAACATGTCAGCACCTTTATTTATATATTTATCTGTAAGAAGTAGTTCAACCTGGCAAGACTTTCTATAAACATGTCAGCACCTTTATTTATATATTTACCTGTAAGAAGTAGTTCAACCTAGTCAGACTTTCTATAAACATATCAGCACCTTTATTTATATATTTACCTGTAAGAAGTAGTTCAACCTGGCAAGACTTTCTATAAACATGTCAGCACCTTTATTTATAAATTCATATCTGCCAGCACTAAACAGGTACAACGTTTTATCCAAATCAAAATCATAGTGACTGAAAAAAACAACAACAACAATGAAACTATGAAGCAGAGCCTTTGGAAACAGCATAAATATATATTTTTTCCATTATTTTCATAATATTTTCCGTTGACAGGGAATTAAGTCAGATACAAGTCAGTATAATGCACCAGTCAGATACAAGTCAGTATAATGCACCAATCCTGATATTTCAAAACAAATGTTCCCATTAATAGAATGATTATCTCCTAAAATTAATTTGAAGCAATAAGTTAACATAATATTGTTATAGAAATTATGGTCGGTTTGCACAGTACATTGCAATATTTTGGGTGTTTTAGTTGAACCCCAAGATAATGCATTTTTTTCCCCATAGAGTTTGACTCCAATTAACTGTTTTAAACTTGAAGTAACAATTTAAATGCTATCCCTTTATGCTATGTTGAAATAAAACAATGTTTTATTACATTTGTAAACATTCAGTTATGTGACTTCAACAAATTCAGAACTAAAAATGGCAGACGGAAAATGTTCATGAAGTAAAATTTATGGCTATTCTACTGTCTCAAAAGCACCTGTTTTGATAAGGCCAAAAAAAAATATATGTGTGTTTACTGTCACATGTCAAAAAAAATCTAGGGTCAGTCGGCATTAATTTTTTTTTTTTTTTTAACTATCGGCAAAACCGGAAATAGTCGTTCCCGGTCCCAGAATCTGATTCCGGTATTTCATTTTCGAAATTTCTGGTAAGCCGTCATTCGTTGAAACTGTTTTACGATGAGTTACAAGTTTTTCTACCTTCTTTACTCTCAATTTCAACAAAAAGCTTGCGGTTGAATAAATAAAACATTGCTGCTGATTAAACAACAAAAATGGTTATCCGAATTATGTGTAAAAATTGATAGGGTCGCTATCAAAAATTAGTGTCGATTAATTGCCGATAAAAAAGGATAGGGTCGGCGGCTGAAAAATAGGGTGGGTCGGGTGACCGTAAACACACATATTTTTTTTTTGGCCTAACCCAAATTAAAAAAACAACATGTTCTATACACCCTAATGCAATGTATATTTTCCCTAATACATCATGACTAACATTCCTGTTGGTGTCTAGAAAATTCTTGCAGATCGACATCTCTGATCAATCACTGTCAGATCAGTATGATTCAGTGGTTATTTTCCTTTTCAAGACAGTTCAGAAATCATTGAAGGCTATTATTTTTGAACCAATGACATATATACATTGTTAGCAGTGTAAAGATTCAATTTAAACTAAGATTGTGATCCCTTTAGCTGGTATAACCCAGTCACACCAATGTCATTTGTCATTGTCTCCCTTTTTTTGTGTTCAGTGAGTTAAGGTGAGAGGTAGTTGCTCGCCTTGTTGATGTTGGCCTAATTGTTGACCATCACTGTTTAAACTTCTTTTTTCTATAACTTTGAAACTCATTTTTGTCATGTAAATAAAAATAATAAAAGCATGATAAAAAATTATGTGATTATAGGAATGAAAAATGTAATTTTTATATTTAGAGACAAACACCATCTGTCTGGAAAATAAACAACAATAAATATTGATTGGTGAAACTGGGTACAACAGGGAAAGGTTAACCTATATTTCACCCACTTACCCATGAAAATGACCTCTAACAAAGTCATGGATCTTCTCCTTAGCAACAGCATGTAGGTTTTGAAATTCATGTATGGCACTAAACTTGATAACATTTAATCCATTTGGTAAAATAAGATCTGAAAATAATACAATGTAGTTATTTTAAAAGCATAAAGTTCGTCAAATTTGTAAATTTTTATTATGAACGTGCTGGTAAATATATTTAGTACAATATATATATATAAATACATGTATGTTCAAAACTATTCCCTGTCCAAAAAAATGTGTTGAAAAGGTGTAATTAATAAAAAGATCTGACCATTTTTGTCATCTGTTGATGGAATCCTCATTAAGCGTCGGCTGAAGTTCCAATGTTTACCGAGGAATCGTGCAGTACTGACCCAGATTCCTGATTAAGAATGGTCAGGTAGGATATATTCTAATAATTATGAACTATTGATGTTTTCTTTTCATATTTAATCAATTATTTTCTATTCATTTAACTAACAATAGTTGAAATTATAATTATCAACATTTTTCTCACCAACAAGAAAGCATGCGTGTGTGAAAAATTACCATATGTGGAGGTCAGCAAAGTTCATATAACTACATATCAATTCTGATGTGAATTGTAAAAATTTGACTTAACTTCTGTCTTTTACGACATTAAAAATATACATATGCCCCCCCCCCCCCCCCCCCCCCCCACACACATACACACAAAGAAAATGCACTAGTTATCTCCATTAATTAAAATAATTTAATAAAAAAATATCTGCAAGTACTTGTATATCTTTTTGTGAAAATCGCCATCTTCATGTCTTTAAAGGAAGATAATGTCTACAATTTTGGGTTATTTTCTTCTGACATTTTTTTGGCAGTGAAACATTTGTTTATTCATAGAAAAGTATAAAAAATAAAACTTTATGACATGTATTAAATGAATATTGCTCTATTATCTCTGAATGCTGTCACCCATCTTCATTAATCAACCATGACCTACATAAGTCTTGACCCATATAAATACTGACAAGATTATATGGATGAACAGGCAAGCAAAGGGATAGTGAAAAAATTATAACATCTTCATGAATGCAAATGACTTTTTGCTATATAGGACAATATATTGGCATTAATTTTGTGTCTTTAATACAGTAAAACCTGTTTAAACCAAACCTCCTTCAGCATTAATACAGGTTAAATCAACAAAGCCTCCTTCAGCATTAATACAGGTTAAATCAACAAAGCCTCCTTCAGCATTAATACAGGTTAAATCAACAAAGCCTCCTTCAGCATTAATACAGGTTAAATTAACAAAGATTTCCTACATTGTGTGGGGCCATCGTGGTTGTGATCGCATGGTAGTCGGATTAATCAGTACCTATGCAATCAGTCCCTATCACCACTAACATTGCGAGTTTGCTAGGCAAGGTGTACTCGATACAACATTATGAGATAAAGTTTGTCGGAGACGTCAGTTTCCTCCACCAATAAAATTGACCGCCATGATATAACTGAAATATTGTTGAAAGTGGTGTTAAATACCATAAAACTCCCCCTCCCCTCCTACATTGTAACTAAATTCAAAGTGCGGTTTATACAACATTCTGGTTTATTAAGGGTTGCTTAGACAGATTCCACTGTACTAGTATCTTCAATATATTGTATATATACCTGGTTTACGCTTCAGTAAATGTTCAGCTTCTACCCCTGTGATATCTGATACTGTAGTGAAGACATGTGCACAGTGAACAGCACTTCTTTCTATGCAATATCTATGATAAATCTGTCTATCTCCAGCCTCTTTATCACAGTTAAACTGAAAATACACCATAGGCTATATACACTATTACACATTTATAAAGGAGAACACATGTGGAATGTACATGTGGGACCATACCGGTAACTTGCTAATGATATATAATAGATATACAAATCTAGTAACATTCTGTGAAATAATATGAAAAATAAAAAATACCACTGTTGGAACAGTTCCAAAATTTAATTGAGAAATGAGAGAAACAGAGACAAACTTGATATCCCACAAAAATCAAGAATATATCTATAGATCCCAGAAAATCTAAAATAACAAATTTTGAAACTGTTAATTAGGTACAAAAATAAAAATAAAACACATGAGCCTGCCTTAATCACCCCATAAAGAAGATTATTTTTTAACTTTGCCCGTGTAAAAACATTTTCACCAGAACATGGATCCAATATACAATGCGACATTCATTTGCACAAAATTGAATTTTCATATTGCAATGATGCTTCAACCAACACAATTGCATTTCCATATTTGGTTCTTAGGATGATGAATTTCTAAAATATTATATAATATTACGGATTTAGCTTGTTACACATATTTTCATTGGTTCTTCAACCCTGAATGTCAGCATATATTCGGAAAACAGACAGGGTATATATTTCAGTCCCCAAAAACGATTAAAAAATGGACGACAAAACATTATGCGTCACTGAATCAATGGTATAATACGGAATAATAAATGTATTTTTACCAAATTAAATGCTGTTTTTATACTCAAAACGGCTGCACGAACAAAAAAATATTACAACGGTTAATTCCGTCAGAAATACCTGATCGATTCAGCAAACTCCTATGTTCCACGGCTGTACCATAACAAATAAACAAAACGTTGAGCCTTGAAAACTTTTGACGTCATGGGGCCACACCAAGGTTTTATTTACATTTTGTTAACATTTAAATTATTGAAACTGTTTCGCAAACCCATTGTTTTGTTATATGATATATTAATGTTATATTTATAGAGTTTATAAAATTTACTACATATGAAATTGTATTGATTTAACAATTTAGTACAGCATTTTCCTTCATGAGACACCCCCATACATGAAATATGACGTGACACATATTTTGACATCATTGATGAATGACATCAAAGGTACGGAAACGGACATCTAGAGATACGGGAAATGAAAATAAAAGACGCAAATTTATTTAATACAGTTGGATGTTGTATTTAAAAAAAACCCAATGGTTAAATCCGTAATATATCTGTTATTCAGCTATCAGAAAGGGTATATAATGTGACATTCCCGGCTTATGATATATATTCCCTTCGGCTGCACCTCAGGGAATATAGATCCTAAGCCGGGAATGTCACATTATATACCCTGTCTGATAGCTGAATAACATATAATAATCAGTACAATCACATTTTTTGTTGTAAGTTGATGATAGGTATGAGGGAAATCACATATGATATAGTGTAAAATGTCTGCAAACATTTTTTTTATTTTTTCGATTGTAAATAAAGATCTTCATATGTAAATCTTGTCAAACCATTTCTGTGGTTTGCAGTTTGTGTTGTCACACAAATGGTAGCCTTGTTATTGTAATGAATATACAGGTAGAAAAAGACTGATAAAATTGGCTAAAACCAATTTTTTTTTAGACACAAAGACAAAATGTGGATACAAGTTTAGGGTTATATATATATAGGGAGTGGATGTGGATGTGGTCGAGTGGTCTAGGGTGCTGGACGTAAGACTAAGCGATTGGTGCTGCAGTGTATCAATGGTGTGAGTTCAAATCCCGTCGAGGGAAGAACAAAAATTTTAAATGAGTGAATTGTCCTATAAACTATGACTGAAAAAATAAAATGTGAAAAACCTCTTTATAATACAGCCACTTAAAAAAAAGTAGGGGGAAAGGAATGCAAAACACACTGCTTGAGTGTTAATGATACAGTGGAACTTGTGCAATCCAACACCTGAGTTTTCCGACATTCTGTGACATCCGACAAACATTTATGGTCCTAAAGTATTTCTGTTAACTAAAATAAAACCTGAGTATTCCGACATCATGACGTACAATCCGACACATTTCCCTGGTCCCTTGGTGTGTCGGATTAGACATGTTTCACTGTACAGAGCAAATGCTAAGCCTTCTATATATCTTACGTTTTTTAAATTATTGTAGAAATCTGTGCTGCCAGCACAAAGATATCTCCCTAAAAGTGTTGCATGAGTGGTAAAGATAGTGGTACAATCTACTTTTCTGGTTCTTAGATATATCAATCCAACACCAGCCAGCCATTCATGGAAATGTGTAATCATTAATGGTTTACCTGAATCAGATAAATTCTTCCTGAACTGTAAAAGATAGAAAAAATGAGAAAACTAAAAATAATATTCATAACATTTTTTTTTAAGTCGAACATTCCTTATCAAACAAAGAAGACATGTTAAGAGCTATAATTGGCCCTAAACATCAGTCTTTGTGGAAAAAAATAAAAATATACCCTAAATTTGACCATAGTCAAAGCAATTTCATTATAAAATATTTTTTTAAATTTTAAAAGAAATCTTCAATTGATCTACATGTATCTGTTTGTGTTGGGGAAATGATATATATGTAAATGCTATACAAGTTTGAGCTATGGGTAAGAGATCATTTAATACATTTATGATAAAAAGTACTACAGTTGACTCAATATATTTCACTTTACATGTTTTCTTATTATTAAACTACCTAGCGAAACTGTAATTCAATACAAATATTAAAACTATCTTTAAGACGGGTCTAGGACAAAAGTCCCCCGGACAAAAGCCCCCTGACAAAAATAATGATGAAAAGTAAAAGTTAATGTTTTTTTGTTATACATTTTTATATATTGATAGTGATGTTAGATATATTAAATTTAAAGTATAAAGAAAAAAAAATTAATTTAAAAAAATTTAATACTTATAGCAAAACATTTCTTCACATTTTGTTTATTATTATTAACATTTATATTTATAAAGTGTATATTACAAAAGAAAAACTGATAATTTGTTTATAAATTAAAGTTAATTTTTGAATTATTCATATTTAAAGTCAATACATTTCATTTTTTTCTGTGTCATTGTTCAACTGTTTGGATTTGTAAAATTTTCTTTGTGTTTTCTAACATGATTCAAGATTTGTTGTACCTCTGTATTTTAATTCCTTGTGTCTGTATACTGTAAACATATTTATATCTTTGTGTCTTTGCACAACTGCCTATGCAACTATTGCCTATCATCACTGATGTATGAACCTCGATCAGGGAGATGTGTACAACATTATGCGTTAAAGATAATTTAAAAAATAACTTTAATTTATAAACAAATTATCAGTTTTTCTTTTGTAATTTACACTTTATAAATATAAATGTTAATAATAATAAACAAAATGTGAAGAAATTTGTTTCTATAAGTATTAAATTTTTTTCCTTTATACTTTAATATATCTAATATCACCATCAATATAAAAAAATGTATAAAAAAAAACAACATTTTACTTTTCATCATTATTGGGGGGCTTTTTGTCAGGGGGCTTATGTCCTAGGGGGGCTTTTGTCCTGTTCCCCTTTAAGATGCATTAAGATCTGTGGTTTTCTCCGAGTACTTCTGGCTTCCTCAACCAATAAAACTTACTGCCATGATATAACTGAAATATTGTTGAAAATGGTGTTAAACACCATAACCCATAACCATAACTCAATTTAAATGCAGATGGAGCTTGTCTACAGATTAAACATTTCATTCCTATGTTAAATGTCAAAAACAATAAAACTAAAAAATCCTGTAAATGTTGACCCATTGTTATAAATCTGCAATTCTTATTTCCTAATAAACTAAGTTACTTAATGTTAAACACTTTAAATATAACAGCATGCTGACAAAAAATCAACAAAACAGAGGCTATTACTTCCCCTAGAGTGCAGAAATATCATCCATGCCAAACTGGAAGGAGAGGTATCCCTCATGGAGGACATTCACGTAACATAAGATTTCAATGACATTAGATTAGAGTTGAGTAAATTGGATTTGTGGATAAAAAGATAGCGTACGATTTTCACATCCAAAATTTCACAAAACTAAATTCTGACGAAAATCTAAAATTGAAACCCAGCCAAGTACAATTTCAAACCTTATATGACAGGGAGAAAAGTAAGTAGTACATGTACCTTGCTTACATAGAAAGAGGATATTATTCAAAATGGTGGATGAAGTACGGCAGAGATCAAATAATGATGCAGGAAATATCTGCTTCAGTTCGGTTTGGTTTATGGTGTTTAACACCACATTCAACAATATTTCAGTTGTGGCAGTCAGTTTATTGGTGGAGGAAACCGTAGTACCCCCCCGAAGAAAACCACTGACCTATCGCAAGTCACTGACAAACTTAATCACATATTGTTGTATCAAGTACACCTCGCCACGAGCAGGATTCGAATTCATAACATTAGTGGTGATAGGCACTGATTGCACAGGTTGTTCGGAAATTCAACTGTCACATGATCACGACCGTCACAGCCCCGCCTCTGTTTTGGAGATTGGATTACAAATATAATAAAGCTATTGAACCTAATACTATTATTATAAACTTGAAATTCTTACTTCTCCGATAAACCAGGCTACTAAAGCTCCAAATATAACAGCATCATTTGATTCTCTATCATGCCATGGGATTCCAATGTTGGCCTTCTCCCATAATTCATGCTTAAACTCGTCCAGTTTCCATGCTGCAGATCCAATGTCAAACAATATAACTTTTGGGTAACCATCTATCAACCATCTTCCAAAATATACCTTTAAAAATATACTTTTGTATGTAGTTATCTTTTGTATATATATGTTCTTTTGTACAATGTATTACACTTTATCAAACAAATGGTGTGGTAGATTGTGGGTTCGAGCCCCGATCAGGTCTAACCAAAGACTATGAAATTTGTATTTGCTGCTTCTCTGCTAAGCACGCAACATTAAGGATAAAGACCAAAGACTGGTTGGCTCAGAATCAGGATAATGCGGACTGTTGTTTCAGTGAGGTAGCACTGTAAAAAAGCGGACCTCATCATCATCTCATTTAAAATTAACTTGTTCTCGCCATGATATCGCTGAAAAATTGCTGAGTTGGAGTTAAACAACAATCATTCAAATACACACCCTCATTTCCTCATTTGTGATGTGATTGGTGTGTAAACATTATAGGCCATATAGGGTGGTCTAAAACTTGCCACACTGGAGCAATTTCACAGGTCTTACCTTGATACCACAATCTCTCATTTGTTGTATGGTCTGCCTGTAAACATAGTGATGTGGCTCTAACAATTCTACCTCAGTTCTGACGCAAGACTCATTGTATGGACCTAGTAGGCAGTATTGTTCACCAAGTTCCTCAATACTGACAGGTGCTTTGGACTTAATAACTGTGTAGATACCACCAACTACAAGAAAATACATATATCATGGACTGAGCACGGATTAGGATTATAACGCTTAACGCCACTTTCAACAATATTTCAGCTATAGCGTGGCGGTCAATTTTATTGGTGGAGGAAATCAGAGTACCCGGAGGAAACCACCTACCTGCCGCAAGTCACTGACAAACTTTATCACATAATGTTGTATCGAGTACACCTTACCATGAGAGGGATTTGAACTCACAATGCTAGTGGTGATAGGCACTGATTGCATAGATAGTTATAAATCCAACTACCATACCAGCCCCTGGACTAAGCAATATGTACAAAAATGTTAACTAATATTTTCTTTAATCAGCAAAATCAACTGGTCATTGTTTGTAAATAATTAAACTGTTCAGATGTATATAAATATTTAGTATTAACCTAATGTTTCAAGTAACTTTGAAATCCAGTGGGGGAGATATATTGTATAGTTGTCACCTGTTTAGACGTTTGTATTATATACTTTATTTCCTGTGACTGTATGATGATTTCTTCGTCATCCTATACAAAAGGAAATCTTTCACGATAACTGTGGTGCTACATTCATCTGGGACATTTATGAGTAGAAAAAATATGACAATTTCGTGAGAAAACGTGACGTCAGACACATTTAATTGTTCTACGACATCATTACACGGGAAAGGGTATTATTACCACTTACAAATGTCCCGGATGAATGCAGGACCACAGTTATGTTATCATGAAAGGGCGATTGCAGCAAAACTATATGTCGGTAATATATTTGACCTCTGGAAAAGGGACCCTATTCTGATGTTGGTCTTGTATGTTCATTTGTGAAAGCACCTGATGTTGGCACATCTCTCAACAGCTTTATCAACAGTGGATGGCTTATCTACTGTATGTTCACCAATTGATGCTAGCAGTGGTGGCAAGTCAAGTTTTTGGGAATTAATTAACCTAGTATTGACACGAAGGTATCCTTGTGTCGTGAAGAAGTTCTTGGTCTGGATTGAAGATTAATTGCCATAGAAAATTTGAAAATTCATAGTTGAAGAAAAAATTGCATATCAACCAATATCAACTTCTACCAGAATGCAGCCACCATCAATACAGTGCTCCCTCTGTCTGTCTATGAACTGTTGCTGTCACGTGTTTATAATGACCTTGATGTCCCGAGCTACAAATGACGGTTCAAGAATTTGTCAACATTGACAAAGATCTGCAAACTGTACAGGACATTTCCGATGTGAATATAATTATTCTAATTTATTTATTTATTAAACATGTATTATTTATACTTATGTATTTGTACAAGTGCAAAATGCATGTCAGTCGAGTTGAAAGTTTATCTTTTCATATGATCACATAGTTTCCGGTTTTCAATGTCCCTCAGTTTATCGGCAAACTCGTTATACCGCCAAACTACCGACTGCACAGAAGGTGCCGGTTTAACGAGGGAGCACTGTACGTTGATTATTCTGCCACTTTTTTGGATGCGCATGCAAAAAAAAAATAATAGTAATAATGATAACGAATTATACACTGAGTTTGAATTTTTTGAAGTGCTTTACATATACAGTGAAGATAAAAACATCCTGGAGTGGTTTAGAATAGATCCTGAAGGTGGGCCTTGCAGGTTTAAAGGCTCCCGATGGTGACGCAGTTGTCCGGTAGCGCATTCCAGTCTCTGATGGTTCTAGGAAAATAGGATTCTATATATAATAGCACCAAACATTTGTAGGAGTGATTTTACTTGTCAAACATGTCATGATGTAGGTCGGACGTGCCAATAGTCATAAATACATAATCGAGTTCTCGTTCATAAAAATATCAACCTTTGTTTGCAACTTCCCATGCAATCTCAAAAACCCATTTGTTCTGCGCTTCAGCTGTTTCTCCTCTGTCCATTTCAAAGTCGTCCAAATCAGGTTCAACATTTTTCAAGATTCTATAAAAACTATTCCGTCTCTTCATAGACATTTTGCGTCAAGTACTACTGGTTTCGATAATTACACATAGCCTACGTGATGGTAGTAAAGTATAAATGAGAAACAAGGAACCAGTTAATGTCATAGGGTCAAGGTTAATTTCTAATTGCAGACCGAATCTGTCATGTTTGCGATGACATGTCCGTGTTCAATATCTGATATGATTTTTTACGCACAACGTGCTCTATCAGATATCGGAAATATAACGTGATATACCGTCAAAAGTCACACAAAAAACTCACCTTGTTACCACAGGCGCTCGTGGCACGGACTTACCACCCCCTTTTTTTTTTCTAACTTTCCGTTTGCAAATTTATTTTCAATAAAATTTCGTTATTATTTCATCTCTTTTTCCTTATTTTAACTTGTTCGTGTCAATATTCATACAATCTTTAAGATAATATGTCTATAACAACAACTTGCATCTGTCGACCCTATATAAATACTATAAATGTGGATTATTAGTATCTATAGGGTCGACACATAAGTTGTTGTTAACATAATATAAGATTGTATGAATATTGACACGAACAAGTTAGAATAAGGAAAAAGAGATGAAATAATAAAGAAATAAAGAAATTTTATTGAAAATAAATTTGTAAACGGAAAGTTAGAAAAAAGGGGGGGGGGGTGGTAAGTCCGTGCCACGAGCGCCTGTGACTTTTCAGTGGTCATTTGATATTTTTTATGCAAATTTATAATGTATATAATTTTATAATATTTAAACAACATTATTATGAAAAAACTGGTGGAACGCGCTAATCTGGGTCACGGGTCACTGTAATCGGGCGGCTGTATCGAGAAACAGATACGGTGTTGAAAAAACTGTTGATACTCATAAAATATTGATAAATGAAATAAAATTTTATGTTTGTCTTCAAGAAATATGATAGACAAAACCATGTGTGAAGTTTTATGACGAAATATCTCCGATTTCTATGTGAATTTACGAGTTGAAGTGGGGAAACACCCACAGGTAATTTTAGCGATGTATTTTTTATCTTGGACAAGAATAATGAGCGTCCTGATTGGATGACCGATTTAAAACACTGACTCCGCATGGTAAAAAGATGCATGTAAAAGAAATCTATGTTATATTTATTCATTTGTTTGATTCTGGAATATTGTTGATCATTGATTTAAACAAGAAGAAAAAAAGAAAAAAAGGGAGGGGGGGGGGGGGGGGGGAGGAGGGGGGGGGGTGAATTTTACAGTTAAATAAATGTTATGTTTCGACAGTTTGGATGACCGATTTAAAACACTGACTCCGCATGGTAAAAAGATGCATGTAAAAGAAATCTATGTTATATTTATTCATTTGTTTTATTCTAGAATATTGTTGATCATTGTTTTAAACAAGAAAAAAGGGAAAAAAGGGGGAGGGGTGAATTTTATTTGTGAATTTTACGGTTAAATAAATGTTATGTTTCGACAGTTTAAAGAGAAAAATAAAAATTGGTTGCGACTAAAGCTTAAATCAGCGTTAAAAATTGAACAAATATCAGTGGTTTTGTAAATGAGATTTATTTTAAATAGAAAATCTGAATTTATTATTTATTAATTTATTATTAATGATACAATTTTATATCCCTTGGGAGGGGGGGGGGGGGGGGGGGACTATGATGAAAATTTGAAATGAAAACACAGGACCGGACTTTAAGCAAAAATAATAATCCAGGATTAGTTTTTTATTAAAAAAAATCCAGGACCCCTGTGTCCATGATTTTTTTTTTTTTTAAGTTAATAATATGAAATATTGACATCCACACTTGCCTTTTGGACAGCACATTTCTGTGTCCACACTTGTTACAATATATAATATAATAATATTACTCTCAATCATGCAGTAGACATATATGAATATACATTTGCCTGATTTTACTATGTCGCCTCATATAACATGACGCTATTATGAAGATTGTAATATATGTGGTTGATTCGATCGGGCAGAATAATGAGTTTATCCTAATCCTTAGGTATTAATTATTCCTTGAGCTTATGGATAAAATAGATTGCCTACATATGCATTTGCTATTTAAAAAATCCAGATAGTATATAACACCCAACATTTTGGTCATCAAGAATTATCAGATGTAGCAAGGATTTACTATACAAATCCTTGGATATAATAGGGATAGGGGAATAGGGATTAGGGTTATTGTATTTATCGCCACTTTCGACAATATTTCAGTTATATCGTCGCGGTCAGTTTTATTGATGGAGGAAATCGGAGTCTCCGGAGAAAAACATCGACATGCCGCAAGTCATTGCCATACTTTATCACATAATGTATCGAGTACACCTCACCTTATCAGATGTAATAGTTGAACTTGAAGTCAATATATAACTCATAATGCTAATACAGGGTTTTACGCAAAATATTAGTTAACTTCCATGTTTTGTTCCATCAAACTATCAAATTTAAGAGGTGACATTTAAGATGAACAGGTTTGGGCTTAGGTTTAGGTTTATTGTGTTTAACGCCACTTTCTACACTATTTCAGTTTTATCGTTAAGATGAACATAACAGTATAATTAAGATATTATTTGAACGAAATTAATAAAATAGTAGTCTATAGATCATTATCTTAAAAATAGCCAATACAGAATGAAAAAAGGAACTTTTAACATCTTTAACAAAGTAACACCTGTAACTAGAGAATAAAACCCACGACAAACCGCCCGTTGGATTTTAGATGTAAAGCGAAAATTATTTATACTGGGAACACGGATGGATTTGTCTTCTACATAAGTGTAATTTGATAAATGACAAATAAAGGTATTCATTATGAAATACCCGGTATGTTTAAAATCAAAGGTAATTTAGCCCCCCCCCCCCCCTTCCCCCCCCCCCCTGAATGTTACTACTATTTCAATACATGTATACAGTCCTAGCTTTTAAAGATACACATGTACATACTACAATACATTTGGATAAAAGCATAGGTACCATGTGCTATAAGGGGCCGTCGTGGTCGTGATCATATGGTAGTTGGCTTTCCACTAACTACATGTGAAATCAGTGCCTATCACCACTATTGTTGTGTGTTCGAACCCCGCTCAGGCGAGGTGTACTCGATACAACATTATTTGATAAACTTTGTCAGTGACTTGCGACAGGTCGGTGGTTTCTCTGGGTACTCCGGTTTCCCCCACCAATAAAACTGACCGCAGTAGTATATGGGCACGGACAAAGTCAAGTTTGAGGTGGTGCTACCGGAAGTGACGTCATCGGCCCTGACCGGAAGTGAAGTAAGTCACGTGGCCGAAAGAGGCCATGCCCGGAACCGGAAGTGATTGAGTGTGCATGCGCAACCGGTACATTTTGTAGTACCGTAGTACAAGTACCATGGCTACCGGAAGTGACCGAAGTTCACGTGGGTGTTCCGAAGGGGGTTCCCTTGGATGCGCGTATGTGCAACCGGAATGTGCGCAATATCCGCCCTAGTGAGACCGGAAGTGACGTCATCAAACGTCACCCCAAAGGGATTCCCTTGGAAGGGAGCGCGCATGCGCAAACGGAAGTTGCGGAATATCCGATCAAACGTCACCCGTAGGGCTTTCACTGGAAGGGTGGAATGCGCGCATGCGCGATCGGAAGTACCCTTGGAGTGTGATTTTATTTGTTCTCAAACCTAACCCAAAAGAAGATTGAAATGTTTTATATCACCAACTAATCACATCACTGGAAATTTAACCAATCGGATTGCAAGAAATGAACCAATCAGAAAGCAGGATACAAAAAGAAACAACCAATTACAGCCATCGTAATAACTGACTTTTCCTATATAAGCACGTGATTGATTCCATCTTCATTCTTGGTCAGACCATTACCATGTTCACCTGCGAGAAATGCGGCAAGCAGTATGCAGAGAAGAGAAGCCTGTTACGTCATATGAAGACCCACCTGAAGGATCCAACGGCGTCTGAGCAGACCTACAGCTGCAGTATCTGTGACAAGGTATTCAGCCGAGCTGACACCAGGAAGAGACATGAAGCGGCCAACAGCTACAGCTTGACCTGCGGAGCATGCGGTCAGTATTTCAACAGACTGGACAACCTAGCACGCCATCATGCCCAGCATGAGAGACCAGAGGCCAAGCAGAGACCTCCGATGAAGAGACCAGTAGCACCTGAACCAGGACCCGTGACAAAGCAGCGACGTACCGTGTCACCACCACCCAGAACTCCCATGGAGAATCCTGTTAGACCAGACGTGTTGCCAGAGGGCCCACAGACCAGAGTCCTGTACCTGAGGCATTGGAAGTCCATTCGAACAGAGGAAGCGACCAGCAACCGTGTCCAAGACAGGTACAACTTTATCCTGCATGAGATGACAGCGTCCACCTTTCCAGAGATGGTACGGTACCTGTACAGACAGCAGACCACAGCCTTCAAGATCAACCTGTCTTTTGGTTTTATCCTGCGGCACATCGAGACTGGAGTGTTGCGGTATTACCATGCTAGCCAGAACAACGCCAGATTGTTTGATGTTCCACACCTCATCAGAACAGAAGAAGACTTGGAGAGGTTTTTGGAGGAGTTGAGCCGACATGACATCCTGGAGTACATCCGGCAACGGAGACCCGATACCAAGTGGGTTGTTCATCTGCTGACCAACGTGACCTTCTACCTAAACAAGTTGATCCAACATCCCATTGGTGCCAGATTCGTCGTTCCACACTTTTTCCTGCGAAACCAAGGCTTGGTGTGTTTAGTTGGTGGAGCCCAAGGACCTTATGAGGACAACCTATGCTTCTTCCAATGTTTAGCAGTACACCGTGGAGCTCCAGATGGCAAAGCCTTAGAAGTTCCATCCAAGACGTACCGGAGATGTCATCTACAAGTATCCTGGTGGCGTGTATCATACAGTACAGACCGTATTCGACCAGTTAGAAGACGAAGGCATCGAAGTCCCAACATGAATTACGTCCAAGACAACATGTTTTGGGACAGTTGCCGGAAAGACTGGTGATTGGTTGCGTGGACAGTGATGCTTTAAATGGGGCTATTACGAAAAACCCTTTCGATTTTAAACACTACAAGATCAACTTTGTGGCACTGAACGTGGACGGACGTATTCACAAGACGCTTATATTGACACATGGTATTCTTAAGACGCTTCTGTTGACGCATGGTATTCACAAGAGGCTTCTGTTGATACATGGTATTCACAAGACGCTTCTGGTGACGCATGGTATTCTCAAGATGCTTCTGTTGACACATGGTATTCTCAAGACGCTTCTGTTGACACATGGTATTATAAAAACGCTTCTGTTGACACATGGTATTCTCAAGGCGCTTCTGTTGGCGCATGGTATTCACGAGACGCTTCTGTTGACACATGGTATTCTCAAGACGCTTCTGTTGACGCATGGTATTCACAAGACGCTTCTGTGTATCACAATATGTATCAGTAAAGTACAATCATGTATATTACAAACCTAGATCAATGAAAAATTGTGATCCAAAACTATATGGTTAAAATAAAAACCATTATTTTAATAAATATTTAGCCTACAAGAAGGAGAAGACAATTGCAAAATCCACCACGAACCAAGAGAAACTAAAGAAAAGAAATGTTGTGATACACAACCATATGGTAAAAAAAATAAACACCATTATTTTAATAAATATTTAGTGTACAAGATTGAGAAGACAATTGCAAAAACTCACCATGAAACAAGAGAAACTAGAGAAAGGAAATGTTGTACAAGCCTAATGTCAGATTGGTGCTGTGAAACCAGATCCTCATAAGCAACAAGAAGTCTTTGTCAACAAAGTATTAACCATATTGGACAATAATGAAATGCATATAAATTAATTTTAGAGTCACATGTAATTTTATACGTGTTTTGATTGTTTTAAACAGTTGAGGTTAATTTAACCTGTATTTAAAAACGGAACAATTGTCTATTCCGAAAACAAAAACTGGTCCTCAGGAGTTTAGGTTTGGACAGATATCTCTGTATATTCAGAAACTTAAGCGGTTTAGAAATTGGTGGTAAAACTATTTTAATATTTCACCTACTTCTGTTATACTATTTGAGAAACTAATTTCTCTCTCTCTCAAAATGATTGCTGAACTAACGACTCTATGCGTACCAATTTTGTATAGTTTAGTCTAGTCATCATAATGATGGGAAAAATAGAATGTTGCATTATAATGATTATAGATAACATCAATAAAATCTATTTTTATAAAATTGATCCAGATATTATTTATAAGTTTTGTAATTGTATTTGTACATTTTAAGGACAGAGTATCTTCAACTAAAACAACAGTTGAAATGGGATTTTCACCAATCTAGATATAATTAGATCTCCTCTGACAGATCAGATTTTCAGTAGATTGGATTTTCATATTCTACAAATCCACAAATCACCACAACTGTCAGCCTATATTTCCAGTAAAGTCTCCTTCTGTTGGAGATATAATTAGATCTCCTCTGACAGATCAGATTTTCAGTAGATTGGATTTTTATATTCCACAAATCCACAAATCACCACAACTGTCAGCCTATATTTCCAGTAAAGTCTCCTTCTATTGGAGCACCTAGTTGGTTTTTAACATCACTTAGTAAACATTTGTTAAAATTGGAAAAGTTCACATTATGTTCAATTCTGAGCAAAGCTTTGAGTTTCCTGCTAAATAAGTCCTTATTATCAATAATATCATAATTAATCATTATAATTCTTCTTGCATGGTCCGATTTTAGTGTGTTCCAGATATGATTAAATTCCAGAGTCTGCATGGGTGATTCCTGATAATCCAAACTCAGTACAATGATGAACGACTTGGATCTTGCTACATGTGTACGTATTTGATCCACATGGATTCCACCGACATCAAAATGCTTTGACGGGAAACATACAGCATATCCCTGATTCTGAAGATAACTATTCAAAACACCGATCGTCCAGCTTCTGATTTCATAATTTTCAACATTGAATGATAAATAAACATCGTGTTCCTCTGGTCGTTTATGGTGATCTCGGAAAAGGGAAACCCTTAATATTCGGGAAAGCAAAGTTATTTCGTATCGAAAGTTATAAGAAATCACTGCTATTCCCAAAATAAAGAAGGAGATGAATATCATCATCCATACAACTGCGGGAAAACTGGTGGAATCTGTAGGACAAAGGTCTGTATCAGATAAAATTGATATGTCCACTTGCTTATTATCTTTTAAACACGTTATAATATTTTCATTTTTATCACATTTCTGTACAATTTCTCGTTCTTTCCAAGTTTTAATACCACGCATTTCACACTTGCAAAGTTTCAACATTACGTTTCCAAGCCATGTCTTACACGGATTCCTCAGTTGGATCGATTTATCCAGATTTTGTATTTGGTTATGTTGTAAATTAATCAGATCAATATTCTCAAGGCTGTAAATCAAAGGGTCTATTTTAAAAATTATGTTATGAGACAAATTAATCCTTATTGTTCTATTTAGGTAACCAAAGTTTTGAAAATGTTTTATTCTATTATAGCTATAATCAAGGTCAAGGTTATCTAAGTCCGGAACTACTTTTGACATTCTATGAAGATCACTGAACGAACAGTTGACTACGACTCTATTTCTGGACGGCTGTTTGAAACATGTACACCGCATTGGACATTTCTCTTGTAAAGGAACATTGCAAATGAGGAGATCTAACAAGGCACTATTTTCACTGAACGTTCGTACTGTGTACCCCCTTAAAGATGGTGGACTGCAACATTTTCCCATGAGACCTGCAAAATTTTGTACAGCAGGGATAGATAAACTTATGTAAGGAAACGATAAACAATCACAAATAAATGGATTATTTTCCAAAAGAAGATCATAATTGAATACTCCCTTCAATATGGTTTCGATGTTAATGAATCCAATTTCAGAAAAAGTAGGAATACGCGAAAGAGTATTGTCGTTTAAATTAACCGTACCACCACCTACATTGTCTTTCCTATCAAAACCTTTCCAATCAAATGAGTTTGTTATTGTCGACAAGTTGTTCCTCGAAAAGTTGACTTCACCAAAATAATACCCTAAAATTAGATTGCTTATGTCAATGCTAATTAATTGATTCCCTGCAAGGTTAATGTATGCTAAACTTCTAGGCCGATACTGAAAAACTCCAGGTTCTATGTAGTCTATTAAATTGTGAGAAAAATCCAAACGTTGTAAATATGATAGGCAAGAAAACCAAGAATGATGTATTCTTTGAAATATGTTTTTTGACAAGTTTAGCGTATCAAGCAATTTCAAACAACATAGATTTGTCAAGTCTTTCAATTTGTTCTTTGAAAAATCTATTATCACAATATTAGGAAACTGACATATGTTTTCTGGAAATGATGCCAGATTGCCTTGCTGATACCGCAACGTATAAAAGGAGGCGCTTTGCCTGTCCGTTTCTTCAACTACTGCCAGTTTCGTGGCTTTATACTCTATTTCAAGCGATCCTGTCATAAAACTGTTCTGGGAAAATGTCCAAAATGGTCTAGCCATCCGTATACAGCACAAGGTTGTCGGACCCACAGCAAATAAGGTGGGGATACATGAAGGACTAAAGCCCAGCATGCAACAGTTCGGACAAAATAAATCCTTATTAGCAACGGTATTGTGCATCCATTTGAAATGACCAGGTATGTTGATCTCATACAGGTTCGTAAAACTTATTATATTGCAGATGCAAAAAATCACTAAAACATATATTCGACGAAGCATCTGAAATAAAAAAAATATTGGATTGTTACAATGCGATATGTTACTGTCTAATATTGTAGTAAAAAGCGAGAAACAAGATGTAATTTACTATAGTCATTCTTATTACCAAAACATATGTACTATCCATATTTATGTTGTCATTCAGTTTTGTGAAAATTTGTGGTCTTTTTGAGTGGAAGCGAATATGTGGAAGTTTTTTTTTATCATTTGGTTATATATGTATTGCTGTTGGAGATCCAATTATCAAGAGGGTAAGGATCCCATTAACCGATTTAACATCGCCACCTCTTTGTACCCGTCCCAAGTGATGACCTGGATTTTCAACATCATATGTCGTGGTTTTTTTTTTATGTTTAATGAGTTGAGGTGAAAGATGATTGTTTATTTTGTTGATATTGGTGGAATTGTTGATCATGATTGTTAAACTTTTGTTCATACCTATGATTAAGATTATACTTGATTTTAACTTGATTTTAACGTCACTGTTTAACAAGAATGACAACATAAACACGAACAGTACAATAGCAAGGTCTATGAATGCCGGTGTCCTATAGTAGTTTTCCCCCTAGCCATCCCCCCCCCCCCCCCCCCCAGTTGGAAAATCGGCGAAACCCTGAGCTAGGGAAGGTGCATTCGCGTTTTAGTTTCGTCTTTCAAAAACCAAAGGCAAAGTCTAACATACTATAGTCACTCTAGTTAATCTTATTTCAGTCCGTGACAAATATGCACATTTAGGTACTAATTTCCTGACTGCATAGATTTGGGTATAGTTCTCAGGGGTCTTATTGTATATATTCGGGTACAGGGTACATTTAAATGCATATCCCGTCAATTTTTTTCCAAGTACACAACGCTTTTTCCTTGCGTTACAAACGGATTGAAAAATTTCACAATGCGAACCTCTTTGAAAACACCATATTTGCAAGTATCGTCAACTACGATTGGTCAATAATCAAATGCATTATTCAATCCATCTCATACCAAAAATGTAAAAGAATATAACGGATTGGAAAAAAAAGTATAGCGGTGCGAACCTCTTCGAAAACACCTTCCGTCAAAAAAAATAGTTTCATCAATGATGCATATCTTGACACATAGGAAAAATTCTTTTCTGAATACTTCTAATTCTCATATTATATGCATATATATATATATATATATATATATATATATATATATATATATATATACTACCGGGGTAATAGTGGCTGCGTCCATTAGATACAAAGTTATATTTACAAATGACACATAGTATAAAAGCGAAAATATGTAGAATAAAATGTTCATAGTGTGAAATTAGTATTTCAATATAAGTATATTATATATTTGGCAATACATAAAAAATCATCATATACATAAAACTAAAAAAGTCTACATAATGTATAAAACATGTCTTAAAGTAAAATACAGACAATAGTTGAATACAAACATATATGATGAATAAAACAAGTGATATCTATAAAAATAATAGAAAAAGGAAACAACAAGTTAAGTCATAAAACATTTGATTGTGCTAAAATGATATTTCTTTCATGGTATAACTTCTTTAAAAGATTTCTTCCAATTACATCTAAATACATGCCTTCAATTTCATTTATATAAAAACCACAATCTCCAATCAACAATTTAATTTTTATATAATTAAGTTATAAAATCAAGTTCCACAGTGTTAAACGAGATATCATTTAAAAGAGGCCTTCTTATTTTTTCTAATGCAGGACATAACAAGAGGAAATGACATAAATCTTCTACCACATTACAGTCACATAGAGAGCATTTGTTACTGTTTTTTAAACTCATTTTGTTTAACAAATTTTTTAAGCACAGCGAATTGGTTCGACAAAGAAGTTTAAGTCTAGATCCCTCAAAATCTCTCATATCTTCGAGATAGGGTTGCTTCCCTTTATGTCTATAGAATGTAATATAGTCACGGAGAGAACTTTTACTCATGATTTCATTTCTTAGTTTTGTGGAGGAGAACTGACCCATAAAAGCATTAAACCTTTCTTTGTTAAAGTCGTTTACATGATACAAATAGTCAAGTCCTACTGATTCAGATACGGTTTGCAAAGCAGGTCAGTAGTCCCAAGCATGAGCGGAAAGAGCGTGCATCTCATCAAAAACTATCTTGCAGAGTCTTTTATTTGGTAAGTTATTTATATAAGAAAAATATGAGGCTCTCTGTCTATTCAAAAAATCATTGATATGTTCCCATCCAAGCTCGATAAGAAGAGCCGCTTTAGACATATTCACCTTTGTTTTCATTATGATCTTCGCCGCTCGAAATTGTATGCTACTTAACAAATCTTCGTTTTCTTTAGAGGATGTAAGCAAATAAAGCGAATGTTATCTTTCGTCATGTGATAAAAGCCAAACCCATTCCATAATGTGATTTCATTGTGCAAGTTATTATATTGCATGTAAATTGAACATATTTCTGGGTGTCATCTCTCATCGTTGACTGTACACCAAGGTAGAACAATACAAATATTTGTCGACCTCTGACAAACCTGCTTTGAACTTTCATATCTTGCCTAATAGTTTGTATATTATTATAAAGTTGGGCGTAATTTATAGAAAAAAGCAACATCTTCACTGCTACTTCTTTTTGTCACAAATTATTGGAGGTCAAAATATTGCATGAACTTATTTGGAAGAAAAATTGAAAATTCAATTGATTGATTGGTTGATTGATTTGATTTTTGGTGTTTTAACGCCACTTTCAACAATATTTCAGCAATATCATGGCGACCAGTTTTAGTGATGGAGGAAGCCGGAGTACCCGGAAAGAACCACCGACCATGGGCAAGCAACCGGTAAGCTTTATCACTTGCGGCTGCGAGTCGAGTGCACCCTTTTTTTGTAATTTACAAAGCCGGGAGCGAACCCACGCCGTATTGGTGATAGGCTTGTATGAGTTGTTAGATCCAACGACCTAACTCATTGAGCAAAATTCAATTGAACATTCATATATTTGAACTTAGCTAGGTAGTGTAAATATTTTTCTTGCAATCTGAAGAGCTAGTAGAAAGCTTAAAACAGTGTCTCAGAATTTTAATACAGAGCCTGTTTTCTTCAATGAAGTTATTAATATTTTAAGGTAAAGTAACAAATTACGTGAATAACTTCAAACGTGATTTATTTTTACACAAGACCATGTTTTTAAAAAATGTGACATAAATAGGCCTGCATGGTCGGCTCTGGAACACTGGATTTCTTGGTGAACGTTTATATAATTTTCAGGAAAGGAACTGGTGGTGACTTGGTCTAAATAATTTTTAGCCCTTAAAAGGGCTGTTGTAGCACCAAAAAAGGACTGTTCAATATTTTTTTAGTTCGCCTCAACGACGTTGAGAAAATTTATTGGAGTACCCTCGGCGTCCATGTGCGCGTCAGCGTCAGCGTTCCCGCCCACGCTCATATCTCAGCAACTATAAGTTGTAGGATCATGTTAACTTGAATGTAGATGCATCTGGGATGGTAGGTCAGCGTCCAGGCAAAAGTAGGTCACTTTGACCCACATTTCGCGCTTCAATTACTTGCGAAACGTGGTGAGGTATCATATAATGTCCCATTAGATGCCCTATTTTTTCCTTTTGGGAAACCCCATTCAAAGTCATTTGGATCAGCCATGTACAAGCTACTTGGCTAGTAAACCCATCGACACTAATAGTCGACCAAAAGTGGCACTGGCAAGTGGTAGTAAAATTTAACAGAGCAACTAAGTTGAATATACAAGCCATTTTCAGAGGGGGACTACTATGTAGTCATTCTTTCGGGGGGAAATCCTACTATATAGTCATTTTTCCGTGGAGGAAAACTGGCTATGGGGGAAAAATGGCTATATAGCGCTCCTATAGTAGTTTTTCCCCCTAGCCATTTTTCCGGGGGGAAAACTGACTATGGGGGGAAAATGGCTCTATAACACCGGTAGTTAACGGACTACTACCTAGGAAGGTAGAATATGTTGGCTGAAAACTATTACTCTAAGGACAAAGATAATCACAATTGATACTTAAGAAGGTTTGAGCCCATAAAAAGAACTTAATCCTGCCACTTTTATTGAAGTGTCTGTATCAAGCCAGGAAGTGAGCGAACATGATGTATTTGTGTGTCAGGTTTATAGATTTGGCCTCTTTCTATTGTATTTCGGAACTGTTTCAACAGAGTGGTATTTTTAGAACTGTTTCAACAGTGTGGTATTATTAGAACTGGTTCAACAGTGTTGTATTCTTAGAACTGTTTCAACAGTGGGGTATTTTTAGAACTGTTTCAACAGTGTGGTATTATTAGAACTGGTTCAACAGTGTTGTATTCTTAGAACTGTTTCAACAGTGGGGTATTTTTAGAACTGTTTCAACAGTGTGGTATTATTAGAACTGGTTCAACAGTGTTGTATTCTTAGAACTGTTTCAACAGTGTGGTATTTTTAGAACTGTTTCAACAGTGTGGTATTTCGGAACTGTTTCAACAATGTGGTATTTTTTAGAACTGTTTCAACAGTGTGGTATTTTTAGAACTGTTTCAACAGTGTGGTATTCTTAGAACTGTTTCAACAGAGTGGTATTTTTGGAACTGTTTCAACAGTGTGGTATTTTTTAGAACTGTTTCAACAGTGTGATATTTCGGAACTGTTTCAACAGTGTGGTATTTCGGAACTGTTTCAACAGTGTGGTATTTTTAGAACTGTTTCAACAGTGTGATATTTTTAGAACTGTTTCAACAGTGTGGTATTTTTAGAACTGTTTCAACAGTGTGGTATTTTTATAACTGTTTCAACAGTGTGGTATTTCGGAACTGTTTCAACAGTGTGGTATATCGGAACTGTTTCAACAGTGTGGTATTTTTGGAACTGTTTCAACAGTGTGGTAATTTTAGAACTGTTTCAACAGTGTGGTATTTCGGAACTGTTTCAACAGTGTGGTATTTCGGAACTGTTTCAACAGTGTGGTATTTTTAGAACTGTTTCAACAGTGTGATATTTTTAGAACTGTTTCAACAGTGTGGTATTTTTATAACTGTTTCAACAGTGTGGTATTTCGGAACTGTTTCAACAGTGTGGTATATCGGAACTGTTTCAACAGTGTGGTATTTTTGGAACTGTTTCAACAGTGTGGTAATTTTAGAACTGTTTCAACAGTGTGGTATTTCGGAACTGTTTCAACAGTGTGGTATTTCGGAACTGTTTCAACAGTGTGGTATTTTTAGAACTGTTTCAACAGTGTGGTATTCTTAGAACTGTTTCAACAGAGTGGTATTTTTGGAACTGTTTCAACAGTGTGGTATTTTTTAGAACTGTTTCAACAGTGTGATATTTCGGAACTGTTTCAACAGTGTGGTATTTCGGAACTGTTTCAACAGTGTGGTATTTTTAGAACTGTTTCAACAGTGTGATATTTTTAGAACTGTTTCAACAGTGTGGTATTTTTAGAACTGTTTCAACAGTGTGGTATTTTTATAACTGTTTCAACAGTGTGGTATTTCGGAACTGTTTCAACAGTGTGGTATATCGGAACTGTTTCAACAGTGTGGTATTTTTGGAACTGTTTCAACAGTGTGGTAATTTTAGAACTGTTTCAACAGTGTGGTATTTCGGAACTGTTTCAACAGTGTGGTATTTCGGAACTGTTTCAACAGTGTGGTATTTTTAGAACTGTTTCAACAGTGTGATATTTTTAGAACTGTTTCAACAGTGTGGTATTTTTAGAACTGTTTCAACAGTGTGGTATTTTTATAACTGTTTCAACAGTGTGGTATTTCGGAACTGTTTCAACAGTGTGGTATATCGGAACTGTTTCAACAGTGTGGTATTTTTGGAACTGTTTCAACAGTGTGGTAATTTTAGAACTGTTTCAACAGTGTGGTATTTCGGAACTGTTTCAACAGTGTGGTATTTCGGAACTGTTTCAACAGTGTGGTATTTTTAGAACTGTTTCAACAGTGTGGTATTTTTAGAACTTTGTCAACAGTATGGTATTTTTAGAACTGTTTCAACAGTATGGTATTTTTTGAACTGTTTCAACAGTGTGGTATTTCGGAACTGTTTCAACAGTGTGGTATTTCGGAACTGTTTCAACAATGTGGTATTTTTAGAACTGTTTCAACAGTGTGGTATTGTTAGAACTGTTTCAACAGTGTGGTATTCTTAGAACTGTTTCAACAGAGTGGTATTTTTGGAACTGTTTCAACAGTGTGGTATTTTTAGAACTGTTTCAACAGTGTGGTATTTTTAGAACTGTTTCAACAATGTGATATTTTTGTTTTATTTTTCATTTTATTAGTCATAAACATCTAAAGAAAAGGGTGGTCTTCATGGGAGATCAGAATGAAGGGGTCATCAATTTGTTGGAAACAAATATTAGACATATTAAACAGTAATATAATGCTTGTTTCTGAATCCTGTCTGTATTTACTATGTTTGATGTACTGTATTTTCTGATTATTTTCTAAATAAATATTGCTTAAATTAATATAATATGGAATGGACTATAAATGTACTGATTTAGTTACTAGTCGGACCTACATGTTAATTATAGATGCATCTTATTACTCAATAACCCCCTGCATCTGTAGCCCAAAATGAATAATGCTGTGTGATTTGACGATATCTGACAAACGTCGGAAAACAAATATAGAGCCACATGTCTACCTGTAGACAGTTGTTTCAACGACATAGCACTACAAAAACAAACTCAGCGTGTTAGTTTCATCTAAAGTAAGCACCGTCAAAATCACATTAAACAGACATTTGTTTACACTATAATTTAAACCGCATCGGTTTGTAATGGTTAGCGTGCTCGCCTCGAGTGCTAAAAGATCGTGGGTTCGAGTTTCCATCGGGTCAAACCAAAGACAATAAAATTGGTAAGCACACAGCATTAAGGAGAAATAGCAAAGACTGGTTGGCTCGGAATTAGGATAATGTGTCTGAGTGGGGCGACATGTCTATCCGTGAACTGTTGTTTCAGTGAGCTAGCACTATAAAGATCCATCATCTCATTGAAAATTAACTTGTTCTCGCCTTGATATAGCTGAAAAATTGCTGAGTTGTTGTTAAACAACAATCACTCACTCGCTATGATTTAACTGAAAAGGTATGTTTTTTGGTATTAAATAACAAACACTCGCTCATCCTATAGCACTACGCATTATTCAAGATGAATTATATATTAACTATACTTGCCATGGCTCTGTAAGGCTTTTAAAAGTGTTTTTTTTATCTGAAAACTAAGTATTTATTGTAAAACGGATGATAATGATATATACATGGAAACTCCTAAGGATATACCGATGACTTTTATGAAATACCGGATCTATCTCATTTTAAACGTTATTTATATTTCCTTTCAAATAGTAAATATAATTTTAAATTTAATTGTTTGAATAAATTAATTGTAAGATAAAAAAAAATAGATCACTATTTTATTAAGCGATATATACCCTCGCTAATACAAGTAAGTCTTCTGTGTTCTAACTTGTCATATACAGTCAGACCTGTATTAAGAAGTCATGACCTTTGGGACAAATAAATAGTGGCCTTATAAGACAGGTGACCTCCTAAAAGAGGTTCAATTCATATGAAATTTTCAATGACAGGAAAAGAAAAAAGTGACCTTTTAATACAGATAACTGCTTAATAGAGGTGACCACATAGACATATTTGACTGTACATTTAGAACGGCGTCAATCTGCTTAATGATTGTGCTTCCCCGAAAAGACATAAAGCATACGCATGGAAATTCCTGGAAAAATTCCTTTTTAAATAGCCTGTTGATAACATATGGTGAAAATGATATTTTTATATCCAACTAATTAACGAGCTATGTGTAATAAACGAATTATGTGTGTATATGTAGTGTGACATAGATTAGGTATAAAATATGTGATTTTTGTCAACAAAATTATTTTTTTCACCTTGAGCACCGATGGAGGTAATATACATACACTTTTATTTATAAAAAAGACTTAAAATTATTTACTATCTTTCGATTATGAGTGTACATGATATTTAGGTTATTCCAGAAACGCGTCGTCCGCATTAAATTCGATATCTACATTCGTATCAAGTAGTGATCATATAACAGCTTAAGTGAAATAGCTACTCGTCAGATAGTTTATACTTATTGACTGAGTATGAGGGGAATAGTAAGTTTATTGGCCCCGAGATACCAATCGAGGGGTCAATAAACTTACTATTCCCCGAATATCTAGTTAATAAGTGTTTTATTATACCGAAAGAGACGTCAGATGCAAAATGATGGCTGAAGGTAAAATAATTGATGTGTCAGTAAAACAGATAAGTACTGGTTATAACAATAATATTAACCACAAATAGAATAAACATTTTTGAACATCAAACCAAACGGACGAGATCCCTGCCCGGAAGTCAACATCACGTTTGTAATTGATACAGACTGAAAAAAAAAGAAGAAAACTACGTGGACGCACACACGCACGCACGTACAAAAGATCGGAACGGCAAATAACTTTAAGATCTTTTGGGGCAATATAAATCCAAAGGGCATAAATAAGACTGACTACTGGGAGGATGATACCCTCAGACTAATAATCCACCATTAGAAGCATTGACCCAGTGATAGTAACACAAAACGTAGATATCAAACTTAGTGTTCACAACGCGTGTGTGGAAATCTCTCCTACAGAAATGTCAATTGTCCATGTTCTTGTACTTCTTTGTTTTTGGTCGTTGTGCTTACCTGTTTGGAGTTGTAGTCTATGTATTTCATGTGTAGCCTGGACATTTGTTTAATCTGTCAACGACATCTAAGATAACTGTAGTTCTTGTGTGTGGTACCAGGAATCGTAGTGAATGCCAAGTACCTAGGGCTAAATATACACAAGAGTTTAAGCTGGGATAGCCACATTGATAAGATCATCAAGAAGGCGAACTCCATCTTAGCCTTCTTAGGACGTAATGTGAGCCGTTGCCCAACTACCATCAATCAAGGCACAGTGCTATACCTCCTTAGTACGACCTACCCTAGAATATGCATCTAGCATATGGAGCCCTAGCAAAAAAGACAGCATTAACAAGGTTGAGGCAGCACAACGTCGAGCCACCAGGTCTGCCACTGGAGAATACCAGCACACAAGCAGTGTCACAGCCATGCTACAGCAACTCCAGTGGCAGTCACTACAAAGCAGACGAGTATATGCCCAGACCGTGATGATGTACCGCATAGTGTACAACCTTGTTGACATACCAGCGGAGCACCACCTCAGCCGCACCTCTCTTCGAACCAGAGGCCATTCACTACGATTCCTGGTACCACACACAAGAACTACAGTGTACAGGACACCATTCTTCCCACAAACCATACGCCTCTGGAACCAACTACCTGGAAGTGTGGTAGAAGCAGACACCCTAGACAGCTTCAAGGCTCAGTTGTCATGGGCAACTCTCATCTAAATTTTCAACTGTTTTTATCTTTTTAACCTGCACTGTACATAGACTGTCACCCCCACCCAAAAGTGCGAGAATACTCCATTGGTTATGCACTATACCCGGAAGAAGAAGAAGAAGAACGTCCTGATATTAAGTCACGTTTTCTACTATATCATACATTGGTCTTTTTATATGTGACGCTTTGTGCATATCTACGGGTAACTTCCTGGTTGAAAAACAACCATTCATTTATTGATATAAGTATATAAGTAAACTCAAGAACCAATTAGGTTTGTTTAACTTGTGTCTAATCCATTTTGTCTGTTTAATTGGCAAATAAAATATGTTTAAACTAAACCAATTAGGTGTCAAGTATTAATCAACAAAGAATCACTCATGTCAAAAAATATCGTTCAAATAACAACGGATACGCTATTCATTTAATATAAAATTACAAAACAAATACAGTAGTTATGTTTATATTTTAGTCTTTACTAATTCATCTTTTAAATATTTACTAATTCTTCAATATCATAAGATCTTTACAAAAGTTCCACAACCTTGAAGTTATCTAAAACTACAGAGATAATTACTTTTAAACTCAGACTGTTATTTGAATGTATGTCATTACATCAAACTGAATATAGTATCAAGCTGAGCTACACTGAGTAAAACATCAAGCTGAGCTACACTGAGTAAAATATCAAGCTGAGCTACACTGAGTAAAACATCAAACTGAGTTGCACTGAGTAAAACATCAAACTGAGT
Source organism: Bathymodiolus septemdierum (assembly GCA_963383655.1). Classification (NCBI taxonomy): domain Eukaryota; kingdom Metazoa; phylum Mollusca; class Bivalvia; order Mytilida; family Modiolidae; genus Bathymodiolus; species Bathymodiolus septemdierum. Next base: position 14,761,270 of record OY726526.1, on the reverse strand, counting down.
TGCACCGAGTAAAACATCAAACTGAGTTGCACAGAGTAAAATATTAAAAAGAGTTGCACAGAGTAAAATATCAAACTGAGTTGCACAGAGTAAAACATCAAACTGAGTTGCACTGAGTAAAACATCAAACTGAGTTGCACAGAGTAAAACATCAAACTGAGTTGCACAGAGTAAAATATCAAACTGAGTTGCACTGAGTAAAATATCAAACTGAGTTGCAATGAATAAAACATCAAACTGAGTTGCACTGAGTAAAGCTTCAAGCTGAGTTGCGCTGAGTAAAACATCAAACTGAGTTGCACTGAGTAAAATATCAAACTGAGTTGCACTGGGTAAAACATATAACGAGACGATTTAATAAGGATATCGACCAACTCCTATCTTGCCCATTGACGAGGTAAAGGATGTCATTTTACCAAAAGATAATAATAACATGTATCTTCACTTAATGAAACTAGTTTAACCCCGCCACTTATTATGGAAATGCATGTACCAAGCAAGACAAGTGTGCCGTCATGTATATGTGTGCTAGGGGTATCGATTTTACATCTATTTCTACGATTTTATTTTATTGGACTTTGGAACTGTTCTGACAGTGTTGTGAACTTTTTTTGTTTCCCATTTTATTATCAGCTTTTCTGATGAAAGAATGATTATAACTTTAGCTTTAATAATAAAAATGACATAATCTTATCGTCCGAATTGTGAACATCTTTGTTGACTTGTAAATACTGTAGCATACTGTACAAACATCTAGAGAACCAATTAATCGGGCGGCTGTATCGAGAAACAGATACGGTGTTGAAAAAAATGTTGATACTCATAAAATATTGATAAATGAAATAAAATTTTATGTTTGTCTTCAAGAAATATGATAGACAAAACCATGTGGAAGTTTTATGACGAAATATCTCCGATTTCTATGTAAATTTACGAGTTGAAGTTGCGGCTGTATCGAGAAACAGATACGGTGTTGAAAAAACTGTTGATACTCATACAATATTGATAAATGCAATACAATTTTATGTTTGTCTTCAAGAAATATGATGTATGAAGTTTTATGACGAAATATCTCCGATTTCTATGTAAATTTACGAGTTGAAGTGGGGAAATTTTATGTTAGATTTCTAAAAATCTTCTACTCTGAAACCACAGGTAAATTTACTTTAGCGATGTATTTTTATCTTGGACAAGAATAATGAGCGTCCTGATTGGATGACCGATTTAAAACACACTGACTCACCGATTTAAAACACACTGACTCACCGATTTAAAACACACTGACTCTGCATGGTAAAATGATGCATGTACAAGAAATCTGTTATATTTATTCATTTATTTGATTCTGGAATATTGTTGATCATTGATTTAAACAAGAAAAAAGGGGAAAGAAAGGGGGGGGGGAATTTTATTTGTGAATTTTACAGTTAAATAAATGTTATGTTTCGACAGTTTAAAGAGAAAAATAGAAATTTGTTGCGACTAAAGCTTAAATCAGCGTTAAAAATTGAACAAATATCAGTGGTTTTGTAAATCGATTTTTCTTTTGTGACATTTACATAATATATAAATATATTTTATTAACGCAGGATTGTGTATTGTGTCAAATCTTTGGTTACACTTTTGAATTTCTCCTTACACATAGCATGTAATACAACATTATTCTATGAAATAAGTTTGGTAACATTTTACGCTTAACAAATACATTTTTTCCTAATAGATTTATTTATTATTTGAAATTCCTTAAAGCAAATATATTTAAGAATTAGTTGGATATAAAATGTGAAGGATTTTGTTCTATCATCAAGGGGTGAAATGAAAACAAACCATAGGTATAACTTGTATAGAAATGATAAATTCAATAAACACATGTACATATATCAATTAATATCAATATTTTTCACAAATCATATCAATATTATAAAAATAACTATTTATTTTGTCAGCGGAGTCCGCCTATTGTTTCCTCATTTAAACATGTATAAACATAAAACTGAAGAGGTAGGATGGTGTTTGTTTTTAAGCAAGTCCCAGCAAAACATTCAGTATAAATACTAACAGCCAAATATTCCATGTAATATAACAAACTTTTAATAAAGAAATTTATATAGATATAAGCAAGGAAAAGAAAACTCACTATTCTCAAGTACGACTACCCTAACAAAACCGGACCAAACTGGCGACCGTTTCACTAAAGGTCGTAAGTCGTAAACGTAGACGAAAGTGTACTCTTAAGAGTTACGGCCGTTTCACTAATAGTTAGGATTTACGACTTATGATAAAAAGTGATCGCAAAGTTAAGGGTGGTGGTAGGTACTCGTAAGTCGTAAATCGTAAACCTATTTTTGAAGAAGCATTGCTATCTGTATTTTTTTAATATGAACATTGATCAAATGAAGAGAGCAATACATATTAGATGCACGCAACAATTTTTATATTTCGAGAGCCTTAAAAAATCATTAAAACAGCTATGTACATATTATTGTTTGTTTCAGTGTACTTTCTATCAGTTCCACATTTACAATATCAACATATCATATTAGTGAGGGTACTTAGAAGAAATTTCAAGAAAAGAACGATATCGGGTACATGTACAAACAATGGCTCAAAAATAAAATTAAGCACAAACAGAGGGCGCATTACATTTGCGTGGATTTGGGGATTAACAAATATTATGTTTGCACGGAGAAAGGGCATTACAATTGCCCGTAAAATATACTTGAGAGTTTTTTGTGTGTGTGTGTTTTTTTTTTTTTTTACATTTGCGCGGATTGCCTGTTATTTAGAATATGTTTAATTTATTCATAGCATTTTCTGCATTTTGCAGCATGACTGACGATGCAATATGGATTATTCACCACTTTCATCAGCCTTTAAAATTAAAACAAAAAATATAAGAATAACATACAAATAATTAAAAAAAAATATATTAATTTGTAACATACATGTATCAAAAAAAAAAAAAAAAAAAAAATAATTTATTGGTAGTTTTTATTGATTATATAAAGCGTTAAAACACTCATTATGAATATAAATCAGCGGTACATTTTAAGGTTTAATATTGTAAGATGTGTATTTTTGTTGTTTTATGTGTTGATGAAACATATTATTTTATATGTGTGAATACATGTAGTGATGCAATAAAACTACCCAAATCCTACTCACATCCCCCCTCCCCCTCTTGGCGGGCAGGGGTTACAGATTAAGTCATTTCTGGCTGGCAAAAGAGGTAATTATAGAGGTAAAAAAGAAGTTGCAGTAACAGTACTTATAAAAACCATCAAATATCATGAAAATACGAAGTATACTTTAAAGAAAGGTAAAAAAAAATCCGCACAATTGTCATGTGTTTAAGTTCTTCACGTAAATGGAAGATTTTCTCCGCTTAATTGAAATGCACCGCAAACGGAATATCGGTGCACAATGTGAATGTATTGCCAAATCAATGGTCACATTTTTGAAATTTCCCCTTACATATAGCATGAAATTTATTAAAATATATTCCATAAAATAAATTTCTTCTCAAATTTCGGTAAAATTTTACACTAAACAATTTTGTTCTAATAGCTTTGGTATATTCATTTCAAAAATCACTTTAGAGTTTTAGAATTAGTTAAATATTAAAAATGTATTTTAACACATTTAAAATGTGATTATTAATGTAATCAGCTTCCGAGCTGTTGGATATAGGTGTACTGCAACTAAACATGGGTACCAGTCGAAAAGAACGTAGTACGTAAACACAAAATGGATTCCTACATTGTTGGATAAAAAATAAACCCTATTAGATACTGCAAAATACTGAACGTCAGCAGAAACCTACATATTTTAGGATAATTTTATGCCCATATTTGATGTCCTTGTGGCTTTAGATAAAAAAATTATTGCATTGGAAAGAAACCACCTGAATTTGTGTTAAATCGAAAGTGAAAGTAGGATTTTTGACGGTAGACATCTTCAGACTGTCTGTTTTTTTAAATGCCATTAAATGTATGTTGATTTTCGGAGTTAAGCTTCCAATTAGGTACCCCTTCCATGAGATATGAGTGTCACTTAGATTACACTTAAGATGAATCCTGTATGAAAGCTCAATTTTTTTTATTTAACATAGAAGGCTATGGAGAATTCTTTGGTGGTATTACACTTATATAATGTATGATACAATATATCTTTTTACCTCCATTATAGGAGATGTTACTTGTCGCAAGTCGTAAGTCGTAACTCTTAAGTTTAGGACTAGTTTAGTGAAACGCACGAGTAGTATATGGGGACAGCTCTGTTAGCATTTGCTGGGGATCGTGCGGAAGTGACGTCAGTCACGTGACCAGAAGAGGCCCTGTCCGGAAGTGACCCTGGCCGGAAGTATGTGCTGCGCATGCCCGGCTTTCCCCCCGCGAGTAGTAGCATAATTTTGACCGGAAGTGACGTTAGATTGACGTCACCGGAAGAGGCCCTGTCCGGAAGTATGTTCTGCACATGTCTGGTTTTATTTTTATTTTCATATGTAGTAGTACAAAATGTTGGTTGTTATCTACGACGTCCGCGTCCTATATTTAGCATGGTTACCGGAACTAACCCTGGTTATCTGCCCCCTTTTATTTTCATATAGTGTCTATATATATATGGGTTGTGTAGTACTCTAAGTATTTCTACTTTGCTAAGAGTACATTTGAAAATTTCCACCTGCAAATTTTTTTTTTTTAATATTTTTACACTTTTAATGTTTAGAAAAAAAAATAAGACAACAATTAACAAAAATAAAAACGATAAATTCCATGGTCTACTTGTTATTTTTATTTTTATTTGTTTTGGTATTGTGAGGATCTATTTTGATTAAATTATACCAGATTTGAAATACTTGTATTGTGACATGTATATATTAATGAATTACTTATTTAACCCTTACATGTCCAAAAAGCTTAAATTTTTCCAAAGAGCCTATTTTTAGGCTTTTCAAACCACCCCTCGAGTGCCAACGTCCTATTGATAAGCTTTGTGTAAAGCCGCATTCATCGATGACGTCACAGTAAATATGATGTCACAAGTTCAATGATAGTGTCGTTCTGTAATATATATCAAATGCATTGCCGCTTCTTCTTTTGTTTTCAAACCCAAAAGAGGATTGAAATGTTTTATAGCACCAACCAATCACATCACTGGTAATTGAACCAATCAGATTACAAGAAACAAACCAACCAGATCCTTCATACCAAAATTGAACAACCAATTACAGACAGTTCTAATTCTATTGGGTAGTGGTCACTCACAGCTAACGCCTGGAAGCAAAGCAAAATACCCGAGATTTGTAAGAAATACAGCAAATAAAACAAAATTATTTAACACCAGAATATACCAATATTAATAAAAGTACAACAAGTCTGTCATGCTGTGTCCTGCACATCGATATGTGGTGGTGGTGCTGCTGCTGCTGCTGCTGCTGCTCACTATTCAACCTACTTTTCTTCCATATTTTCTCTATCTTTTCACTATTCAACTTACATTTCTTCTGTATTTTCCATATCTTTTCAATCACATAAATATTTTTTTTTTTATAAAACTCCTGCAAGTTATAGGCAAATTCTCTTGATTCAGCTAAAGTGAAAACTGTCGTTTCAAATTTCGAATTATTTTTCACATATCACATATCTTTGACAATTGACACTGCTATACCTCGATAAAATAACTTGAAAACGACGTCGTAAATTAAATAACTATAAAAGACTGTTTTCAAGCAGGCTTCATAAAGTTACGACGTCGTTTTCAAGTTATTTTATCTTGATGGATAATTATGGAAATTTTGAATTGAAGAATTCAAACTGCATCATTTTTAGTAAGCGCGTGCGCACAATGAGCATACAAAAACAATTAAAAAATTATAGTTGAACAGTAAATTAATTTCGGGAAGTACTCGAGACCGAAGGAATCGAATATAAAAACGAGAAATAAACAATCGACTGAATGAATTCATCGTTGAAAATGACAAGGCATTATTTTCTGCATGACAAGTGGAGGGATCGTATATTGTTCAGCCACGAGTTATACCTAGCAGTTTGTTTTTAAATCTTTGTCATATATTTACTGTTCACAAATGAGGAAATAATTATAACAATAATAAAAAAAAAAAGAAAAATTTTACGGACTGTCTCCAATAATTTATATGGTAAGTAGCTGTTATTTTTTCCAGCAAGGCTTAATTGAAAAATAACGCTCATTAAGCTCTCTGTGTTTGCTTGCAACAACATCAAACCCTCCCGGGTATTCAATGGAACGATCGGAAATGTATTTATGAAATTATCCCAGGTAGTGTAATTGTCTGTATTTATCGTAAAAGGTTACAATTCAGCTCAATAGATTGAAGTAATCTTTTAAAACGGAAAAGAAAGCTTTCTACATTTTATATTGACTAAGCGCGGAATTCTGGATCATTAACTATATCCAGTGTGCAGGTTGATTATTGTAATTCAAATTTATTTTCACTATAAAGATTTTTAAATAATTCTATTAATAATCAGAAGCTGTTATATTTTGCTTGGTTTATTTAATTTTTATATAGAGACATTTGAGAGTTACAAGTTTTACCTGCTGGTTAACGAGTTATGCAAACTGAGAACAAATCAGCTCCATTCAGCAGCATCACTACTTTAAATCCCATTAATAAGATAATAAATATATAGTTCTTTTTTGTCGGAGAGGTCCAATGCGGTTATATATTTAACCTTTATATATTGTATTAATTGTCTAACAATGAGTTCCTATTTCTCCATTTTAATTCGTTTTTCTTTTTTTTTCAAATATCATAATTTGGCAGTCAGGCGAAAAGAATGTACAAAAAGAGGGGAGAAATATATATATATACGTCTGAAAATTAAACCAAACAGTGTTAGAATTAGATTTTAGAGCTGTCAAATTTTTGTTCTTCCCTCGACGGGATTTGAACCCACACCATTGATACACTGCAGCACCATTCGCTTAGCTTTACGTCCAGCGCCCTAGACCACTCGACCACATCCACTCCCTTATATATATACATGTAATTTAAGCATGGTATACAGTACTCCGGTTTCCATCACCAATAAAACTGACCACCACGATATGACTGAAATATTGTTAAAAGTGACGTTAAATACCATAACTCTAACCCATCCAGCACAACGGTCATGATCACGATAAGGGAAAGAAATTAATGTACACCATTCCAGATAATACAGATAATATTGTTTAGTTAATATTGTTGAACTAAGGTATAAACCTGTCAGGCATACATGACCTACATTGGTATCGTATAAGGTTTGGACACTTGGGAGGTTTTTATTTCTAATGATAAACCGACAATTTCTTGTTGGAGCGCCATTGAAGAAGTTAATACAGAAACGCCCATCAGTTGTAATACATTAATATCTTTAGTTTCTTTATTAGTGTTTATTCAGTAGAAATTAATAAAATTATGCTAATTTATTATATATATTCATGGTATCATTTCATGTTTTACAATATATTTACATATGTACATATTTATACCTATATATGCACAATAATCATTGTCAACTGAAATAATTGATTTTAAATGGAGTGGTATTGAAAAAAAGAACATAGTTTTGCTTTCATTTTTAGAAAATAAACAAAAGCAATATTTCCATTAAAATGTATAAAATAAATTTTGCCTTTTTTAAATTTGACACATACAAATTATAAACAAACACTGTTTAAATTGTTTTAATTATATGTTTTGTTGACGTCTTTTTTGATTGCGTTCAAAGTAATAAACATATATGATTGTAAATATTCTTCTCTCAATTGTATAGCTAGGTGAACCACCATTCCCAATAATAGCACAAACAACAATAAATTATATACATATCCGGTTATAATTCAAAAACTCACAAAATACACTTACGGGGTACATTACAGAGCTATACTATAAGTAAACAAAATACAAATGTATATAAATAAGAGGTGAATATTTTAATTTAAAATTTGTTTTCTTTGAAATTGCTAAAACGTAATGTGATAAAACGTGCCATTTCCTGTCTTAATGCGACGACGAATGGTTTTCGTCCTTGACCTAGTACCCGATTTTAAAAATCTTTTAAAAATGTCAGAAAATGTCTTATATTATTAAAATCATTTATTAAAAACTCTACTAAGATATATTATTGATATAAAACTTGCATAAATGAGGACTGAACCTGTTTGAGAAACTATTTTGCTAGCGCGATAACAAACAATTGTTCACACTTTTTAACATTTTCAAGGAGAATAAAATTATTGACGAAAAATCATGGTCTTCGAACTCCCCTAAGTTGTTGTACATATATTGTTTAAGAAATAAATCATGAAAGCCAGAATGTGTTGGGAGTTTTAACATGGATTGGCGGATACTAGTGTTTTATTGTGAAAAGATATGGAAAATGCGGAAGAAAAGTAGATTGAATAGTGAAAAGATTTGGAAAACACAGAAGAAAATTGTGAAATTCTATGGAAAATATGGATGAAATGTGAAATGATATGGAAAATATGGAAGAAAGGCAAGTTGAAAAGTGAAAAGATATGGAAAATATGGAGGAAAAGTAAGTTGAATAGTGAAAAGATATAGAAAATGCGGAAGAAAAGTAAGTTGAATAGTGAAATGATATGGAAAATACAGAAGAAAAGTAAGTTGAATATGGAAATTGAACCAATGAGATAACAGAATCCAGTATCCAGAGCAGCAGCAGCCATATACCTCAGAGCAGCAGACACCACCACCACATCAGCAGTACCAGCAGCAGAACCACCACCACCACATATCGATGTGCAGGACATAGCATAACAGACTTGTTGTACTTTTATTAATATTGGTATATTCTGGTGTTCATTAATTTTGTTTCATTTGCTGTATTTCTTACAAATCTCGGGTATTTTGCTTTGCTTCCAGGCGTTAGCTGTGAGTGACCACTACTCAATAGAATTAGAACTGTCTGTAATTGGTTGTTCATTTTTGGTATGAGGGATCTGGTTGGTTTGTTTCTTGTAATCTGATTGGTTCAATTACCAGTGATGTGATTGGTTGGTGCTATAAAACATTTCAATCCTCTTTTGGGTTTGAGAACAAAAGAAGAAGCGCAATGCCTTTGATATATATTACAGAACGACACTATCATTGATAAAGTTTGCGAGTAACCACTTGCGGTAGGTCGGTGGTTTTCTCCGAGTATTCCTGTTTCCCCTATCATTAAAACTGATCGCCATGATATATCGTGACTATTAGTTTTATTGGTGGAGGACACCGGAGTACCAGGAGAGCACAACAGACCTGCCGCAAGTCACTGACAAACTTGATCACATAGTTTTTTATCGAGTACTCCTCGCCATGAGCGGAATGATGACAAACAACAAAGTAACTGAATTGGTATGAGGAAAGAAATGAAACTTCGTTGTTAGTGGTTGGTAGGTTTGGTTTATGGTGCTTAGCGCCACTTTCAACAATATTTCAGTTATATTGTGGCGGTCATTATTGGTGGAGGAAACGGGGGTGCCCGGAGAAAACCACCGACCTGTCGCAAATCACTGACAAACTTTATCACATATTGTTGTATCTATTACACCTCTTCATGAATGTGGTTCGAATTCACAACTAGTGGTGATAGGCACTTATTGCACCCAACTACCATGCGATATTATTGCACCCAACTACCATGCGATCACGACCCGTGACGACGACCCCATTTGTTGCTTTTGTTTTTATAATGTAAAGTGATCAGTGCCGTATTGTGCTTAGGTGTACTTAAGCACAGGGCCCCGTTGGCAAGGGGGGCCCATCTTCCTGCCAATTTTTTTTAACGGTGGATTTTTACTTATGCTATGCAATTTTAAATTTGAAGGCGTTCTGTTTCGGAGCGATTCCAGACATAATGATAGAGTTGATAGTCTATGAGAGTATCCACCTCCTTCAGGGCCCAAGTAAGGGGCCTCAGAGCTTAACTAGCACACTTAGCTTAAATTCATCACTTCGAAATGTGAAATCTATTGCAAAATTTAAAACTGAATTAAGAAAACAGAAAGATATTAGTTCCTAAACATTACGAAATTGGACCTCGAAAGCTTAATATTGCATTAACCCAGCTTCGATGTTTTGCTTCTTCTTTAAATTATGATTTGTTCCAAGTAAATATAGTCTCAGATCCGTCTTGTCGTTGTGGGGCCAATCGTGAAGACTCGTATCACTTCTTCTTTGATTGTTCCCATTATGCAAATATGAGATATACATTGTTTCACAATCTCAGCTGGCTACCTAATGACTGTGCTATAGACCTCAAACTTTTAACCAGTGGTAAACCTATTTTTTCAAATGAACAGAACGAAATTATTTTTAAGCACGTGTTTGAATATATAAAGAGGTCTGAAAGGTTTCTTGCTTAAGTGGTTCACCAAATGAACAACCACACATACCATCACCACCAACCTCTCTCTCTCTCTCATTCCTTTCTTCGTTCTCTGTTCTTCTTCAATTTACACATATTAATGTAAGAAATATTCATATGTATGCATGCTCTTATCAAATAATGTTGTAACTTATTGTATATAGGAGAAGACTTCATCAGTTTGTTTATCTTGTGTCATATCCTTTTTGCATATTTGAGCAAATGAAATATGTTTAAACAAGACTTGCACAGGGCCTCATTTATCCTAAATCCGGTGATTGAGTGATTTAAAGTTCATTCAAAAACTATAAAAGCTAATCGGTGCATATGTTTTATTTTGATTTGAGTACAGGTATATCGACATCAGCGCATAGAATTTAATTGTGATTTTTTGTTTAAAGATTTATTTTTTGAAAATTTGAAGAAGAAAAATGTTTTTTTATTTGTTGGTCGTTTTAAGTTTATTATTTTCTTCAAAATTTGTGAATTGTTGGTCAGCAGATTCGTATTGAGGTAGATATTCATCCGAGGGAATAAATTATAATTCAGGTAAGTAACACACCCTTTTTAGATTATTTGTCCCTCCCTGATATGTAATTACTGTGAATTTATTTGTAAATGTATTCGTTAATTACCAGTTTTTGTGGTTTTCGTTGGTATCTTAAAACCACGAAATTTAGTGCTCTATGAAATGTAATTGTAACAAGAAAAGTTATGAGCAAATACCAACACCACGAATTAAAGTATCCACGAAAATCGACACCAACAAAATTAAATGAAACCGCAGTATTTTATTGTTAATTACACCTTATATCAGAATGCTGTCTTCTGATTGGTTGATGAAAGGGGTATTTTTTTCCAGCTTTTCCGCCATTGCCGGGGTATTTGCCTAATAATTACCCTTCACCGAGACGCTTGTAACACAATTTGTAAAACGTTATCAGTTGTGCGTTTTATGCAACATCATTCGGTAGAATTAATCAGATACATCATGTTAGGTCCTGAAAACGACAAACAAAAAGCATTATTTATTTAGCCAGTGTTCTAAATAATATTCGGTGTAATTAAACATGATATATCTGTATATAATTACACCTTATATAAGAATCCTGGATTTTGATTGGTTAATAGCCGGTGTATTTTTCGTGTATTTTCATATTTAGGATTAATTTCGGTCATTTTTACCGCTGCCGGGGTATTTGCATGAGGATTTAACTTTTTTTTCCTCTATGCCGTGGCATTTGCGAAAACGTATTTCACTTGTTTACCCTCGCGTGCCTTAAACCGCCAAATTCATTCGGAATATTTCTTCTTTACCTTTATACATAAGGTAACGTGATTAATCAAATTTGAAACCCGGAAGTGTTCCGATGTAAACGTAAAACAGTAAAAAAAAATGTCAGACGACAACAGCACGATTGCTGGCGGCTGTGAAAGATACAGTAATGCCGATGATGTTGATATTGATGTTAAAACGTTCCTGAAACACACAATAAAAACATAATCTTCCTGAAAAAGACAAACAAAAGGTATTATTTATTTAGCCAGTGTTCTAAATAATATTCGGTGTAATTTAAACAGATCCAGTTCGGTAATTTTGTTATTACCTTTATTTATTGGGAGGGATATTTGCGAAAAATACCAGTCTTGAGACTAAATTTCCCTCGCCTCGGGAAATTTTTATTTCACGGAATATGATTTTTGACCTATGTGATCACGTGTTCTGATTTTTACCCATTGTTCAATCAAATTAATCTATTATGGTAATTAATTTATGAGGTATAATAATATTGTTTATATTCATTGCTTCGCTTCGAGAGACGCATCAATTGTTCGGTAAAGTGCCAATATGTCATTGAATATCACGTTGTGCTAAGCGGCACAGAAATATTGTATGCAGGTTAATATTGGTTGCGAAGTCGTAAAAGAAAAACAAACAATTTTTTCTTGCTGATATTTTTGTTTCTGTTTTGTGTGAAAAAAATTAAAGTAATATGAAATGCCAAAATCATTATTTTCAGTTTTCGAAAAATTTCTGATATATGTGAAGATTAAATATATAAAGAACGTAAACCATTCACTTTTTGAGAGCTACGATGTATAATTCAGGAGAAAACGTCATTTTATTCTGTCTACGATAATTCTTGCTACCCGGACAATAATGCAAATCATATGCTATTGACCTCAGATTTGAACTCATTCGGTAGAGATTGTGCGCATGCTCCGTTATAGTCTTGACAGGTAACATCATTTTCGTTTCGATTTACATTCCATTATTTTCCATTCAATCCACGATTAAAAATAATTTTCCCTTAGCGAAACGTTAAACAAGGATCTCTTTACCTGGAAAATATCACTATCTATGATCTAAACCGCCGTAAATGTCTTTTAACGGCATTATGTGTATAATCAAGGACGTATATAGAATCTTGTATACGCCCTTGGTATAATTCAGCAAATTTCGCGGGGCCCAGTAAGGGGACACTGCATACGCAACTTGTAATTATGTTAAAACATTATTTTTTTTTATATTAAAAATGAATACTACTTTGTTTCAAATCTATTTAAAATGCATTTGGCCTAAGAGACAAGAATGTGAAAGAAAGCACACATTCTTTATCTCATAATAATATATAGTCAAATAATTTGATTCTGAGGGGGCCTGGCAAGATTAGTCAGGTTAGAATATTTGACAGAAAATTCATTCGACACAAAGTGCAGGACAGGTTATAACATTGTTTACTCTGTTCAGGCCAGATTATTTTTTTAAATTTTCTATGAAGCAAAGGCCAATTTTTTTTTCCAACTTTGGGTGGCCAGATTATTTATTTTATTTACAAAAACTGCCATACAACAACCCCCCCACGCGGAGTCAAACGTGATACTCTTGGGTGAATAAATTTTCATATTTTCCTCACCAGCATGCTATAAATGTATAATATTTATAACACATGGCAACAACATCGATGATTAATCACCGATAAGATGTACAAATTTAAAATTTTAATAATTAATGTTTTCACCAAAAAAAATTATATTATCGCTATAAAGATCTTGTATATAAAGTTCCCATTCATGTTGTTATTGTGACGTAATAAACAAAACGAAAATGTTCATTCGTAAACGCCATGGCTTAGCAACTGTAGTTCACTCTTTGAGGCAGGTTTAATTTGCCAAATATATTGATAATCTGCCAGTACAACTAGTAGATAAAACTGATAATTAAATTAGTACATTTATAGATTTCATTCCGTATTGTCTTACTATTTTTTGTTCAATATTTGATTCCAACAGTCTGATAACATATTTATTCTGGTCTCCAACGTAGACCAATAATTTCGTTGGATGTTCATGACTAATTGATATTAAATCTGTTAGAGGTATCAGTTATGATTTGCTTTTGTCCATGTTTATGCTGTCATTCATTTCTGTGATAGTATGTGATCTTTGAGTGGAAGCGAATCTGTGCAGGTGTTTTTTATCGTTTGTTTAATTTAGCAAACTAGCTAGGACTCTGTTGTCAATATATTTATTCTACAGGTATATTGGTTGTCATAAACATTATTATCTGAGACAATATTAGCACACCAGGAAAATGAGCGGTCATGTATGTGAGTCGGAATTTAGAACTGTTCTGACAGTGGTATTTTTAGTTTTCTATGAATTTAGAGCTGTTCTGACAGTGTGGTATTTTTAGTTTTCTATCAATTTAGAACTGTTCTGACAGTGTGGTATTTGTTGTTTTCTATGAATTTAGAACTGTTCTGACAGTGTGGTATTTTTATTTTTCTATGAATTTAGAGCTGTTCTGACAGTGTGGTATTTTTAGTTTTCTATGAATTTAGAACTGTTCTGACAGTGTGGTATTTTTAGTTTTCTATGAATTTAGAACTGTTCTGATAGTGTGGTATTTTTGTTTTCTATGAATTTAGAACTGTTCTCACAGTGTGGTATTTTTAGAACTGTTCGGACAGTGTGGTATTTTAGAACTGTTCTAACAGTGTGGTATTTTAGAACTGTTCTGACAGTGTGGTATTTTTAGAACTGTTCTGACACTGTGGTATTTTTAGAACTGTTCTGACAGTGTGGTATTTTTAGAACTGTTCTGACAGTGTGGTATTTTTAGAACTGTTCAGACAGTGTGGTATTTTTAGAACTGTTCTAACAGTGTGGTATTTTAGAACTGTTCTGACAGTGTGGTATTTTTAGAACTGTTCTGACAGTGTGGTATTTTTAGAACTGTTCTGACAGTGTGGTATTTTTAGAACTGTTCTGACAGTGTGGTATTTTTAGAACTGTTCTGACAGTGTGGTATGTTTAGAAATGTTCTGACAGTGTGGTATTTTAGAGCTGTTCTGACAGTGTGGTATTTTAGGACTGTTCTGACAGTGTGGTATTTTAGAACTGTTCTGACAGTGTGGTATGTTAGAACTGTTCTGACAGTGTGGTATTTTTAGAACTGTTCTGACAGTGGTATTTTTAGAACTGTTCTGACAGTGTGGTATTTTTAGTGTTTCATTTTATTGATATAGTCCAACAACATTACAACTGGACTAATAAATATTGTTTGTTTTTGTTATAACAACTCAAATTCGTAGTTTAAAAGATTCTATATTGCTTTGGAAATCTAATTGCTTGTTTACATTTCATTTCCTGATTCTAGCTACACCGTTGTTTTTAATACTTTCTGGTATCTTTGACTGAGTTGCATGAAAATGAAATAGCAAACCTACAGTGGACGTCAGAAAAAAGACAATTAAAATCTTGTACAGTGAAGTTTACAAACGATTAACAAAAATATGGGCTACTAATACAATAATCTACAGTACTGGAATTTCTACATGTTAATCTACCAATACCCTTGTCATCAACAATACGATTATTTACAATAAACAACTGGCTTGCTTTACAAAAATTAAGTAACATATTTCCATATTTATTTTTAGTTTTATCAATATTTTTACGTTTTAGTGGTATGTTTAGGTTTTCTAAAATACCAGCATGATTTTCGATAAACTCATCTATGCTATTGTCACCATGTTCAAAATTAACATTTACATATTCATCATCTTCTCCGGTTCTTGAATTAAAATCACCAATTAAACCAACATATTTAGAATTAGTAGACAAAGAATGTAATTCATGTTCAATTTGGTTAAAGGCTTCGTCTGAAGAATATCTAGTATATTCTGGTGGTATATATATTGTCCCGAATATAACAGGTTGTTCTATGCTTAGATTTGAATACATAACCTGGTAAATCGATTGAATCGAACATATCGGTTTTTGTTTCTACAAAACAAGTGTGGACACGGAAATGTGCTGTCCCAAAGGCAAGTGTGGATGTCAATATTTCATATTATTAACTTTAAAAAGAAAAAATTCATGGATACAGGGGTCCTGGATTTTTTTAATAAAAAACTAATCATGGATTATTATTTTTGCTTAAAGTCCGGTCCTGTGTTTTTATTTCAAATTTTCATCATAGCCCCCCTCCCCCTCCCAATGGGATATACAATTGTATCATTAATAATAAATTAATAAATAATAAATTCAGATTTTCTATTTAAAATAAATCTCATTTACAAAACCACTGATATTTGTTCAATTTTTAACGCTGATTTAAGCTTTAGTCGCAACACATTTTTATTTTTCTCTTTAAACTGTCGAAACATAACATTTATTTAACTGTAAAATTCACAAATAAAATTCACCGCCCCCCCTTTTTTTTTTCTTTTTTTTTTCTTTTTTTTTTAAATCAATGATCAACAATATTCCAGAATCAAACAAATGAATAAATATAACATAGATTTCTTTTACATGCATCTTTTTACCATGCGGAGTCAGTGTGTTTTAAATCGGTCATCCAATCAGGACGCTCATTATTCTTGTCCAAGATAAAAATACATCGCTAAAATTACCTGTGGGTGTTTCCCCACTTCAACTCGTAAATTTACATAAAAATCGGAGATATTTCGTCATAAAACTTCACACATGGTTTTGTCTATCATATTTCTTGAAGACAAACATAAAATTGTATTGCATTTATCAATATTTTAATAGTATCAACAGTTTTTTCAACACCGTATCTGTTTCTCGATACAGCCGCCCGATTACAGTGACCCGTGACCCACTTTAGCACGTTCTACCAGTTTTTTTCTTAATAATGTTGTTTAATAAACAAAATCATTCGACCTAATTAGATTTTCGAATTCAGGGTATTTAAGTTTAGATTTGAAACCTCAACAATTCAAATAGAGTAATTTTATATGGTGATTATTGACCGGATTTGAGTACAAAGATGAGTTTAACGATTCAGTCCTATCAGATATATTACTTTGACACGATGATAAATGTTTAGACGAGTCTAATGTATTGCTACAATGATAATCTTTCGTTTTTATACAAGTTTCATAATAAAAATTATAAATGATATCAAAATTTCTATTTTCTTTTTCAACTACATCAAGATAATCTGATAATGCATAAATTTGAGAGACTATCATTAAATATTTCAGATTCATTACTTAAATCATTAATATATATACATATATCAGTAGATAAAGTACTACTTTAGTATTATTTACTAACACAACTTCATTATTGACATTATTAAATGAAAAATTAATTGATTCATCTACAACAACAGGATCATCATCTACAATCATATGAAAGTCTTGTATTTTTTCAGACTTTGAGAAATGTTTATTTATAATATTTGTATGCATAAAACCATAATTTTTACAAACGTTTAAGTCTTTTACAACATAGTTCGGAGAATGATTGTGAGAGGGTTCTCCCTGACTGTCCTATTCACGGCCTATAAAACCACCTTGGTTTGGTGACGATCCCTGTCGAGGTCGCTTCATTGGTCTACCAGGTGTTATGTGTGAGTTATGTCCTTGTCCGTGTTGTAAGTGGGGAGGGGAGTTCCACACATTGTCAACATTAATGGGTCTGTTTTCAGGTGGTATGTATTGCTCTCCGTCAATGAACAGCCTGTCGCGGACAAGCAACCACATGACGTCGTTTTTGTTTTGCCTCCCTCATTGTCGAATACAGGTTTTTTCTTCTGTTGTTAATTTCAGCGGGATATTGTTCGCTGATGCCGAAAGAGGATCCTTTTAATTTATATGCGTTTTGTAGCACCATTTGTAGGTCATTATGGTACATAAAGCGAGCTACAATAGGTCGTGCATTATTTGTCCCGCGTCGCCCAAATCGGTGGATGTTCCCGAATTCAATATAGTGATCAATCTCTAGTTCCTGTCTGATGAAACCTCTGAGTTTATTTTCACAATTTTCAAACTGAGATTGATATAGATCAGTGAAAACAAGATTGTTTTTCATACTACGACACTGCAAGTCTAACACCTTACTTTTTAGATCGTGAATATCTGCTGTGAGAGTTTTAATCTGGCCCGACTCAGTAACTGGTTGTATCAGGGGTTGAACAACGGATTTCTCTTCTAGCTTTTTGATCCTTGTATCTTGGTGAATTATGTTCCTTGTATTGTGTTTAATCTGAGAGTCAGCTTGATCAAATAAGTTGCTAACACCCTGACAACTATTCTCGCATTCTGTCAGTTTTTTACGAAAGTTAATCACTTTATCTTCTAGGAATCTTACGCTAGCGGAAACTGCTAGGAAATCTGCTTTCATGTCGTCTAAACCGTTTTCCCATATTTTTCTCCATCTGTATCATTCTATTGTCGATCTTTGTGACGATTTCAAGGATCAAGTTATCATTAGACGCTTCAACGGTTTTCCTGCTTTCCTCAATGAGTTTTGACGTATTGTCCAGTGACATCCTTACAAGGAGTTTGATTGGTCAAAAAGACAGGCGAACAGTTCAAATTTACTACGAACAGCTGATTTTACTACGTGGGTCCAAAGTCCAACTTCCTATACACTGTTGTGAGCAGTTTTCTACAGTAAGTTTCTGTCCCGGGGTATAAACAAGACAGGTCTCTATGAACTTTCCAATATTAACGAAATATGGATTATAGGTGCCCAAATGTCAGAATTTAAGAATCGATATACAAATATATGACAATGATATTCACGTTTGCGAAATTTGAGTCCAAACTCCTTCACATATCTATCCGAAATACATAGTTTTTATTACGATAGGAAAAATACTTCACAATACAATGCATTAAAATATTCATCAAATGCATATCAAATAAATTAAACAAAAATGATTTTAAGATGCATTTTTGTTTATTAATTTGTATATCCATGGATTTTAGTTGTTTTGTTGTTGTCTTTTTCCTCTCTTTTCATTCATTGTATTCTTTTTGGTTTTGCTTTTAATTTGTTTTTGTTTTGTTTATTTTGGTTTTTTGTAATTCTTGTATTTTGCACATTGTTTCTCTTGTAGTTCTTTAGGGTTTATATTGATCATTTTGGAAATTGTTTTTATTTGACTTAAACAAACCAGTAATTAAGATTCTGAATATTGTGAATAGTGAAATGAAAACAAATTTAATCAGAATATAAAAATTACAATTTCACTCAAGATGTAAAGATAACCAATATCAGCATATTGTGCAACATTTAAATCAAATAAGCACTAAAGTCACAACTTTCACTATAATCAAAATAGCACTAAAGTCACAAATTTCACTATAGTCACAACTTCACTGGAACCAGAATAGCAAATTTTGTTAATTTTACTATGCCAGCCTTCGACGTTATTAGTGGTTCGTGGTCCATCATTGTCATAGTGATTCCAAGATTCAAGCTGTTGACCTTCAACCCACTCTTCTGCTACGTAATATGCAAATCTGGTAACTTCTGGTGTATCATTGTCGTTGTTTTCAAGTGCATGAAACCACATATCTTCTACCTCATTAACTGGGACCAACGGCAATACTGCTGCACGCCTAACTAATGTCTTTATGTTGTCATCCTGTCTATATTGTCCAGCCAAACCACACGCTTGTGTTTTACGCCATATACACTGTGTAAAGTGAAAAAAGCATGCTTTTAATGTCAGTTGTGGAAAAACAGCTTTAAGAGCATTTCTAGCAGCAGTTTCAAAGTCCATAAGCACGAGCTGAGGTGTCAGAAAAAGGTTATTTTGTAGTAAAGCTCCTTTAAGCATGGTGAATAGCCTTGTGTATGCTTGTTTAGTCTTGTTCGGAAGAGGTGCAAACACTAAAGGATATGAAGTATCTTCTACGTATCCATGCAGGGTGTATAGCTGCTAAAAGAGTCCAGGACAAGAGTAAAATGTTCCATCTCCAAACACTGTGTTTGAGTCACAAAGCATTCTTAGGTTGCTGTCTGTTGCGAAGATTAAAATTCTTTGACTAAGTTCATTTATGTCGTCGTTGAGTAAAAATCTCTCCCTTGCTATTGTTTCTGTCCATGCTCCCTCTAAGGCAATGTCGTTTTGTGTTTTGGGTAGCTTTGGTAAAACCTTGGCTGCGGTACAATGATGCTTTACAGCTTTCAAATGTTGGAATGCGCCTGATCATATCTTCTACATCATCATCAAAGTCTCTGTTACGAAGACTACCAACCTCTTCATCATAAATTGAAGGTATAGGGTTGACCTCTTCACGACAACGTTTCTTCACATTAGTGACAAACGAAGCTGCAGCTAAACCAATATGATCTGAAGGGTGGTTGTGGTTTACACCAAAGCAGTTACAATTGTTGCCAAGCAGTCACGAGAGAGACATTTCCAGTAACGTCGGTTGTTACGACTGATTCTTACTGAAAACTTAAAACCAGCATGAAGTAAATAGTTTACTTGGTTCTCCTTATATATCTTACATATAGCATCCCAAGCCTTAATAATTACTAATTAACAAAGTAAGAATAAAACCTTGTATAATCATGCAAGAGATAATAATGTGTTGTTATTTTTTAATCAATTTCATGATTGAAATAAGCAATGCTTTGATTTCCTTGTTTTGCTTAGCCTTAGCATCCCAAGCCTTAATAATTACTAAAGTAAGAATAAAAGCCTGTATAATCATGCAAGAGATAATAATGTGTTGTTATTTTTTTAATCAATTTCATTGAAGTGAGCATTGCTTTGGTTTCCTTGTTTTAATTAGCCTTAGCATCCAAGCCTAAACCATGTGAAAACAAAACCTTGTATTAAATATTCACAAAATAGTTATGCTTTCAAAGAACACTTTATTTTTTATGTGGTTAAGTTTCTGATTAAAGCAGAAAACAGCTCACACTAAATTCCCTGAATTTAAACTGATGAAAAAAAATGTGATCTTTAATACATGTAGCATTTTGTTCAAAAAAATTCAAAAGAACAACATTGCTTTTTTCTTTTAAATATTAAAATGGAAAAAAAAAATCATAAAACACCTTTTTTTCAATTTGAAATAATCTTCGTTAAGTTGTTTATTTTCTTTAATTCAAAATATTGAAATAAATCATTTTTAACATAAAACAGACACTATTTATGAAACACACTATAAGAAAAATAAATCCATACAGGTAAAAAATATGTTTGTACAGGTGACAAATTATTATTTTATAAAAATGTTGTGTTATTGAGACTGTGATAATTTAGAATGTTGTGTAAGTGAGAGTAAACCATTCATGGATCTTTGTACATTGTATTGTTTGTTAATTAATTATCGCCCCAAAGAAATGCTACTTTGAACTATTCATCGTGAACTATCATTACGCTTTGTTTTTAATCTATCTTACTTTTTTTTTTATAAATTTATTCCCAAATTATTTATTGTAGACGTACGTATCACAGGCGCATGGGGCATGGATTTCGTTTCCTCCTCCCCCTTTTCTCTACTACCCCCTCTTTTTTAAAAATTTTCATATAAATCATTCCTTTTTCAAAATTTTCATAATCATTCGTTTTTCTTCATTTGACAATATCAGTAGACGTCATACATCATGAATAATACGTGTATTCTGTGTCCACAGTTTTTCCACTGATACAGTATAAGAGAGAAGGTAAGCAACTCCATTTTCATATTTCGCGCCATATCGCTCACCTCGGTTGGGAAACCCCGGTGTTTTTTTTACACTTTTTACCTTGTCTACATATGGCACTGTCGTATCAAACTGTTTCTAAGACACTTACCTAATTGCCCATGTTCGAATTTCAGTCGGTACGTCGATCTTTTCCAAGAAATCTCGCCGAGAATAGAGAAGCAGCTTCGTTTCTAGGTCAAACTACATCATACTAGACGGAAGTGCAAGAACGATAACCCTGGGTTTTTTACGAATGGAATACCGGCAATGAAAAACCCAGATGCGCTCCGAATATTTTCCCCGGAATTTTTTGGCGGAAAATTTAAATCGCTGAAAAAACAACAGCAGACTGATTATTTCGTAAAAATGGCACAACGACCATCTGAATATGGAAACATTGAAATCATTTCATGGTAAATAACTGTTAACACATACAAAGAATTTCTCTAGGAGAAATTCAAACTGAGGAATAGATATGATTGAATGGTTAGAACTGAAGTCAAAATTTCAATGAAAAAGAAATATTCAGCTTGCCTCTATTTCAAATTATTAAAATCAGAAAAGGGGTGAGGAGGAAACGAAATCCATGCCCCATGCGCCTGTGGTACGTATTATAAATTCTGTGACACGTTTTTTTTACACGACGCGAATGTTCATTGCCGACAATTGTACGTTACAGTTATATCGCAATGTTTAAATTACTAATAAAACATAAAATATAATATTTGTTCATTCATTTTTTTTTTATCAAATCACGTTTATTATTTAATTTCTATAAGATAATATACAATAATGCTAAATATTATATAGCCAACAAATTCCGTATATTCGGGTCTGTGTCGATACTCATTTTCTTCATTACCGTTCAACATCTTTTCAGTTGTGACAAAGTAACCTTTATTAAAGGCTTAACAAATGAAAAAAAAAAAAAAAAGAATTCATAAGTTTTTTCGTGAATTATATAATTTTTTTTACTTAATATTTAAGATATAGGTCCTTTGTGCCAATTAAAATGCGCCTTATTGTGCTCCTTTGTGCACCCTGGGCAAATGTACAGTTACTTTTTATGCATGATTAAAACAAAGATGTTGAAAGGTGATAAAATATGTTTATTGAAGGGTGTTATAATTTAATGGCGGAGCGAGCGAAGCGATGCGACCTCCTTCTTAACCAATAAAATTTAACTTAATATACTCTAACTGCCTTAGAATGTAACCTACTTTTTCATTGGTTCAATGTTCCAGACATTTCTTACGTCACACCCTAGACGTTTGCTGGAAAGTGTGCGGCACGGATTTTTAAGTGCCTGACAACGTAAGGGAAATTGTGATCGTAAAAGCACAGGTACATGGGGTCATAACCTACATTACCCCCTTTTTTTTTGGCAATTTTTTTTTCATACACTTCTCAACATAATTTTGGTATCAAATAATCATAAATCTACTATTTCTTTCTCTCTAAATTGATTTATTTACTAATTTGTGCCATTTTGCTACCAAGCTATTTTTACGATTTAGTATACTAATATTAGACGGGCAACCTGTTTGAAGGACGAAGTCCTAAAATTTCAATAATACGATGATCTGTACAAGTTATTTTGAATGAATTTTGTAGCCGATTTGTTACGGCTGTTCCGTTCATTTTACATACTGTACGCCGCTCTTCCGTTGGGAGTTTCGTAGAAAGATATTTTTTTATTAGAATTTTATTTCAAGTTTATTTCGATTTTGCATAGAGTAAATAAATACAGATTTGGAAATTTTTCATTGAAATACATTTCTTTTGCGTTTCTAAATTATCAATTGATTTTTTTTTAAACTTCCGGTGAACAGATATTTGGCTATCAATATAGAAGGAAAAATCGGACAGCCTACCGTTATAAGGACTTCGTCCTTTATTATATAGGTGATATAAAAAATGGACATGGAAATTTAAATTTTCTTAATGGATTTTTTTTCATTATTTTTTTCATGTTTAATGCTTGGTAAAGTTTGTTGAATATTGTTTTGACCACCAGATATTTGTAATATTAAAGTTGTATCGAAAGTACATAATGTTTATTTTTTTAGCAGCAGTTGTCAATCAAGGCAGACACCTGACGTCTATTTCAGCTGCGTCACTTTGAAAAAATTAATAATTAAGTGTGGTACTTAATGGGTCACTTCTCGAAATCTGATTGGTCGAAAAAGTAGGTTATATTCTAATGTATGGATTTGAAGTAAATTTTATTTCTATAGTATAACCAGAAGTCGTTAAAATCTTTTCACAAGTACGCATTTCTGTTGGTTTTACACATGCAATCAAAATCAAATCATTCACAAACATCTTCATGTGGATTATAACTCATTTCGTGATTAAAATTGTCAAATGTACCCTATCGATGTCAAACTGCTTCCCAAGTTTCATTGTTCATTGGATTCTTAATTTCATGGATCAGCCTACCCACGAAAACTGGTACCCCACGAATAAAAGTGATTTCACAGTATTGAAAATTAACATTATAATTAATTAAAAATAATTTCCATATCTCTATTCTATAACTTATACATAATGGTGCTGCATACGATCCCAACAATATCCTATATCAAATTATCGCTCCAGTGAAGTTCCCCGAATCATACTTTCCCCAGCGAGCTTTTATTAAAACCATAATGTTACTGCTGAACTCTTTTCAGATAGGCTCTAGAGGGATCGTCGTGGTCATGGTCGTGATCGTTTGGTAGCTGGATTTACAACTACCTGTGCAATCAGTGCCTATCACCGCTAAAGTTGTGAGTTCGAACCCCGGGGTATACTCGATACAATATTATGTGATGCGGTTTGTCAGTGACTTGCGACAGGTCGATGGTTTTCTCCGGGTACTCCAGTTTCCTCCAGCAATAAAACTGACCACCACGATATAACTGAAATATTGTTGAAAGTGGCGTTAAGCACAATAAACCAAACCAGATATTCTATGATGAGCATTCATCAAACATAAATACCCCCAGTGAACCTTTTCGCGAGTTTCTGTCTTCAACATATCCCGCGCTGTGCCCTTAACTCGAACACTGAGTCTCTGTCTACAATATACACCCAGTGGAATTTAATAAGTCATAAATGACACATTTTACATGACTTAAAACCATTAATGTCAGAGTAAACATATCTCAATCAAAATGTACCGTGCTACAATGTACGCAGTCATCCACTTTTAATTGCTTATAAATATATACATATTAAAAATGTCTATTAAAATATACAATGCATGAATTGTAATAACATTTTATCTAAACTAATCTAACATATTATTGGTAAAGCTAATGCACTTCCTTGTTGTTGAAGTCATGATCGCATGATAATTGGGTTTACAACTACCTGTACAATCAGTGACTATCACCACTAACGTTGTGAGTTCTGCTATGTTTGTTATCATAGAGTAACTCTTAATGCTTTAACTGTAGCTTATCTTCAACTCTTCCTATCTTTAATATTTGAAAAATTAAACGAAATTTTAATTGAAGTTTAATTAAGATTCCGTGAAATAGATATGGTACATAGGTGTTACGTGAGATGAACAGCCTCGTCCTGATATCAGATTTCAGAGCAAATAGAAGCAATAATACGGAGTGGGAAGGGAGGACACGTAACACATATGTACCATATCTATTTCACGGAATTTTAATTAAACTTCAATTAAAATTTCGTTCAATTTTTCAATTCCATTTCACCAATATGGTACATAGTTGTCACGTGAGACGTTTAGAGATATTACATCTATTTGTCATGTTTATCTAAAGTTGTCTATTGATCCAGATTGTTATCTCTAAATAATTAATACCTGTTATCAAATTCACACATTTTATCTAAACACTACTATCTATAATAAGAGATTATTACATGACATTTTCCATATCGGCCCTGGTATTAGTCCGAGACTCCCATATCAAGCCCGACAGCGAAGCTGGAGGGCTGATATGGGTCGAGGGTTGATACCAGGGACCATATGGACAATTTCATGTCATAATCTTTTTATCACATATTTTACATTGACCTTTTCCAAGCATTGACTTTTATATTGAAAAAAGATCTATGAACAGACAAATTGCGAAAATAAATCCTTAATAGAGTTGCCTCCTTTGTTCAACTTGCAAATATTTTTTTTTCAAATCTGGTTTCAAAAATATACCAAGCAATGTCGATCTGTACAATGACGTTAGAAACTGTTTGTGAAATCTACCCAAGACGTTGACATTTGAATGAAAATTCCTATTCAGCACGACATATATATTTGAGCTAATTATTCCGTTTCAAGTTATTTAAAATTTATTCCACTATGTTGAAATGTGTTAATTTGATTGAAATACGATTTTATGGATATCTTTATGCATCATTTTTCCTTGTACTTTGACATATAATCTTTGAGACCACTGCGCAGATACCGGAAGTTGAATACGGGGGCAAATACGGATATATGTGGGCAAATACGCAATCGTAGCTACTCGGCCATTCTCGCTACTCTGCAAATAACCTCGTACGTACATAGTAGAAATTCTTCTTAAATTGTTTGCCGGAAGTTAAGTTAAGTTAAGCCGCACAAAAACATAGTCCACGAAAATCCAGCATGGAAGACATACTAAGTAAAATATAATCATGCAAAACTAATTAAAACTTTAATTGAAATATAGAAATTTGCTTAAAATATAACTTTATCAAACTTTCATGTAACTGACATATGAAAAGTAGAGCGATTTATACGCCTAATGCATACGAGGTTATTTGCAGGGTAGCGAGAATGGCCGAGTAGTTACGATTGGGCAAATACGGATATTTGAGGGCAAATACGGATATTTGCCCTGAGGGCAAATAATCAACACTGACTGTTACCTATTATTGGACATGCAAAAATCAACATATTGCAACAAAATATGTGATAAGTATGATTACACAAGATCAACATTATTCAATAGATCGCTGCAGAAAGTCGTATCTACAGTAACGGGTTTTTGATAACACTTCCGGAATGTACACTGATTGCTCCACCCTGCGGTGCGCATAATAGTTGTCAATGATAATCCTTTCTCGGAGGCCTTTGAAACGGACGCCGATCTTACACTGTGAGGTTTAAACATGGAACAATCAATGCCAGATGCAGTCATTACAGTTTTTATCCATCTCGAAATAGTGTCCTTTCTCACACCTTTATACGGCACTACAAAACTTATAAACAGTTTGTTTTCTTTCCCGCGAAGGTTTTCGGTTAATTTTATATACAGTTTAAGACGGCGTTCAACGTTGGGGCGGATTTTTATAAAATGAGGCGACAAAAAACAATACAATGGCGCAGATGTGAAAATATAAAAAGGGGCGGTTTAAATTACTATAATTAATATTAAGCTACGGTGTATATCATGGCAAACAAAATTAACAAGTTGTATATGATAATACATGTATGAGATGAATCCTGCTTATAGCGTAACAGCAACAAATACCAATTTTAAAGTTTACAATTTAAAGATTTAATCAATATAATTAGCAATTGTTCAGTTATATCATGGCCTATGTATGAAATGAATTATGATTTGTACAAGATACCCCTTTCTGCTGCATGTTTATAGCGTAGCAACAACAAATACCAATTATAAAGTTTAAAACTTAACGATTATTAATACAATTAGCAATTGTTCGGTTATATTATGACCTATATTATAATGTATGATATAAATTATGATTTGTGCAATATACTCCTTAATGCTGCATCAATATGATAGAATAAATCTTAAAATTTCATTTTATTTAATACAATAGAAATTACAGCGAAATATTACCGGTAGTTTTCATTTTAAAACGCATGAAATCTGGATTTGGGTTTTCACAATTTGCAAGTCCATCTTGTATGAAGACAAATAGTTATTTGAAATAAATGTGTTCAGAAGGTTACGAACAATGTAAAAAGTGTTCACATACGCACTGCTTAATTAACAAGGTATCATTATGTTTACAGGTAATTCATTAAATTTTACAGGTAAATTTCGCCCCATTGTATGTATTTTCCCCGCCCCCTTGTATGCCTCTAATGAAGCCATATTCCGCCCCCAATGTAATGCAGCCGTTTAAGACATGTGACTGTACATAAATTCTTATTTACAAAATTATTTAACGCAATTTAATTTAAATGTTTTCCCGGTTTGGATTGTTTCAAAATATCCCCTATTCTTATTTTTACAATGTCATCTGAAAATTCTAAATTACGTATGTATAGGAGAATGTCCAAGTAACTCTCCATTCCTTAAAAATAATGGAGCCGAGGCCCCGAAGGGGCCGAGGCCCATTGTTTTTAAGGAATGGAGAGATACGAGGACATTCTCCAACTTAAAATCCACCCATTGTACTTTATTCATTTTTATTAATTATTAATCTTGTAACAAAAAAAAGTTTGTGTATAGTATCTAAAGTACAAAGAGAACAAGAACTCCGCCCCTGTCCACATTGTTCATAACTCTCCATTCCTTGAAAATAATGGAGAGTTTAGACAATAGATTTACATCACAGGTGGATTTTAAATCTACTAAATGTATAGATTGTAATCTTTGAGCGGTCAACAAACACAATAAAGAAACACCTTTAAGGGTAATTAGTTTCTAAAATAAACTATGATTGTCAAGTTTATCTAAGTACTTAAGCAGATCGGACGCATTCCATGTAAAATTATACCTCGGCAAGGACGGTTTTAAATGAAATATTCCTCTCATAAATCTGTTGACCAAGTTATGTTTACCAATCTGACCATGTCTCTTGATTGTAGCAAAAGATGACAAGGCAGACCGAGCAGTGTTAAGTCCGCTGTATCCTATACCCGCATGAAAAAGACTTGCTAAATAATCTAATACTACGCTTACAGATGGTGACATGGGATTAACATGTTTTCCAACACAAAAATGCAATCATTTTTGGATATAACTCCAATACTGTCGTTTTGTGGAGTCTCGTCATGAGTGCATAATAATGTCAACAAATGATTTTGATAAGCCTTGACCTTCAAATGATTGCCGGACAATTTGAAGGCTGTTAAGTGAAGCTTGTGGAGGAGTGGATAAACTTTCTCTTTGTCGAACGGAAGTGTCGCAAGTGTTTTGTTCACAGGCAGAATTCTCGGACAGTCCACTAGTAACTGTAGAACATCCGGAAACCACGACTGAGTCGGCTACAACGGAGCAATTAGGATAGCATCTGCTTTGTCCTCCACGATTTTCCTCAAAACCGCTCCGAGAATACTGAAAGGAGGAAAAATATAATTAAAGTTTGTTCCCCAGTTAAAAGTAAAAGCATCAACAAATATTGCATTCGGGTCAAGTCTATATGAACAGTAAGGAACAAGTTTATAACGTGAAGCAAATAAATCAATTATAGGATTGCCGAACATTTGTTCTATTTTACTGAAAATATTAGTGTCTAATTCCCATTCTGTGTGATCGTGACTATTCCGTGATTCGTAATCTGCCTCGCAATTTTCACTCCCTGATTAAATGGGCCACCAGATGTTTCTATTTTTACACCATATCAAAGGTTTCTTGGTCAGTTCATTAATATTCTCTTTCATGCCTCCCATTTTATTTACTGACTGAAGTGTCAAATACACAGCAAGAAGTTCTAATTGATTGATATGATAGGAACCTTCATCCTCTGACCATTTGCCACCTGTGGAGTTATTTTCATAAACTCCACCCCAACCTGTCAAAGATACATCCGAGCAAATCACAATAGACGGTTCTTAATATTTATTTTTATTTATCTATTTGCAGTTACACCCATATGGGTCAAAGCAAAATACATACATTCATACAAAATAAGTGAAAGGAAAAAACAAAAACAAAAAAACAAAACAAGCAGACAAAGCATAACTACATGTACATTGGTACTACTGAAATTCAGATTAGAACTTTGACCGATTTGGACCTATTTTCGCAATTCCAATGACTGCTTTATAAAGTCGCAAACCGTTGGCTCATAACTATTCATATATCTCGATAACGAGGCTAAGCTAGGCAAAATTTGTAAACAACATGGCAGCCTCCAGTGGAGAGAATATTTCAACAAGAGATTTGTCGAAACTACCAGCTATTTCTTTCACCTTTGTGGAAGATTTCATCAAAGGACATGGTACTAGCTCTGGTAAAGAACAAATGGCTAAAGGGTTTAAATACTACAGCGAGGAATACGTGCATTCTGTATCAGGTAAGCTCTATATTTGTCGATGTCTCGATCTACGCTTCTAATGAAAAGGGCGTCTGTAACTTTTTATTTGCATTTTTTGTCTACAAATAGGAATTTATCTCAGCATTCTACATATTTTTGTTGTTTAAAAATTAAATATCATCGTTTGAAATGTAATTGTAATGTGTTGCTTCGTAATTAAAAGTTGATTTAATGTAAGCGAAGTAATGACTGGGCGATCACACAGGGGCTAGGTGCGTCCGAAAATAAAAACTATTATAATACAACAAGGGGAGGAACTCACTTGCTTGCATTTTTTAAGTGGTCGTGTTAAATTGATCGTAACTTTAGAACGCCTTAATATTTACCAAAAATGTTTCCACCAGTCGAAAGCCAAGTAATCTTCCTTTCCAAAGAGACCCCAATTGTTAGTGTAGGCCTTCGAACTGCTGAGGTAAGCTACACGAACCAAAACAAAACGGCGTGAAAATCGGAGGTCGTACAAATTCTGGGTTAACTTTTTCGGAACATCTCCGGTATTAAATCTGTTAATCAAATTACAAAATGTTACTATCAAAACATACTGATTACTATCTATCAGCTAACAGTACTCACAACAAGCCATTATCAGTCATATTCTTCTGCTCTGTTCATTTTTATGTTCTCTAGCTATCTTTTAAGTTGTATTTTTATTGGGATATATTTTTCCAAATTTCTTTAGGTAAGTCTGTTTTCTTTTTCACCTTGTCCATTTCCAACATGCATTTCTAGTCGATCCAGGCCAACTTATTTTTATTTATACATTTTTTTAAAAATATTCTTTAAATATATGCTAATATCTATAACATTTCCTAATTTGAACTGAATTCATTGGATAATAAAAACGATAAACGCCTTAATGTAATTTTCAGGTCTTCAGGTCAAATTATTTCCACCTAAATTTTTTTTTGATATTTTGTTTTTAATATTCTTTAAATACATGCTAATATCTAGAACATCTCCAAATACGAGCTCAATTCATTGGATAATATAAAAGATATAAGCCTTAACGTACTTTTCAGGACATTTCAGGACAATTTTCAGGTCAAATTATTTCCACCTAAAAAAATGTTTTTGATATTTTTTTTTAGATATTCTTTAAATATATGTTAATATCTATAACATTTCCAAATTTGAACTCAATCCATTGTATAATAAAAAAAAAGCTATAAGCCTTAATGTACTTTTCAGGACATTTTCAGGACATTTCAGGTAAATTTTCAGGACATTAGTGTAACCCCTCTAGACTCTACATGACTTTTGATGAAAAGTAACCCGAATAATCAAGTCGTTATATTACGCTCCAGCTGGTCGCTACATTAACGCCTAGATGCATTCATTGATAAAATCCGTCAAACCGGAAATAGTAAATGGCTATGACTTATGGGTATTACGACATAAAATAGGAGGAGCTAAGCAAAAAACTTAAATGAATAACTACTATTTTTAAATATTAAAACATATTAATTTTTATTTCAAAGTTGGAAAGTAAATAAAAGCTAAAATCTTGAATTGAATTCACCCTTGTAATGATTTTTTAATTTCATTTAAAATAAAGATTAAAAAAATGTATTTTATGATAATGATGGCTGATTAAAATTGTTGTCATGGATTAGCTGTCAGTTGTAATATACATGATGTAACCAATATACAAGAGGAGCACCTACTGTGAAGCCTTCTATTTTGAGATGCCATTCAATGAAAATAACAACCTGGCCATATTGTTACATAATAAGAATAAGAATTAGATATGAAATTAAAATTTATGGAAGGCAAGTATGTTTTTAGTGAAAATTAATTAAAACATTAAGTCACATTTCATCTATTTAGCCTAACTTGGGTCAGTTATCAATTAAAAAGACAAAAATGGTTTTTAGAAATCTGTCTAATAAGTATTTACCTAAATAACGATATTGTGATTGGTATTTCTTAATAAATTTCTTAAATCATTTTAATTTATGAATTAATCAACTTTCTGTTTACATATTTATTTTTAATAAAATTTCTTTATTATTTCGTCCCATTCTCCTTAAATTAACTTGCGCATATCTATATTTATACAATCTTTTGCTAACGGCAAGTTACGTGTGTCGAACCTATATATATACTATTATTATTCACAATAAATTCAGGAAAAAGAGATGAAATAATAAAGAAATTTAATTGAAAATAAATAAGTACTCAGAAAGAGGGTGGTAATTCCGTGCCACGAGTGCCTTTGCTAACAATAATTAAAAAAGTAACTTTTATTTTCCCACATGTTAAATGTGTATTGTGACATTTTAGCGAATTTAGATTAAAACATAAAAACTTCAAAAATGTATTACACAGTATTTTATTTTTTTAAATCTTTTAAAATTTGTGAATCTATGGCAATTTAAATCATAAATATGAGACTAAAGGTGTATTTGTTTTCTAAATATGCAAAGGCACGATCATTCTCCATGTTTGTTTTGTCAATATTTACAAACGGAAGTAAATGAAGTCACTAATGCGCATACGCACTAATATCGGACATTTGATTGGTCGTCTGAACCAGACAGCAGCTGACGGAGTTTTTCCATTAAGCGCGTTCAAGCCCTCGTTTAGCGATAGTGCCGATAAAGAGCGCAGTATTATTCGAGTTAGATGAAAAGGGGAAGGTTGTCAAATATGTTCAGCCAATCTTATCTTATGTTCTTTATCTTTAACCCCCTCTGTAGGAGAACCATACGTCAGTATGTAGAACAGGTGCTTCGTTTATGTACAGTGCTCGTATTCCCTCCACCATTCGAATTTTCATTTGTGCACATATATACAGTGAAGTCATGCCCACACACACTTAGCATGCAAATCCTTCTATATACAGCTAAGATTTTACAATTTGTCAGATTGCTGCTAAAAGTTAATTACATGAATAAGTCTAAAATTGGTCCTTGGCGTACATGTATATCATATCACTTTCCTGTATTTCACATCTGTTTCCCCCAACCGTGTCGCCATTTAAAAAGTTCATTAAAATTATAGATTCGCATCTGATTGACTACTATAGATATAAAAATATGCATTTCACCACTAATTTTAAAAAGTTATCATCTCATCAGCTAAAAGGTAAGATCCATTTTATCACAGTTCACATAATACGTATAAAACCTTTTATTGACACAGTTAAAAAGTTGTCTAAAATAATCTTTTATAGTTTAAAAGGTAAAACGGGTATTCTTGTAGCGTCTTGGTAATTTCAGCTCTTTGGTGTTAACAATTAAATATATTCAATTCATACTAAAATGTCCTTTTGTTTAAAAGATAAAACGTGTATTATTTTTCGAAGTCTTGGTTATGGCTCTTTGTTGTTAACTGTTAACAATGATAGTCTATTCACACTAGCTCTTCATCTAGCAACAGATCACTTTGTAGCGGGCTATATGAAGTTGATATAGCAGGCGTCGAGTAAGGCGTTCTATTTCTACTACACTGGCTACAGACAGTTTCTTCGTTTTCACTACAGGAGTTATATCCCAAGATGTGTTGTAGTGTTTCGCTGGCTGATAGTTCATCAAATTCAATTCCTAATTTGTTGAAAGTTGTTATTATCTCCTGAAGTATAGTATTTCTTACTTTGCCGAGGCTTTTACAATTTAGAATAAAGCGCCTGTTAGAACTCTCTCATATTTTCAAGTCTGTGGTGTTTGGGAAGGATGGAAAGGGGATTTCTTTAAAAAACAGACTTAAAGAACATATAAATTGGCGAAAGGTAAGAAATTTTAACGTAATTTGAATGGATGAAAGTATTTAGCGAGTCAAAATGACTCGTTTACGCATGGGAAAGTCTACACCGATGTGAAGTGGTTAACCCAGCATTTGTACGACCTCCGATTTTCACGCCGTTTTGTTTTGGTTCGCATAGGGTACCTCAGCAGTTCGGAAGCCTACACTAACAATTGGGATCCCTGGAAAGGAAAATTACTTGGCTTTCGACTGATGAAAACATTTTTGGAAAATATTAAGACGTTCTGAAATTACGATCAATTTAACACGACCACTTAAAAAAATGCAAGCAAGTGAGTTCCTCCCCTTGTTGTATTATATATTTTTTTCCGCACGCACCTAGCCCCTGTAGGCGATCATGCATTGTCAGATTTTTTTATGCGTGACTTGCAGTAACAAATGAAGGATTCTGTAGCTAGAGTATGTATTAAGAACATTGAAATGAATATAACTGATGTCGGTAGATTATATTATATGGTAATTTTCATGAATAACAGAGAAGTAATGTGGGTGCATTTGTTTCTTTTGCAGTGTACCCAGATGAGGGTGGGTGCTTGGTTAAAGGCAAATGTTTCAGGTCTCAAAGAAAACATGAGTCCCCGCATGAAATGAAGGTAAGCATATGACAAGCGATTCAAATAATATACATTGTTACAGTTATTTTTGTACATATGCAAAGGATATTCCTGTCATAAACAGGCTCATTGACATCAAAAAGAGGGGTCAGTGCAGAGCTTGTGTAGATGTGTTGAATCTATGCACTGACTTGTAAGTTTATTATATTAACGAAGCAAACTTTAACATATATTTATGATACAAAAATGTAGAACAGGTGTTATATTTATTTTATAATTCGTACGTTCAGGTAAAATGAAGTCCCAATTTCCAGTTAAATGTTTTTATGTTGAAAAATATATAGGCGCTTTAATGTAGCAATAAATCTTTATGCACAAAACAAAACGCAAGTTCCTAAGTATAAACTTTACAACATCAACCAAAAAAAACCAACATTTTTTTATGAACACTATCATGACTATTTTTGAAACTAAGTTAATATAAATTTTAAATTTTCAGATTTTCATCAACAAGGAAAAAGTTGAGCATCCGTTTTGCACGTGTACAATTGGACAGAGTGGTTATTGTGGGCATGTTACTGCCCTTTTGTACCAACTTGCTCATTATAAAAAAATGAAATTGGAAATTATTCCAACAGATGTCGCTAAAACATCTTTACCACAAACTTGGCATATACCAAGGGGGCCAAAATTACATGGAGACAAAGCGGACAACATTGTAGTACAAGGTTACGACAAAGAAAATCCACAGCGAGCCACGAAAGGAATCAAATCCACAATATGCAACCCTATTTCTGGAGAGGAATCTTTAAACATTTGAAGTTTAGTTGATCAGATGAAAGATGTGGATATTTTGTTCAGCACTGTTGCAATGGAAAATGATACCGACTTAGTGCAAACACAGATTGGAAAATTTCAAAAAGGATGTGTGTTGAGTTACCAACAAAAAATGTCTAGTGACCAAGCGCGTAGCTGCCCTTACGCAAAAAATCAATTGTTTGCACATCATTTCGGCCAAAAAATTTTTTTTTGCTAGTTAACCCCTTTTGTCACTGGCAGCAACCCCTGAAAGGAAAGTGTATGCACCTGACAGAAACCCATCATTTGGATTATTGGAAATAAAATGCCCTTATAAAAACAATTTGTCTGATGTGAAATGTCTTCATATTCAAGATGGTGAATTGAAATTAAAAAAGAATGACAAGTATCATTATCAAATTCAGATGCAAATGGCAGTTTCAGGACTTAGTTGGTGTGATTTTTTTTTTGCCTGGAAAATGAGTCCCATTTAGAGACAGTGTATTTTGATGAAGACTTCTGGCAAAAAGCAAAAGATAAACTTGACTTGTTTTTCTTCAATTATTATTTGAATTAGATTGTATCACTTGAGCTTCTAACAAACATGACAACAAAGATATCATTTTAGTTCTTTTGTTTTATTAATGGTCTTCTAAATAAAGTTAGCAGGTTGGCTAACAACTGTCCACAACTGGTTAACTGATCCTGCAATTGACAATGGTACTGTTGATTGTAACAAACGATATTCTTTAACCCGTTTTATATGGCGCTCCACATGTATCCTTAAAGATGCTATTTTTTGGTTGTCTTGTATCTGTGATGATGTAAACTGTCCATCGCTACATAAAAAATGAGGAGTTGCTATTGTTACTCCTGTGCCTTCTAACAGTTTATTCAAAACAAATCCCTTGTCGGCCATTATTTGATCTCCAGGCTCTAGTAAGTCAATGAGTCCAGAATTCTTTGTAATTTCAATGTCGGACATACATCCAGAATACAGAGGGGAAATAAATGTAACTGCACCATGAGGGGATATTCCAACTAATCCTTTCCAGGTATTGTGACTCTTGCAGAGTGAGAATGTTTTTGATGCTACGGCTAATGAAGAAGGTCTTTCTGTAAAAAATTCTGTGCAATCAATGATGACACGTGTATTAGGATATAATTTTTGAAAATCTGTTGGCGTGTAGTGGAGGATTTTTTCTTTACTTGGCCAAATATTGATGCTTACTGAGATAAAGTACATGTAGTTTGTCCATGTAATGATTTTTCTGCTCACAGTAGATTTGTGAATATTGAATCGTACAGACAAATCCTCCGAAAGAAATCCACATTTCAATGGGAACAAAAACATAAATAGTTCATCTATGGGATCCAATGATTTTGGACGTCCTCTGGTTGTCGTGTCATCCGACTGGTTGTAGTAAACACTTTTCATTCGTGTTGCAGTTGTTTTTATTGCAGAAAAAAATGTAAAAAATAAATTATAAGTTGGAAAGCCTGTGTAAAACTCAATCATGTCATCATCAAAGGAGAAGGGTGTCGCACCAAATCTTTCCAATTGATATTTTGTCTGAAGCTCAGAAATTTCACAATTTTTTGCTTTTAGTTCAGATTCTTTGTCTTCCAATGGCTGTTCCAGCTGTTTTATCCTGTCAAGGCAGTTAACATGCATACCATCATGGACACTTTCCCTGTAAATAATAAAAACAAATCGTTTTTAGAAAATGAAAAATTATAATATTAAAAATAGAAAGCAGAATAAATTCCACCCAAAATTTCTAAGAAAATTGAACCTCATCGGTTAACCTGTTCTCGCCATGGTATAGCTGAAAAATTGCTGAATTGGCGTTGAACAACAATCACTCGCTCACCATAAGAAAATTAACAAAATGTTGAAATGCAAATTCTTACAAGAATACCAAATTTCCTGGATTGTAACATTATAAAATGGTATTAAGATAGTTACATAGATATGTAACTATCTTTACAAACAGGTGTTATATATGGAGCAGGAATTTTTGATGGATTTTTATTTGCATGTGTGTGTTTATGCTGCTGTGATTGTGTATCTATTTTGTCCCTTTTTAATATTCTTTCAGCTTTGCTACCTAAACTTGTCAGATAAATAATCAGGGAAAGAAAACATCACTAAACCAAAAATAAAACCATAACCAGTAATGAGGACATTGGATGAGCTTTTCTAGCTATTTTCTGTTGAAGTCCGAGAAAATAAAATTGTGTAATTGAATCCGGGAGTGGAATGAACAAAAATGCAAGTTGATATGCTTTTGTTTTTGGTCTGCTTTGATCTTTACCCTAAAAAAAATCTTGTTTTAGAACAGAAAACATTCCTGTTTTTGTCCCCAGAAGAACTTGGGACAGCTCCTTGTGATATTTGGATTCCATCATTCATCATCTGTTCATCCTCAGGCATGTTCTCATTTCGTATTGTAGTATGTAATAGTTGTCTAGCTGTAGGTAATTTTCTCCCCACTGAGTTTGTTTTCCATTCAAAAATTGATGGGACAACATCAGCTTTCAAACATTTTCTGTTAAGTGTCCAACGGAAATCCTCCTTTTTGAAATGCCTGGAACATACTTCAGTATTTCCACCAATCTGTTGAAAAAGATAATTTTCTAAAACTATTTATGAACTAAGCTGAAATAAGTCAGTTTTTTGTTAGTACAGTGAGTGATTGTTCAATTTGTTGTTTAGCGCCTATTCATCAATTTTTCAGCAAATACCCGACCGGGGATCAAACCCACTATCTACCACACTCGAGGCGCAGCATGCTAACCATTACGCCACCGATGCGGTTTTTTGTTTGTACAAGCATAGCCATAGGGTATTGTCAGCATGTAGCTAGCCGCTGCACGTTGTGAAATTCATCAACGTTAATTCCCAGATGTTTATTATAATTATAAACATATGATACTTTCTTTTAAGTGCATCTTAAAAAAACTTTTATTTTACTTTGTGCTGAATTAAATTGAAAAACAAAACGTAAATAATCACGAAAATATAAATTTGGCACTTATTCTGTCGAGATTTTGTAGCTTGACAGTTACTTGTTTACATAAACACGTGTTTCTTAAAATCAATTTGTTTACCTTGAAAAACTGTCCCTCATGCCGTCTAATTGCAATTATCCATTGTTTTCTTAACGCAGATTTATTCTCTGATGGTATATGATGGAAACTTAATTCTTTATGGATTCTGGCATTTCCATTACACTGTGGAACACAACAATATTCATCTCGAGATTATACGTTAGTTGCAGCTTCAGCAGACATGTTGATGATACAGTGCCTAGCTTAGCCTCGTTTTCGTTTTGAATAACTTTTAAGAACCGTCTATATGAGGGATTTTCCACACACAATTGTCGTGTGCTAATTTCTATATTATCGACCCACCATTTGAGATCTTCTTTACACTTTTCTTCAAGAAAGAATTTAGCATCATAATCCCCGCGGTGTTTGCGCAATTGTTCGTTTTTTGCAATGTGAAGTCTTTTGTGGAATAATTTAGCATAAGGGACGCCAAACTCGCTAGCTACCATTTTCCCGATTAATTCGGAAAATTCTCTAATAGAAAGAATGCTTTTCTTTAGAACATTCTGACACGATTCTTTAGTTTTTCCGCCCTTTTCATGTGTTAGTTGGACTGTCATTTCACGAGAGTTCAGAATAAAACCCAAATAATGTATTTCTTGAGTCGAAATGAAAACGGATTTTTCAGGGTGAATAGTAAAGCCTAAGCTATCGACCATAGCAACAGTATCTCGAATATCATCATATGATTGTCCAATTAATAATGAATCGTCAATGTAACCAGTATTGCAATGACCCTTCTTTCGTAAGTCAGAAAATACACATTTCATTATCTTTGTGAACACTCGCGGACATGTACTAAGACATTGAGCTAAACATGTAAACTGATATAGCGTCCCGTTCCAAGTAAAGCGTAAATATTTGCGATCAGATTCTTTTGCAGGAATACTGAAAAAAGAGGCGCTTGGAATTGTATGGAGTGTAAAGAAGTTTTATACTTACTTATTTGGAAGATCATTCACTTTAGTAACCGATCATCAGCCATTGATCTCAATATTCAGCCCAAATAAGGGAATACCGGTAACTACAGCAGCTAGATTGCAAAGGTATGCTTTATTTTTGTCGGGATTTAATTACCAGATAGAATATAAAAGCACTAAACGACATACGAATGCCGAGTCTGTCTAAACTACCCTTAGCTGAACCTGACAGGCAAGATGCCATTGACGGCGAGGATGTGTTCCACATGTCACAGATTGAACATTTACCCGTCATAAGTGCTGTAATTCAGAGAGAGACTCGTGACAATGTGCTTGCAAGAGTACATGATCATGTTACAAATGGCTGGAAAGACACAAATACGTATGAAATGCTTAAACCATTCTACAGTCGTAGAAATGAAATAACTTTATACCAGGGATGTCTACTCTGGGGCATACGTGTCATTGTGCCCGTCAAACTTCGCACACAGATCTTAAATCTGTTACATGAAAGTCACCCAGGCGTAGTAAGGTTGAAGGCGTTAGCTCGAAGCTATGTTTGGTGGCCGGGAATTGATTGCGACATCGAGAAGTTAGTAAAACAGTGTTTTGGATGTCAGAAGAACCAGAATATACCCGCCATTGCGCCATTACACCCTTGGGAGTGGCCTTCTTCTCCGTGAGAGATGGTACACATAGACTTTACAGGGCCATTTTTTGACAGAATGTTATTTGTTTTAGTAGACGCTCACTCGAAATGGCCAGAAATTGTTGGAATGAAAACCACGACATCGACAAAAACTATTGAAGTACTGAGGTCGATATTTTTACGTAATGAAATACCAGCATAAATAGTGTCTGATAATGGAAGTCAGTTTTCATCAGATGAATTTGCTACATTTATGAAACGCAATGGTATCAAGCATTTTAAATCCGCACCATGACATCCAGCGACAAATGGGTTAGCGGAACGATTCATCCAAACTTTCAAGAACAGTATGCGTCCAATGAAGGATGAAAACAGAGACATAAACCAGAAAATAGCAAATTTTCTGTTCACCTACCGAAACATCCCCCATTCCACAACAAATGAAACACCAGCGAAAGTTTTCGTGGGACACGCTTGAGTTTAATAAAGCCTAATATTCAGATCAATGTTTCCAGAAATCAAATGAATACAACATTTCAAGAGAAACGAACAAATAACAGTCGTTATTTTGAGGATGGACAGTTTGTAATTACATGGGATTATAGGGGGAAAGGGAACAAATGGACATTTGGAATTATCAAAGAACGAGAAGGTCCGTTAATGTATAAAGTGGAAATTGAACCGGGAACTATTTGGAGAAGACACATAGATCAATCACGAGACAGTGAAATTAATGAAAATAACATTGAAGAACCTGAAATCATTTTACCATCAATAAATACACCATCTACCAGCGTAACTGACATTACAGTAAATGATTCAGCAAAGAATTCAAAACTGAAACATCAGAAATTAACAATCCGATAGAACGACGTTACCCCGAAAGAATTCGTAAACCACCAAGAAGATTAATTGTGGAAAAATGATTTTGTGTATTAAATCACACTGTGTTTTAGAAGCATAATAAACCCTCTGTGTGATTATATAGCCAGGACATTCCTGAGCTAATGTGTATATAGTTTTGTTTTTATTTTGAAAGTCAATGAACTCGTAGTGATCATATATCAATTTTAATAGATTAAGTGTTTGTTTGCAAATCGAATGAATGATCCGTATAATTGCTTATCGACAATCAATTTGGCAGAGAGGAATGTTATGTTTGTTATCATATAGTTGCAATGATATTTAGTTAGTATTAAAATGTAGTTTGTAGTAAACGGACGTCTGGTCTTTATAGAACCCACAAAACATAAGAAGTTCGAACCACATTTATGGCGAGGTTTATTCGAGACAACATAATGTGATATAGTTTGTCAGTGACTTGTGACATGTGGGTGGTTTTCTCCGGATTCTCTGGTTTCCTCCACCAATAACACTGACCGGCACGATATAGCTGAAATATTATTGAACGTGGCGTTAAACACCAGAAACCAAATCGTCTTTGTAATCTAACTGATCCAAATGAAGAGTTCTTATTTGAACACTATATATATAAGCAACCGTTGGATCTAAAATTTTGGCAGATATCATATCTTGGCCTCATACTTTACTCTCATCCATGTAGTCTGCAGCACGCTAATGGATCGAAATGACGTAATCCGTTTCTGCGTAAATAGTTATACTGTATCTTATTTATATTTATACTGTTCAGACTATAATTTTTAACTACGCTTTCTGTCTCATTGATCGTTTTTCCCTTCAATTCCATCCGCAAAGAGCAAATTCTTGAATCAAAATATGTCAGCGCTGCAAGGACACTAGAATCAGATAAAGCCTTAATATTGCTTTCTTTATCAGCTGCATGAGTTAAGAACTCTCTTGATGTATGTATAAATCGGGCTCCCCCTAATTTCTGACGAATTATCCATAATTAAATACATTGCTTATAAAGAAACGACTCTAAGTACTTGGAATGTAATGTCTAGACTGGCTGTCAAAGAACTTACTTATCAAATCAAACACACCTATACTCACTCTTAATTACACAATACCTTGTCTAGACTAAACGCTTAAAATTTCCTGAATGCACCTTATAAACCGAAATATAACCACTCGTACGAAACAATTTACCTTTCATAAATACGTGACGGCTTTGTTGCACTGATAGAAGAAAGTTGAATGACTGTATTGACGATTTTTCGTAACCAGTCAACCATCAAAACGATGAATCTAGAGAGGATAAAATTATCAGCAAGATGTGACACAGTTTATCAAACCAATGAAAACACTTCCCTCAACTTTGTGTAAATCAAATGTTTACCCATAAAAAAAAATAAGTTATACAACAAAACCAAAATGGCATGTCATATATTCCTAAATGAACAATTGGACGTAATTTTGATATAAACATTTTTATTTTCTTTTGGTTAAACCAGACATGGAATTGAATTGAATAGTAATATTAAGAAAAAAAGCATGATGGTTGAAATCATGCTGAATGTTATTTACTTTCAGTCATGAAGCTTTATGGAAGAATTTGATTATTGTACCTATAACTATAACAGTCTTGTTTGAGTGGTGTAAATATCTTGGATTTCATTGATTAAAAACAAAATAGAAAAACACCTCATTGGTCGATATCTATTGTACATATTTACAACCTATAAACTGTATCATATATCTCATATTGTTAATCTTACCTTATAGATGACACGAACAATGGAATGTGGTCTGATGATGGTAATCCATACCAATCCAGTTGGGGCCAGCATTGTTCTGGATGTTCGTGTAGTAGGAACTTAATTGAGTTGGGAACATGTTCCAGCAGCATGTGGGTATCATATTTAACCATAGACGACCTTACATTTATAGATAAAAATGGATTTGTAATGCGGGTGTCTTATAAGAGACAGGAACTGCTTGCCCTTCGTGGTCGCCTAGATTCACCCCCAGTTTTTGTTGGGGTCCGTGTTGCTCATCGTTTTAGTTTTCTGTGGTGTTTTTTGTTTTGTTTGTCTTTGTCCTGTGTCTTGTGTACCCTATATTGTCAATCTCTCTGGATTGTCCATTCTTGATTACCCCTTCGGTTTTCTCTAACGTTTATTTAAAATATGACTGGTTTAACAAAGCGATTTCCCGATACACCAATTAGTGGTAGCAGCACAAAAAACAACAAAATAAATATCGCAATCCGAAAACATCAGTAAAGCATAACATTAAAAATAAATAACACATAGCATATCGGAATACATGAACTCTTCAAAAATACAAGATTATATGAGGCACCGATTTTGTCAAAATAATTGTACTATTAATTGCAACAAACGTGCATCTGATTGATCACAACCACATTTGGTAGAGATTCTGACTACCTACCAATGACCGGGGGTACCAGTTTTGTACTCGTACTACAAAAAACGTCCAATCCGAACGTCATATGAAAAAACAAAAATAAATATGAAAAAAAGAACGCAAAAACGCTCTAATTAGACGATGTTTGAGTACAAGTGCAAGAAACTTTGAAGATACCAAAGAGGTAATTATAATCCGTAAGTCGTAGATGACAGACAACACAATGGCCACAAGATACCACAGGAGTAATCAGAATCCGTAAATGGTAGATGACAGACAACATATGGCCACAAGATACCAAAGGGGTAATTATAATCCGTAAGTCGTAGATGACAGACAACACAATGGCCACAAGATACCACAGGAGTAATCAGAATCCGTAAATGGTAGATGACAGACAACATATGGCCACAAGATACCAAAGAGGTAATTATAATCCGTAAGTCGTAGATGACAGACAACACAATGGCCACAAGATACCACAGGAGTAATCAGAATCCGTAAATGGTAGATGACAGACAACATATGGCCACAAGATACCAAAGGGGTAATTATAATCCGTAAGTCGTAGATGACAGACAACACAATGGCCACAAGATACCACAGGAGTAATCAGAATCCGTAAATGGTAGATGACAGACAACATATGGCCACAAGATACCAAAGAGGTAATTATAATCCGTAAGTCGTAGATGACAGACAACACAATGGCCACAAGATACCACAGGAGTAATCAGAATCCGTAAATGGTAGATGACAGACAACATATGGCCACAAGATACCAAAGGGGTAATTATAATCCGTAAGTCGTAGATGACAGACAACACAATGGCCACAAGATACCACAGGAGTAATCAGAATCCGTAAATGGTAGATGACAGACAACATATGGCCACAAGATACCAAAGAGGTAATTATAATCCGTAAGTCGTAGATGACAGACAACACAATGGCCACAAGATACCACAGGAGTAATCAGAATCCGTAAATGGTAGATGACAGACAACGCATGGCCAAAAGATACCAAAGAGGTTATCATAATCCGTAAGTCGTAGATGACAGACAACACAATGGCCACAAGATACCACAGGAGTAATCAGAATCCGTAAATGGTAGATGACAGACAACACAATGGTCACAAGATACCAAAGGGGTTATCATAATCCGTAAGTCGTAGATGACAGACAACACAATGGCCACACGATACCACAGGAGTAATCAGAATCTGTAAATGGTAAATGACAGACAACACAATGGT
Source organism: Bathymodiolus septemdierum (assembly GCA_963383655.1). Lineage (NCBI taxonomy): Eukaryota > Metazoa > Mollusca > Bivalvia > Mytilida > Modiolidae > Bathymodiolus > Bathymodiolus septemdierum. Next base: position 14,717,312 of record OY726526.1, on the reverse strand, counting down.
CACAAGATACCAAAGGGGTAATCATAATCCGTAAATCGTAGATGACAGACAACACAATGGCCACAAGATATCAAAGGGGTAATCAGAATCCGTAAATCGTAGATGACAGACAACACAATGGCCACAAGATACCAAAGGGGTAATCAGAATCCGTAAATCGAAGACGGACAGACAACACAATGGCTACAAGATACCAAAGGGGTAATCAGAATCCGTAAATCGTAGACGGACAGACAACGCAATGGCCACAAGATACCAAAGGGGTAATCAGAATCCGTAAATCGTAGACGGACAGACAACACAATGGCCACAATATATCAAAGGGGTAATCAGAATCCGTAAATCGTAGACGACAGACAACACAATGGCCACATGATACCAAAGGGGTAATCAGAATCCGTAAGTCGTAGATGACAGACAACACAATGGCCAAAAGATACCAAAATGGTAATCAGAATCCGTAAATCGTAGATGACAGACAACACAATGGCCACAAAATATCAAAGGGGTAATCAGAATCCGTAAATCGTAGATAGATTACAGACAACACAATGGCATAAGATACCAAAGGGGTAATCAGAATCCGTAAGTCGTAGATGACAGACAACACAATGGCCAAAAGGGTAATCAGAATCCGTAAATCTAAGATACCAAAGGGGTAATCAGAATCCGTAGGTTGTAGATGACAGACAACACAATGGCCAACAGATACCAAAAGGATAATCAGAATCCGTAAATCTAAGATACCAAAGGGGTAATCAGAATCCGTAAATCGTAGATGACAGACAACACAATGGCCAAAAGATACCAAAAGGGTAATCAGAATCCGTAAATCTAAGATACCAAAGGGGTAATCAGAATCCGTAAATCGTAGATGAAAGACAACACAATGGCCAAAAGATAGAAGAATCCGTAAATCGTAGATTACAGACAACACAATGGCCACAAGATATCAAAGGGGTAATCAGAATCCGTAAATCGTAGATGACAGACAACACAATGGCCACAAGAAAAAGTACAAAAGGACAAACAACGATCTATAAAACATACACATAAAACTAAAAATCGAGTAAAACCAGCCCCACTAAAAACTGGGGATGAATTCCGGTGCTCCGGAAGGGTAAGCAGTTCCTGCTCCACTAGTGACACCCGTCGTGTTAATCTAGTGTTAAACTCGTACTCGAAAGATTTATGATCTGGAAATTACATTCACATATGTTTGGCAATCAAAATATAGTTGAATATGATTATAAATCACCAATGACGTGTCTGAACTACACATGAACGCGAATGGATTTCAATTTCGATAAGGTGATAATAAAAACGTAGATTTCAAATAATAAATACAGATGTATATCCGATTGGAATCTAGCCTGTGTGAACATATTTATTTTGACAGACCCGTAGTTCATGTGTGGATGTTAAATTGTTTATTGTACCTTTAGGGTTTCGACTCCCTTTCATTAGAAAATATATTAAAACATTTGTCAAGATATAAAAGAGACACGCAGTTTTCAATGGTACTTGTATCAAATTAAATTATTTGTTGAAGAAAATGCACATACAAAATACAATTTCAAAGCAAGATAATTACTTGTATATATTTTTTTAAAACCCAATAAAATATTTCAGTGGTGATAGCATCTGATAGGTAAAGGTAGATGGTAATCTATCCATTATGTAATCAGGATCATGAAGGACCCTATAAAAGAATATACAAGCATTTAGTCTTGTCATGATATGCAAAGCTTTGCTAGTATATAGTAAAATATCAAACTATTTTTTGGAGTCTTTAATTGAGTGGATATTTGTTCTGTAAAGTGGACATATGTTTTCAACAGACAGTTGACATTCTTGTGGGTACCGACTGCTCCTCTTCTAGCCAACCTGTCCCTTTATTCGTATGAAGCAGACTTCATACAGGGCCTCTAAAAATTTAGACGATTTCGATTTTCCCATTGTGAACTTTCCATTTATATGTAGCAACATTCTAACAGCACCTGCATGTGGAGTATATCACTCAGTTGATTCAATATTCCAGAATTTGTGAAACCTATCAAAATTACTGTGATTGGTGACCACTCCTAACTAAAAAATTACGAATCCTAGTGGTAAAGCGGAAGTCATTACTCCGAACGTTTTATGGCCGCCATCATGATTTGGACAACCGTAGCGAAATATCTGTGTTACAGAAGCGCACGGGTATGTTCCGTTCGTCGTTGTCATCTTCCTATTTGTCTTTCTTAATTCATTACTGATATCCTAGGCATATAGCTTATCACCTGATTTTTAATATGAAATCACGACGGGTATCTCCATCGGAGAAGGAACTGATTACCCTCCTAAGCACCCGATGTTAGTGAGGCTCATGTTGCTCTGTCTTAAGTTTTATGTGTAGTGTTTTGCTGACAATTGCTTGTGTTTTAGTCGTTTTTGACTTGGTCATTGTCTGTCCTTCTTTGTATTACAGCTTCTTCAAACTATTTATAGATTAAATCTAGCAACATGAAAATTTTGTCAGATCTGTCCCTGCTAATGATATGCTAGATGGTTTTTAAACATAAGGGGTGCTCATAATAATAATATGGAATAACACAACAAGCTCCTGTGGAAATATTAAATAAACAACAAATATTAAGAAAGACGGCACAGAAAAAGTTCAATTAAAAACTTAAAAAACAATTTATATGAAAAGATAATGTTTTTTTTTCAACTCTACAAACAAAACATTCAAGTCTGCACAAATTGCTAAGCATATATGTATATGCTACTTCAAATAGAGATATCCATCAAGCTAGTAATAGTTGTCAAATTGTAGGGTCGTGTATAGGTATAAATATTTACTTTTCTCAAATTTGAAAATAATCTTTGAATTCCTTAAAAATCTGACATTTCATATTGATTATAATTCAAATAATTATATACTGTATTATTAAATGGGATAAAATACTCAATAAATATAATTTGTATATTATTTACGTATACTGATGTCCAACACGATTTTCATATCATGATGTTCGTGTCATTCAACAGTTGGCACGAAGGGTGTCACTAGTGGATCAGGAATTGCTAGCTCTTCCCAAGCACCTGATTTCACCTTCGGGTTTTAGTGGGGTTCGTGTTGCTCAAACCTCAGTGTTTTGTAGATCATTGTTTGAAACAGCCAAATGCACGTTTCAGAATAGGTTTATTGGTGTTTTCAGCAACAATTTGATTATATCGTGGGGTCAGTTTTATTGGTGCAGGGAATAAATATACATGTCTCATGATATCCAAAGTTTTAAATGATATATTTGTTTTGCTAGAATGGATTTCTCAGAGCGATATCACATCGAAGGTGAACAGAGAGAACTACATGACATCAAAGATAAATCTTACACGCCATTTGCATTTAAAATAAAAATACATATTAATGAATCAAATTAAATAAGTTATCTTATTACTTTAATCACAGGTCTGTAGCATCATACACAATCGTAGATAATGTAACATCAGAGACATTCAAAGATACAACTTCAATGTAAGTAATACCTGATGGTATCGTCAAAAATAGATAGATTGAATGATTGGTGCTAAACACCAACTTAAGCAGCAGTTCAGCTATATCGTGCCGTCCGGAGAATAGATAGTAGGCTGCAACCACTGCAATGTGTGCTGCTGGTTTTAAGACTGGATGTAATGTGTGCCTCGTGTTTTGAGAATGTCACGCTTTTAACACGTAAATGAAAACTTCCGGAGCTCAAGAGTTTCTACATGGGTTCGTGTTGCTTTCGATTTCTGTGTAGTGTTGTGTAGATTAACGTTTGTTCTTTGGTTCTTTTCTTTTGGCCATTGAACCGCATCGGTGGAGTAATGGTTAGCGTGCTCGCCTCGAGTGCGGTAGATCGTGGGTTCGAGCCCCGGTCGGGTCAAACCAAAGACTATTCTTCTCGGCTAAGTACGCAGCATTAAGGATCAAGAGCAAAGACTGGTTGGCTTGGAATCAGAATAATGTGTCCGAGTTGAGCGACATGTCTACCCGCGGACTATTGTTTCAGTGAGCTAGCACTATTAAAATCCAACCCAGCGTGTTGGTCTAGTACAAAGTGGACCTCATCATCATCTCATTGAAGATTAACTTGTTCTCGCCATGATATAGCTGAAAAATTGCTGAATTGGTGTTAGACAACGATCACTCACTCACTCATTCACTCACTCACTCACTCGCTCAAATATACACAAATTAGAAAGAAAAAAAATCAAATTCTTTGTCCTTTTCGTCACTCTTGCTAAAACGGGTACCATTTTACCAGTCGTAACGGAAATAACGCATCTAATAACGTATTATTGTAGAATCTAATCGGGAATGTGCAAATGGTCTATTTGCAAATAATAATTCATGTATTACATCATAATTTAATTATCGAATAATAAGTAATAATTGCTATCTGATTTTGTTTTTAGAACTATATTAGGATGCTCTTTTAGCAACATACAAGAAGATTTATTTCTACATCTGACCAATTTAACATCATTGTAAGTACACTTTTGACCGATAGACAACGATATATGATATAAAGATTCAAACACATTAAAAAAAAAAAAAAAACGTTCAGATTGAAATTATTACGGATAAATTAAAATAAAAACAAAAAATACCACACATATCAAAATCGTAGAAAAAGGCGAAACCGACAACACACAAATATACGACCGCTTACTGTTCTTGCGTACCAGCACTTCCAAGAAAAACTTAAAAAAAATAAACAAACAAACAAAAAACATAAAAATACATGGCTAAGTTAAACTAGTATTACGGACCCAAACCTCCCCTCTTAGTGAAATGATGCGGTCATACAAGTGCTTACTACATAGGAGTAAAATATCAACCATCACACAAATAGGAATTTATGATTATGATTTATGTTATTAGAATATAGCAATGTACAATAAAGGTTAGAGAATACCGAAGGGACAATCTGATATGAACTATCTAGAGAAACTGGCAACATAGAGTACACAACACAACACACTATGTGTTGGACATCACCATACACATACAAACACAAATAACGTAAATAAGACATGATGTCTGTTGTATATTGTTTGAATATAATCTTGAATTCTGGATTTTAATGCGTTAAAATATTTCAATTTGTAGACATTTATTTTACTTACAGAACAATCCAGTCAAGTGGGCTAACGTTCATGCCAGATATTAGTCGAACAAAAGTAACGAAACTGTAGGTTTACAATCAATTATATGAGTCTACTAAATAAGCCTGAGGGAGCATTCCGTGTTCTTCAAAGAATGTGATATATATCTGTGCTTTAACTAATGGAATAAGGATCCTTAATCATTGAAGCCTTTCTGTTGTCACCTGTTACTTATTCAGAAGTCCGCCTTTTTACGGGCAAATTCAACACGAGTCTGATCATCCCGTTTTTGCTTTACAATTTCTAAACTTTAATTTACCTGTATCCATTAGCTGGTACAGAATGAACGTCTGCTATGTCTGTGTCTATAAGAAATACATTCTGCAGAAATATCTACAAGCAAGAACCAAGCCATTCAAAAGAGAAAACACATTCATCTATTTAAACCATTATTTCAACAATTCTATATATGAGAGACATTATACAAGGGAGATTAATGGAAGAAAAGTTTGAATATACCAAAGGTAAATCAGAAGCCATAAATCGAAGTAGGACAAACAACGCAATGCCAAAAATAAAAAGGACAAAAGGACAAACAACGATTTACAAAATACAACACAGAAAACTAAAGATCGAGGAGTACGAACCCAACTAGAAACCGGGGGTGAACTCGTGTGTTTCGGAGGTGCTAGCGGTTCCTGCTCCACACGTGGCACCCGTCGCGTTACTCTTGTTACAAACCTGGTGATAAGTCATGTATGTACGAATTTAAGATTTAAGTTTTTATAAAATAAACAAACTTAATTTTAATATTCTGAACAAGGACACATATACGTTTCTTGAAGTACATATAGCTCATCACCCAATTGGTATGTTCTAAATTCGTCTACAGATGTCACCTAAACGTGACCCTTTTATGGCATTTCATAAGATATTTATGCTGGAGATGTCATGAAAAGGGGTATTAACGATCTAATTTTAAATTGGCTAATTCAGCAATACGAAGCATTGGAATTGTTAAATTTATACAGAAGAGTTTGAAGGAAACAAAGGGGTAATCAGAATCCGTAAATCGAAGAAGGCCAGACAACACAATGGCAATAAGAAAAAGAACAAAAGGACAAACAACGATCTACAAAACATACACATAAAACTAAAGATAGAGTAACGAGGGTAAGTAGTTCAGTATACACACCATTTTAATTGTATAAATTATTCTATCTGTATCTTATATTGTAGAAATTTAATTGGAAATAGTATTACAGTAGACTCGAAGTTCAAGGGAGCACTTCCTGAGACAATAGAATACGTGTAAGACCTAATTAGTTTAATATTTATACTATAACTAATTGACGAGTTTCATTATCTAAAATATGCCATGAATGACCAAATAACACAGTAACTCACGAATGCGCGCAGCGCATGAGGGAGTTACAACGTTATTTGGTCACGAGTGACATATTTTTGATAACTCGTCAATTAGTTATAGTATTTATTATATAGATAAAAAAAAAATGTTTCGAATTGAATTTAATATAAAATGAGTTTAATTGCACTATATTACGTGTGTAGCGTAGGGATATACTATAATGTGTATCGCTTCAAAAACATGGCGCCACCCACCCACGACAATAAAATAATTAAAATGCTTACCTTGAAATATTATTTTAGTTAAATTTGATCCAAATTGAAGCGTACACGAAGCCAAATAAAATAAAATTTTTACGTTTCAAACTGGAAGTCTTCATATGACGTCGACAACGAAATGGCGCGAAATCACGGTATTTCATCGATATCTATATAATAATATACATACTTTTTAAATTTCCTGACGATAATGATTTTCCCATTTTGTCGAATATTTTTGGGAACTGAAGAAATGTACTGGTATAGGACGAGGCGATATTGTTGCATTGTGGGAGTGTACATGTATAAACAACCAAAGTGTATTGCCTAATTATCAAATAAGATTGGAAAACTTAAAAAAAAGAAAAAAAAGATACTTGTTTATGAATGACATAAACGACTTCTACAAATCTTTTCGAAGGACTTCCGAAATAAGAGATATGTAAATTACCAATCAGAGAAAAGAAGAGTTTGAAGATACCAAAATGGGTAATCAGAATTCGTAAATAGAAGGACAAACAACACAATGGCCACAAGATACCAAAGGGGTAATCAGAATCCGTAAATAGAAAGACAGACAACACAATGTCCAAATGAAAAAGGACAAAACGAGAAATAATGATCAACAAAGCACTACACAGAAAAGTAACCATCGAGCAGCACCCTACTAAAACAAGGGGGAACTGAGATGCTCCGAAAAGTCAAACAGTTCCTTGTGATACCCGTTAATGAGAGGAAACACTGCAAATAATCATATTCCTCATTATGTCAACTCCAGTGACACATAAAACTACAAGTTAGTAGACCTCCTATGTGGTGTAATAGCTATCGTGCTGATGATCGCGGGTTTGAGTCTAACCAAAAACTATGCAATTGGTACTTGCTACTCGAGATCTCCGCTAAGTACCCAAGAGTAAGGATTGAAAGCAAAGACTGGTTGGTTCGGAATCAGGATACTGTGTCTAAGTGGAGCAGCATGTCTACACGTGGACTGCAGTTTCAGTGAACTAGCAATATGAAAATATAACTGGGTTTAGTACTCAGCGGACATCATCATTATCTCATCGATTGTAACTTGTTCTCGCCATGATAGAGCTGAAATATTGCTCATATGACTTTGAGCAAGACTCGCTCACTCACTCACAAGTAAATAACACATCAAAAATTGTGGCTTCGAATGGGCAATAAACATACATATATGTAATAATTAAAGTTAAGCTATATATTGTTATAACGCAAGGAGATTTAAGCATTTAAAACACAACATGAAAAACAAATATACGAACGTTTGTATTTTCTTATTTTTTCCCCCAGAGCATTGACAAGTAATAACCTTCACTGGTTACCACGTGGATTTATCAAAGGTCCAAACTTGAGACTTGTGTAAGTTAACATTTAGCTCATATTAGTAGGTTATCACCCATGCATTGTTTGCTGTCAAAAATTTAAAAGTCAGAAGATCTCATAATACCATGGATTTTTCTCTGGGTACTCCGATGTTCTTCACCAATAAAACTGACCGCCACGATATAGCTGAAATATTGTTGAAAGTGGCGTTAAACACCATAATCCTAACCCCCATAATACCATTATATGTTTCTCCTATTCATACAAATGTTCGTTGTGTTCACTGTCAGAATCAAAATGTTGATTAAAATGATAGCAGAAAGGCTGAAAATGGATATATGCATCATCTTCATGTAACTTTAAAAAAGGTGAACACATGGCAATTGTTTCATTGAAGATATTTACATTTTTAATAAATAGAATATTAATCACGATTTAATCATTGTCCAACACATGTTTTTTTTGTTTTTTTTTTTTTTCAAACAGTATACTAATATAGTTTGATCTTATTTTATCAGGTCCGTCGTGTTCGTATGGTAGTTGAATTTACAACTACCTATGCAATCAATGTCTATCACCATTGAAGTTGTGAGTTTGAATCCCTCTCAGATGAGGTGTACTCGATACAACATTATGTGATAAAGTTTGTCAGTGACCTGCAGCAGGTTGGTGGTTTTCCCCGGGTAATTCGGTTTCCTCCACCAATAAAACTGACAGCCACGATATAGCTGAAATATTGTTGAAAGTGGCGTTAAAAATCATAGCACTAACCACAAATCTCTGATTTATTCATTGCCCGACGCATTTTTTTTTCCAAACTATATGCCAATATAGCTTGATCTTATTTAATTTATAGCTGATAATTTATAATCTATAACAAATTGATAATCTAACGCTTGAATAAAACATAATTTACATTAGACATCTAATTTAGTCCGCATAACAAAACAATTTGATTTTGAGTTTAAATTCATCAATTTGAACCATAATTTGAGAAAATTAAAATATAATCTTAAGACAATGCAGTAAAAAGAAAGTTTGTGTAATAGAGAAAACAATGCTGTGTACATTATCTTTGAACTTTATGAAAAATATTTTTTCAGGAATCTAGGTTATAATGCATTTGCTATGTTTCCAGCAGAATCATTAGGAGTATTTCCGAACATAATGTACTTGTAAGTCTTATTATCCTCTTAGCTTGGAAATTGCAAAAAATCCAAAACAAACATGAAGAAGATTATCAAATAATATGGGCTTTTTTAAATATTGGTCCCCTGTGGCCTTTAATTTTACAAAATTATGGGATTACCACCAAATAGCATGTAATTGTTGTCGGTGAAACCTACCTAAACCGAAAACCTTTTGGACGAACATTTTTTGTTCGGAATAGACAGGTGTTCTGAATAGACAGATGTACAAAGACTAGGTTCAGGAATTGGTAATAACTTTCGAGTTCAGCAATATTTCGGCTTATTCAGGCTTCGGTTTAGACAGGTGTCGCTGTACCTATTAAAGATAAATGTTGAATCATCAATAAGAATGCAACAATATTTATTGTGAATTTAATTTTTAGCATCATTAATTTTGGTGGAGAACAATCAAGTGTAATATTATTTTAATGAGAAGTAGTTTTATACAAACACTGTTTTTGTATTTGTTAGTGGGATAGAGGGTAACCAGATATCACAGATTTCAACAAAGCATTTAGAACCGTTTATATCTACAACGTTCGTCCATCTGTAAGTAGAACACATAGAAGTGGGTATGGAATAAATATATAACCGTTTCAACGCTATACGTTCTATAAATAACGCATGTCTTGTCTTAGAGGATGGCGAGGAATATTGCAACCCCGAGAAAGTGTGGTCGACCAACATATCTACAGAAAATATATTATATAAACATTACACACACAAGACATAGGACGAAGACAAAAAAACAAAAAAACAATAACAAAAAAACAAAACAAAAACAAAAACAAAAAAACATTAAAAAAAACAAAAACAAAAACAAAACACAACATAGAAAATCAAAACGACGAGCAACACGGACCCATCAAAACTCGGAGGTGAAACCAGGTGCTCGCGAATGGCAAGCAGTTCCTGCCTCTCACAAGACAACCGTCATGCCACTCATACAGTCAAGACTAAATCATTCAGTCAAATACTTCCAGTATTATAAATATGAACATGCTCATGTGTTAGCAGTGAATATTTGTCAAGAAGAGTTTGAAGATACCAAAGGGGTAATCAGAATCGGTATATTGAAGGAGAACAGACAACACAATAGCATGATGGGGATATTGTACCATTTGCATTTACGCTGCAGTAAAATAAAATGATGCTGATAAAGATCAACATTAAACCTGGATAGATATTATATAATTAACCTAAAGAAGCTACTTCAGAAAACCACCGTGTGCTCTAAATTAGAGATCTACGTTGTTATTAAAGGACATGTTAATTTGTAGGTGACACAGACAACAGCATTTCAATTATATCGTGGTAGAAAGTTTTATAGTTGGAGGAAGCAACCTGGAAAATACCACCGACCTGCCACAAATAACTTACAAACTTTATAGCTTAAAGTTGTGTTGAGCTCTCTTCACCACATGTGGGAATCGAACTCACAACACGTATCCCAGGACACATTTATAACAATTTGTGAGCATGTCTCATTTAGATGACAATTTTGAATATCGTTTCACCGTTTCTGTCTTACTCGGTATAGCAAAACAGGCCTAATTATATAATATCCCATATCTTTTGACACATCAGAAACATCTATGTTAATGTGATCGTCTCCAGTTCAGTAGATCGTAGGTTCAATCCTCGGTGGGGTCAAATTAAAGACAATTAATATTATTTTTTGTTTTTGTGGTAAGAAAGCAGCATTCAGGAGTAAGAACAAAGACTGGTTGGCTTGTAGTCGAGATAATCTATCCGAGTGGAGCGACATGTTTATCTGCTGGCGTTAAACAATAATGAATCACTCAATATATCTGTTATAGTAGTAGTAGTATGAGGGTTTTACGTCCGACTCACCTATTGAGGTATTGCAGACAGATTTTTCTTCTTTTTGCTAGCTTTTGGCTTGCTGTTTTTATGCCTTGTTGTGTAAGTGTTGGTGGTCTTTCACCAAGGTCTGTTTCTGTGGTGTAATTTGGGAAGCGATCTATTAACGTTGGGTCGTCCGGGTCGAATGACTCCGAGAAGGATACCGATCCGTCTTTAAATTCAGTTTTGTATGATAATTTGTCTCTGATATACGGACTTCGTACAGTTGTAATTTTGTTCCATGATATCCGGGATTCTTCCGATTCGATAAGGTATTTTGTAGGCGTTAATTGCCTGCCAATAATATTACTTATTGTCTGGGTCGATCGCTCCCTTATTTGCGTCAATGTTGTTGGTTTGTGGAGGGCTTGTTCGTCGCTGTGTAGCTCGGTTTGTGTACTTTCGTCTCTTATGGATATATTGTCGTCTGTCTCTGTTTCAGCACATGTTTTACTGTCATCAACGGCTTCATTCCTTTTCGCCTTCCACTGGCTGATGCGTTGAGCATTTCTTTTCCTGGTGGAAGGAGAGAGGCGTTTCTTTTTCTGGGCCTGGCTGGTAACTATTCCTGTTTTATCAACGGGTTTCTCTGCCTTGATCCACATCAGCTTGACTGATATAGCGCTGGAATTAACCTGTTATATATATACCTTTCATGTTTAATACTGTAGGAACTTGAGTAATAATGCCATAAAGTATGTTCAGAGAGGAGCTTTTACCCAACTACCTAACCTTACAATTCTGTAAGTATTATAAAGGTTAAATGACACTTTTAAGGAATTACATATTTGTGCAAGATAGCAAAGAAATATAGAATCTAACACCGGGGAGAGTACAAGATAGGGAAATCTCCGACACCCGAGGGTAAGATTTCAATCGTTCTCTTTACGAGGCTTGCCATGCTAATATCATGTCAGAAACCCGGCATGGATAGAAACTACTGTTTGATCGTATTTATTGTATATATGCCATACAGTGATACATAGAAAGTTGCAAAATGTTGTTTATATGAAAAAAAGTCGATGTTAAAAAAAAAGGGGGGGGGGCAACATCTTAAAAAAAATATAAACTATAAAATTACAACAAACTTTACTTTATGTTTAAAAGATAAAATACAGGGATTTATGTTATGTTTAAAAGGTAAAATTCCCAGAAATATTTTGGTGACACTGATATTTCAAGAGGATGTCATAGCTAATATTAAAATGTATAAAATATTATATATAAAAGGATAATAACGGAATATTTCATAGATACCTCTGAGTACACCCTGGACATTATGGATCTATCATTCTAGATATAGAATGAAATCAAAAACTTTATTACTCTATATGGTACAGTTAATTACATTCCTGAACATAATTGTAGTCCATTACAGTACGGAAATTCAATGTGTCCGTCAACGATTTGATAATTAAAAGTTATTGTTGATTTCCGCAAAGTTTTTATTCTGTCAAAATTCAAATCATTTTGTTTTGTAGCGATTTTAGCCATTTCTTTAATGTGAGAATCTCGAGTTTAAGAGCTAGACAACAGAAGTGCATCTGTTATTGAGGAATCTAAATTGATTTCAGAAAATATGCTGCCAAATGTCATTCATTGTTAAATTTTGGGTCAAACACCACCACTGGCACCAGTTTCATGTATTTCAGACATTTTTGCATAAACTCTAATTCTAAAGACCATTTATTTCATGGTTGTCGAATTTCATTCATCTTTATTTCATTTAATTCAGCTTGATTCAATGTTTCATTTTCAAGTTCAGAAAATGACATGCATGCAATTAGTCTTATTAGATCTATAATACAGATCATATGAAAATTGCAGACATCACGGCTTCGCCATCTTAGATATGCAAATTAACAAATTGCACCTCATTTCTGGCTATGCTCATGGTGAGGTGAACTCGATACAACATTATGTGATAAAGTTTATCAGTGACTTGCAACAGGCCGGTGGTTTTCCCCTGGTACTCCGGTTTCCTCCACAAATAAAACTGAACGCCATTATATAACTGAAATAGTGTTGAAAGTGTCGTTAAGCACAATAGCCCTAACCCATAAGGCAGTAATCATTATTATCATTGTAAATTTATAATTTAATGCCAGTTGAAACATCTATACGTCTTTAAATTTGTTAAATTACTAGCTATGATGTATTCATGTTTGTAAACATATTCCAGTCATCAACGCTCACACGGATAAAGTATAAAAGTTTTATTTAAAGTCACAGTTTTTACAAACATATAACATAAGCTCTGTAGAGCTTTTTACCGATAGTTATAAGAAGCAATACAACAATAGAAATGCTTACCTAAATTTCAAATTGGCAGCAAGGAATTAGTGTTACTGATATGTGATATTTGTTCTCTTTGGTTTTTAGTGAGATGCATGAGAACAGTATATCTCATCTCCCAAGAGGTATTTTTGAAGACTTGAAGGAACTTGTTCATCTGTAAGTTACAATAGATTTTTACAGTTGAGCTTCACAGTTCTAACATTAAATGTGGCACGTCATTACATATTAATACGAGTCAAGCGTCACAAACCATTTGCAGTCGAAAGTCATTATAACCGATTATTTTACTTCAAATTAGTCGAGTTGACCGACATAAATTGAAGCTTAGAACTTTTACATCTGATTGAAATATAACTTGTTCTTGCCATGATATTTCTGAAAATTGCTCACTTTATGATAAACAACAATCACTCACTCAAGCAGGAAAGTGAGTAGTATGATAATTGTTGAATGTGTCGGCTGTATCTTTGCTCTTAATCTTATTCCTTACTCCTCCAGGGCCGTAGTGGTCGTGATCGTATGGTAGTAGCATTTACAACTACCTGTGCAATCGGTGCCTATCACCACTAAAGTTGTGAGTTTGAACCCCATTCATGGCAAGGTGCACTCAATACAACATTATGTGATAAAGTTTGTCAGTGAGTTGCGGCTGTTCAGTGGTTTTCTCTGTGTAGTCCGGTTTCCTTCACCAATAAAATGACCGACATGATATAACTGAAATATTGTTGAAAGTGGCATTAAGAACCATAAACCTACCAAACCAACCTTATTCCTCTGTGTGCAGCGGAGAAGCAACAGATACTAATTTTATTAACTTTATTTGATCCGACCGAGTATTGAGCCAAAAGATCTACCACGTTCGGAGAAAGCATGCTAACCATAATTACACCACTGAGATGGTATGTGATTAAGTAATCATATTTTGATATTTCAGTGACCTCCATCATAACAAACTAGAGAAAGTGACCTCTGAAGCATTTATTGACCTGGAGAAGTTAATCGAGTTCAGACTCCACAACCAGAATCCACCAATGACGACTATTATATTTGATTCAATGATAAACATTGGAAAATCACTAAAATATTTGTAAGTAAGCTCAAATTCGACAGTCTTTACTACAAGATATGTCTGCATGTGCAATACAATTAGACCAAATTACCAAAGGTAGAAATATGAAGAGTTTGAAGATGCCAAAGGGGTACTCAGAATTTGTAAATGGAAGAAGGACAGAGAAGAGTTTGAAGATACCAAATGGGTAATCAGAATTTGTAAATGGAAGAAGGACAGAGAAGAGTTTGAAGATACCAAATGGGTAATCAGAATTTGTAAATGGAAGAAGGACAGAGAAGAGTTTGAAGATGCCAAAGGGATAATCAGAATTTGTAAATGGCAGAAGGACAGAGAAGAGTTTGAAGATGCCAAAGGGGTAATCAGAATTTGTAACTGGCAGAAGGTCAGAGAAGAGTTTGAAGATACCAAAGGGGTAATCAGGATTTGTAAATGGCAGAAGGACAGAGAAGAGTTTGAAAATGCCAAAGGGGTACTCAGAATTTGTAAATGGAAGAAGGACAGAGAACACAATGGCCAAAAGAAAAAGGACAAACTACAAAACATTACGCAGAAAACTAAAGATCGAGTAACACGAATCCCACTAAAAATCGAGGATGAACTCAGGTGATCTGGAAGGGTGAGCAGTTTCAGCTCCACTAGTGGCACCCGTTGTGTTAATCTAGTTACAAACCCGGTGATAAGTCATGAATGAGGAAAGGAAAATTTTAAAGGCTAGAAAACGAGGTATCTGACCAAAATAAAATAATGTTTCATGTTACTTATTTTATTTCATTGTTATGGTTGAATCACCATGAATTGATCAGTTCTATTTTTTATTTTTATATTGCTATTATATCTGCATTTTTAATCTTAATTATTATTTCAAAATCATGTAGTATTATGTCAGAAGTACAATACAAATACAACTATTTATGTGTTAGGTGTATCCATTTTGCCTCTTTCTACTACTTCACTATTGGATTTTGGTACTGTTCTGACCGTATTATATTTTATTTTTTTCATTTTATTTGGTTACCATTTTCATATCAAATCATATTCATTGAGGTAGATTACACTGGTCTAAGAATTTGGTAGAATAAATGTAGTCACAAACAAAGAATATACAATGAGCTCTATGTACAAAACACTTTACCCTATATAGAATATTATTAACGTTTGAAATCTTTAAAATGTCGAAATTTGAAATGAGTTTTTCTTACAACTTTAAGAAGACAAAAAGGCATTCGATCCATGTTTTATTTGTAAAATCATCCAGATCATAAGGGAATTCCATGCAAATAGACAATACAGATATGACAACAATAATAGTACAAAACCAAGGGTAAACAATAACAACATGACAACACAAAACCTACAACCACAGTTAAAGGGTTTGATTATGTCACTGATGTCACTGATAAACTTTATTAAACAAAGCTTGATAGGGTATAGATAAACGTTAGAGAATACCGAAGGATCAATTAAAAATGAACAATCCAGAGAAACTGGCAACATAGGGTACACAAGACGGAGACAAACAAAACAAAAACATAACACAATAGGTGTTGGACATCACTATGCACAAGCAAAGACAAATAATGTAAATAAGACATGGGCCCGCCTACAAACAACTGGTGGTAAAGACGATACTGAACATCTTTTTATGTAGAAATCATAATAGAATGACAGAATGTCGTCTTTTTCGTGTTATTTGTCAGATTTATAAGCAGCAACAGTCTAACACATTTACCCCATCAAGTTTTAAAGGGTATAGATATTTCATACTTTTTCGTGTTATTTTTCAGATTTATAAGCAGCAACAGTTTAACACGTTTACCCCATCAAGTTTTATAGGGTATAGATATTTCATACTTTTTCGTGTTATTTTTTAGATTTATAAGCAGCAACAGTCTAACACATTTACCCCATCAAGTTTTATAGGATATAGATATTTCATACTTTTTCGTGTTATTTTTCAGATTTATAAGCAGCAACAGTCTAACACATTTACCCCATCAAGTTTTATAGGATATAGATATTTCATACTTTTTCGTGTTATTTTTCAGATTTATAAGCAGCAACAGTCTAACACATTTACCCCATCAAGTTTTATAGGGTATAGATATTTCATACTTTTTCGTGTTATTTTTCAGATTTATAAGCAGCAACAGTCTAACACATTTACCCCATCAAGTTTTCCTGGAAGGAAATTTTACTCAGCTGATTGAATTGTAAGTTGATGTTTCTCGGTTCAAGCTTGAATGTTTAGAATCAATTCATCAAACACACCAAAATATACACCACAGAAATCGAGCACCTGCCGCAATGGGCTGTATCAAGGACACATAACTTCAAACAGTAATAGATGTGCAATTGTAGCATGTTATGTAGTCATTAAGCACTAACTGCGTAATCTAACGACCGTATGATAACCACCATGACAGCCTTCAATAGTGAACGGTAGTCATTATGTTTTGCAAGCTGCATTTATTTAATCCTTTTCAATGTTGTGAAATAATTTTTTTTTTTTATCTTGATTCCAATTTATGCTCATTCAATTCCATGCAATGCACTCAATGCTGTAATACTATTAATTTATCAGGATGACTTGAGTTACAAACCATTTACTGTCGAATGTCATGAACCATTTGTGATCTAGCGCCATTAACCATTAACAGTCTAACTTCACAAACTAGTAATAGTCGATGTCACGAGCCATTTATAGCCAATCATCATGAACCAGTCGAACGACAGAAGCCATTTATACTATAGTCAAACGTCAAAAACATTTTACAGTGGAACGTCATAAACCATTCCCAGTCGAATGCCACAACAATTAACAGTCGAACCTCATAAAGCATTAACATTAGAACATCACAAACCTTGTACAATCGAACATCGTACAAGCCATTTATAGTCGAACATCATGAACCATTTACAGTGTAACATCATTATGTCCAATTTGAAGTCACCATCAATTTTATTTCCTGTTAGTCGAGTTGTCAGATGTAAATTAATCTTAGAACTTCTACATAGGAAACACAGTTTTGCCCCGAAAAATATCGGAAAATGACTCGTTAAAGTATCAAAATAATCTAGGTTCGACTGTAGTTTGTCTTCTCTGTTGTTCATGTTTTTCTTATATCAAGAACATATAAATAATATAATTTCTACAGATATGCTAACAACAATTTGATAAAAAATGTAACAGAACTACCAGAGAGTGCATATGGAGTAAAACTAAGACAGACATATCATCAGAAGAAGAGGAGACTATTGCCATTTTCTACTACACCTAATATTGTTAAACTGTAAGATTTAGTAGACTTTGTATTATCAACTAACACGAACTGTCTTTATATCACTGTATATCAAATGAAATAGTAGTGTCCGTTGTTTGTTGGGATAGTATGATTCCAACCACAAGTTTATGAGTTATATGCCATATATCTGTTGTAATGCGATTATGTCCATTTTGTATGGGTGTTTCCTACGGGTTCGATCATTTGGTAGTGTAAATGTTCATTTATGAAACAGGACCCATGAAGCATAGAACAAAAGCGAGAACATGAACGCAAAACGTGAGAAGAGTTATTGAGTGAAGGAACAATTTAGATACAAAAACAACAATGCAAACATAAAGATTAAACAAAGCAAAAGAACGGAATTAGGAAAACACGAAAATCCACAAAAATATGATTTGAACAGTGTGTTTGGATCGGGTTAAAAACTCATATCTGATTAATGTCTCCTAACTCTAAGCATAAGAGGTAATCACAAGCCACATATTTAAGACGAACCATAACCCCTAAAGAAAAAGGACAATGATCTACAAAACACCACACAGAAGACTGACGATTTAGAAACATGTACCCCACAAAAAACCTGGGGGTTAACTCGGGTGCTTCGGAAGGGTACGCAGTTCCTGTTCCACTGGTGAATTCTGAAAAAAATGAAATAAAAGTACATTTCCATACTACCTCCATGCATGTACCCACAAATAAAATCAATAATTATTCATTTTAATTATACATGTACAATGTAAAGCTCATTATAATATATCTATGTGTACATATGTTTCAGATATTTACAGAACAACCTGATAGAGACTGTAAACAATACTGACTTTTGTGAGTTACAAGTTTTACAAATTCTCAACTTACGAGTGAATAGACTTAATGAGACTCACATACAGGAAGATGGATTTAAAGGCCTACCTGTACTAAATTATCTGTAAGTGTGACAAATGGTTTAATACATTTGTAAACAGGAAGATGAGTTTCAATGCCTTAATAATCTGGTTTGGTTTATGGTGCTACGCCACTTTCAACAATATTTCAGTTATATCATGTCGGTCAGGTTTATTTGGTGGAGAAATTTGAGAAAACCAACGACCTGTCGCAAGTCCTGGACAAACTTTATTACATATTGAGGTTGTATCGAGTACACCTCTCCATGAACGGGGTTCGAACTCACAACTTAAGTGATGATAAGCACTGATTGCACATGTAGTTGTAAATCCAATGACTATACGATCGCAATCACTACGGCCCCTCCTAAATAATCTGAAAATACATCAAACTTGAGGCGCCTATGCACAATGTTGGCTAATGGCCTGTAAAACAGTAATCGTACATGAAACTACATGTAGCATAGAAAACAAATATCACATTATCTTACGTCACCGAATATGGTACTGCTTTGACAACTATTTTACCTATTTTGTTCCTGTATTTAAATACTGTTACAGTGACAGCCGGAACCTTTGAACCGTAATGAGAGCGGGAGGTTTGGCGCCTTAAAATCTGATTCAACCCACCATTTCTTTAGAAATGCCTGTACCAAGTCAGGGTCATTACGGTTTTCACAGTTTTCCGGTTGTTGACTGATTTTGTCTGTTTATATAATTATGAGTTTTGACTTTCCCTTTGTAAGATTGTTCGGAGTTCGGTAATTTTGTTATTACCTTTATTAGCTATACTATTAAAAATGTATATATCAAACTTAGTGCCCACGACGCGTTTCTGGAAGAACCTTCATCAGGTACACCCAAAAGAATGGAAAACCAAATTATTTAAAAAGTGTTTGGGAACAAGAAAAAAAAACAAAATCTTAACATGATAGTCAAAACAGGCTAAGATCATCAGGGAGTGGTACCTTAGTTTTAATAATGATTCCATTTTTTTATGAACAATGAATAAATATGTTATACCATGTCATTGCCGACACAATGACTACAGGGAGGATGCTACCCCTGGGGACTAATAATCACAACCAACATGTATCATCCCAGTGTTAGCAATAAAAACTTCCATATCAAATTTAAATTTAACTAGAATTTAATGTTGCCCAAAAATACAAAGCATACTGAAAAGTCGAAAAAGTAAAAAAAAAACATTTCAGGGGAAACTATCAAATGTCAATGAAATTTTAATTACAAATCTTACTTTGGTTTTATTGCTCCCAAAACTCTAAATTATTTGGCTTTCCAATGCTTTGATTTTGAGAGTAGCTGATGAATGTTATTCCAGAAAATTTGCAATAAATTTTATATTTACATTTTATTTGTATACATTCCTTAACAAAAGTTGCAATTATTGCATTTTGTTATTGGCAAATACACACCATCCAAGTCTGTGGAATTAAAGAACTAATGGCAAATACACACCATCCAAGTCTGTGGAATTAAAGGGCTATCTGGATGCAACAAATACACACCATCCAAGTCTGTGGAATTAAAGGACTATCTGGATGCAACAAATACACACCATCCAAGTCCGTGGAATTAAAGGGCTATCTGGATGCAACAAATACACACCATCCAAGTCTGTTGAATTAAAGGACTAATGGCAAATACACACCATCCAAGTCTGTGGAATTAAAGAACTAATGGCAAATACACACCATCCAAGTCTGTGGAATTAAAGAACTAATGGCAAATACACACCATCCAAGTCTGTGGAATTAAAGGGCTATCTGGATGCAACAAATACACACCATCCAAGTCTGTGGAATTAAAGGACTAATGGCAAATACACACCATCCAAGTCTGTGGAATTAAAGGGCTATCTGGATGCAACAAATACACACCATCCAAGTCTGTGGAATTAAAGGGCTATCTGGATGCAACAAATACACACCATCCAAGTCTGTTGAATTAAAGGGCTATCTGGATGCAACAAATACACACCATCCAAGTCTGTGGAATTAAAGGGCTATCTGGATGCAACAAATACACACCATCCAAGTCTGTGGAATTAAAGGACTATCTGGATGCAACAAATACACACCATCCAAGTCTGTGGAATTAAAGGACTAATGGCAAATACACACCATCCAAGTCTGTGGAATTAAAGGACTAATGGCAAATACACACCATCCAAGTCTGTGGAATTAAAGGGCTATCTGGATGCAACAAATACACACCATCCAAGTCTGTGGAATTAAAGGACTAATGGCAAATACACACCATCCAAGTCTGTGGAATTAAAGGGCTATCTGGATGCAACAAATACACACCATCCAAGTCTGTGGAATTAAAGGGCTATCTGGATGCAACAAATACACACCATCCAAGTCTGTGGAATTAAAGGGCTATCTGGATGCAACAAATACACACCATCCAAGTCTGTTGAATTAAAGGGCTATCTGGATGCAACAAGAACACAACAATAGTACACACAGAAATGCAAAACATATCAAACGAACATTTACATTTTCTCTGTAATAATCATTATTTTTCTCTAATGTATTAATAGAAACCTTGGAAGTAATTTTAACATGAAGTATGTACCAGTTGCCTTGACAACACACATCAAGTTACTTTCTATTGTCACCTTATACCTGGATAGTAACATGATTTCCATTCTACCATCAGAGACATTCACCAACGTGTCAACTCTATTAAATTTGTGAGTTCTGTAATATACATTTCCATGTTATTTCATAGTAATCTTGTAGTTTCGCTGTAATCTTGTTATTTTTCCGCTTGGTAAGTTAATCCACAATAAAATTGCTATTTCGTTTAATCTTGTCTATTTCCTGTAATCGTGTTTAATAGTTTTATCATTTTGTTGTAATCTTATTTCATTTCAATTTTGTAAATTCTGCCAAATCTGATTATTTCAATTTTATTTTGTTATTTTGCACACAAAAAAAAGTTGGTTTGCCACACTCCTTATGTTTTGTCATTTTCTTGTTAATTCGCTGAATTCTTATGGATATATGTTTGCATATATAAATTAATCCAAAATATTTGCAATATTACAACAATATGTTCTAGAATTTACAAGAAAGATTTTTGACATGTTTGGCACCTTTCAATTAAAAAGAATGACTTGAATGAAGTAATGTACTTTTTTGCGATGATAATATATTGGCCATTCATTTTTTATATTATAAAATAATATGTTTTGAGCACATTCAACAAGTTAGTTTTGTCTGTCAAGCATATTTAATATACTTTATCTCTTACATTTTAGTGCCGTGGATGGATTATTTTCATGATGCATTAGATTGTTTAGAATGACATTTCAATGTAAAATTTGTTCATGAAAATTTCTCATTATTCAGTAAGAAGACATAGCCTCTGATTATTCAATATGTATCATATGCATGTAATGAGCTTGCTATTCCGAATCTAACAATCCTAAGCATCACTATCCTGAACCTCATTATTCCACACCTTGCTATCCCAAACCTAATTGCTACCCCAAACCTTGCTATCCCGAAACTCAGTATCCTTAGCCTCGCTACTCAAAACCTCTCTACCTCGAGCCTCAGTATCCCGAAACTCGATACCCTGCAAAGCCATTTCAGCACACACCCCACTAACAACAAGGGGTGAACTCATGTAAGTCTAAAGAGAAAGAAGTTCCTGCTGCACTGGTACCCGTCGAAATAGCTTTTAGCTTAATTTATTATGGAAAATTCCCAAATTTGGCTATTTTGAAGTAATATAGCTGCTTTCTATAACATCGGTGTAAGCAGGTTTGACTGTAGATCAAATGACATGTCATTTGGATGTAAATTGATATGGTAAGCATCCATTTTAGCGGAATGATAACATTCATGAAATAACTTTCTAAAGGGTGGAAACACAATTGGTCTAGTCCCAAACAGTATATGTAGTACCACATGAAGTTAAATCAGACGGATGAAGACACAGTGAATGAGTCGAGTAAGATAAAGGCCAGAGTGAAATAGTTATACACAAATTTGTTAAATATAATCAGCCTTCATACATTGAATCCTTCTCATCTAACTAATTCAAAACTATTAGGGAACGACCATTTAACTTGAAGGGGGGGTTATGTTTTTTTTCTAAAAAAATATTCTGATTCCCAATGTTGCTGAAAAAAATATTCTGATTTTGGTGGAGGGAAAAAAAAATAATCTGATTCAGAGTTTTTGTCATATAGCCTAATGTTGAATTCTGGGAAAAAAATTGCGCGCTTTGCGCAACAACAAAAAAAAATTCTAACTCTTGTGTTGTTCGAAAAAAAAATTTTGAACGAAACAAAAAACCATAACCCCCCCTTCAAGTTAAATGGTCGGTCCTTTACTACCACTGACCATTTGAAACACATAATATGCCTATTTTATTTCATGTTTACATTTTCAGATATCTTCAGAATAATTTAATTATAGCAGTGGAAAATTTTACATTCCCTGAACAACTACAAACTGTGTAAGCATACAATATTAGAGTCATATATGTTTAACTTATACCTTTATTGGATCTCAATCACTTACCATAAAAAGAAGAACAAGGTTATTATTGAATAATTTAATTTGATGTGATAACTGCAATCTGATTGGCTGATCAGCCTGGAGCAACATTTGTTATACTTGATAACCTGGGTTGGTATTGTGACGTCGCCAACATATTCATTCACCAACAACAAATTCAAATAGTCCCATGAAATAATCATAATTAAAATCGAGGAATCGTTAAATTTTGTTGTAAAAATTAAATTATAAGAAATATGTTCAATATTTGAACAAGTTATATACCCGGTTTGGAACAGCTTACACTTTTCATAAAACGCTTTGTGGTTTATTAAGCATAAACTGACCCAAACCAGGTTATATCGTATAACCTGTTCAAAAATTGAACATATTCCTTAAATATGTTTTTGAATTGATTAAAAGGCCAAATAGATTCCCTGTTGCATGAATCCAGTAGACTAAACCACACACACATCTCTCTCTCTCTCTCTCTCTCTCTCTCTCTCTCTCTCTTTCTCTCTTTCTCTCTCTCTCTCTCTCTTGTTGTTACAATCTTATTTGTAATAATTGTATATATTGTACCTTTAATAATTTGCATTTTCATTGTTGTCAATATTCTTTATAAGTAAGTGAAGACTTCGTAAGTAAAAATTTCTTGTGTCTTATCCATTTTTCATGTTTAGTTAAGAAAAAAAAATCCATACACGTCTTTCGGAGTATACCAACATAACTAGTCTGAATTCATCCCATTGATAAAGATTATGTTGTTTCCTGTGATTTATTGCCTCACTGTACTACCACTGTTAAAATCAAGTTCAACGGACAAAACATATTAACAATAGCAAGGCTGCGCTGTTATTTGAATAAGAAAACCAAACAATCTGAAAAGAAACCTATTTTTATTCAGGAAATTTTTGGGGAAATTTGAATTATCTGTTGTAATAAAATTTCAAACGTCTCCAACAAACAGCTCTTCAAGTAAGTTTGAAAAAAGAAAATGCTATTTTCTTGCAGTCATAATACAATGTAGTTAATTCAGTCTTGTTGTATAATACATTTCTATGTTTATGTAGTTAATTCAGTCTTGTTGTATAATACATTTCTATGTTTATGTAGTTAATTCAGTCTTGTTGTATAATACATTTCTATGTTTATGTAGTTAATTCAATCTTGTTGTATAATACATTTCTATGTTTATGTAGTTAATTCAGTCTTGTTGTATAATACATTTCTATGTTTATGTAGTTAATTCAGTCTTGTTGTATAATACATTTCTATGTTTATGTAGTTAATTCAGTCTTGTTGTATAATACATTTCTATGTTTATGTAGTTAATTCAGTCTTGTTGTATAATACATTTCTATATTTTTAGGTATCTATATAACAACAGAATTATTGCTGTAGAAAATGGTGCCTTTCCTAGTAGTATAATAGTCATGTAAGAATTTTGTATATCCTGGCATTTTTCATTAGCTAAAACTATATCTATGCAACATGAAATTTCAAAATTTTTAAAGGGTATCTCTCCATAAATAAGTGTAAGAGAAAACCCAAGGGGCAATCACTAATGGATAATCCAGAGACACTGGCAACATTGTGTACACAAGACACAAGACGAAAACAAACAATACAATAAATACAACAGAGAAAGCTAAAAAGATGGCCAACACAGACCCCCTCAAAAACCGACGGTGAAGAGTAAGCAATTCCTGCATCTTATAAGGCGCTCACCATAGACTACTTGATTAAATCTTATAAGGCGCTTACCATAAACTACTTGGTTAAATCTTATAAGGCGCTCACCATAAACTACTTGGTTAAATCTTATAAGGCGCTCACCATAAACTACTTGGTTAAATCTTATAAGGCGCTCACCATAGACTACTTGGTTAAATCAAAGGTTAAAATTGAATATTCATAAAATGGAAAAACAAAAAATACTACACTTCCAAAATCAAATATTAAAATGGTAGAAAGATGCAAAATGGATACCTCTAACACACAAATACATGACCACTCACTTTCTTGGCTTGGTACAGGCACTTCAATATAAAGTGGCTGGGTTTAACTAGTTTTATGAGCTTAAACCACCCATCTCAGAGACCTGATTTGTATTTGTTTATTTCAGATACTTGTATAACAATGATTTCCGTTTCTTACATGAACATCCGTTTTCATATTTGACTGAACTGACAACATTAAGGTTAGACAACAATGCCATAGATTACATCCCAGATGAAGCCTTCATAAATGATACAAGCCTATCAGATGTGTAAGTGTAAAGATTAACTTTAATGTAACAGTACAATGTTGGTTTGAAATAAGTCAGTGATATATCTTCCGTAACTCAGGTTACTGATAGGTAATGATAATAAAGTAACAAACAAAAAAATACCACACTGTCGGAACAGTTCCAAAATCCAACAGCAAATTTGTAGAAAGAGGGAAAATTGATACCCCCTACACTTATATTTAAAGAAAACAGTTCCAAAATACAATCGTAAAAATCAATATTCCAAAATACCAATTAGAGATAACAGTTAAAAAAACGGCACTTTGAAAAGACGAAACAACATCAATACAACACTATTTCAAAAATAAAATAACAAAAGATCAAGGTATAATTCGTGAAACAAGCCTCACATGCAAATTAGGATTTATAATTCACGAAACAAGCCTTACATGCAAATTAGGATTTATAATTCACGAAACAAGCCTCACATGCAAATTAGGATTTATAATTTACAAAACAAGCCTCACATGCAAATTAGGATTTAAATTTGACATTTAAGCTGGTTTTGAGAGAAAAGGTTGCATTTTGATTTGATAAATCGGAGCCAGATTGTTCTACAATCAATATATTCTGTCTCATCCACGATTGTTCTATAATCAATATATTCTGTTTCATCCACCGTACTATTCATGTTTAATGTCAACCTGAATGTCAGATACACACAGAAGTCTTAATATCACAGAACTTCAACCTAGAAACTAAACAACTAACAGTGAGTGAGTGAGTGATAGTTGTTTATTGCCAACTCAGCAATTTTTCAGCTATGTCAAGTTAATTTTCCATGAGATGATGATGAGGTCCGTTTTGTACTAGACCAACACACCTAGTTGGATTCTTATAGTGCTAGCTCACTGAAACAACAGTTTCCAGATAGACATGTTTCTCCACTCGGACACATTATCTTGATTCCGAGCCAATCAGTTTTGCTCTTTCTCCTTAATGCTGCGTGCTTAGTGGAGAAGCAACAAATTCCAATTTTATAGTTTTTGGTTTGACCCAATCAGGGCTCGAATCCACGATCTACCGCACTCAAGGCAAGCACATTAACCATTACACCGCCGATGTGTTTCATGTAGGCATGCCATGCATTACATCTTTGGCAAATATTTACCGAATCGATAATAAAATAAATTTTGATGTGGTTTTCAGTGATATTTCAATGTAAACTACAAATGATTTAATAAAAAAAAAAACTGTATCTTTGACACAGGAATCTCTCAAATAACAAAATACCACAGATAAAAAAAGTACACTTTGAGGACTGCTCCTTGTCATCAGGCCTTTATCTATCATCCAATGAGATTGGTTGGATTGAGGATGGATCATTGGACCATGTTACCTCTACAGGAACATTGTAAGAATTAAAGATAATAAAAGTTAAGCAGGGATGGTCAATAAAAACACCTATCACAGCAACAAGACCAACCCTTCAATTCACCATTCTAATAACATAGTATTGACTGCCAATCAATCAATCAATCAATTTTGATTGTATACTAAGCATATCTAAGACTAACGTTATACGCCAACAAATGTACGTATCAGATGTGCATTTTAATAAGTTAACTACCTTAATTGCAATAGTATGGAGGGGGGGGGGGGGAGGGGCATTGTTGCCGTGATCCTATGGTAGTTGCATTTACAGCTACCTATGCAATCAGTGCCTATCACCACTAATGTTGTGAGTTCGAATCTCGATCAGGGCGAGGTGTACAACATTAGATGATAAAGTTTGTCACTGACTTGCGACAGGTCTGTGGTTTTCTCTGAGTCTTCCAGCTTCCTCCACCAAGAAAACTGACCGCCACAATATAACTGAAATATTGTTGAAAGTGGCGTTAAACACCATCAAACAAACAAACAAACAAACATTAACTGCAATAGTGAATGACTGAAAAAATTTTCAATACAAATTAACCTTAAATCAATCGTGCTTCATATCATTTGACATGCATGTTTATTTTTATGCAGAATAAGTTTGAAACCAACAATCTTAGCACATACCTTTGGTAGTCTGTAGGATGGAGTTTTGTTGGCATTATTTCAATTTTCCTGTTATATTGTAGCATATTGCTTTCGTAACATTGTTGACATTTTGCATAGTGTTACCGTGATAAATTTATCATTTAGCTCAAAGTTCCAGTTATATAGCTGCCATTTCGGGCAGTGTGTCCTTATACTATATAGCTTGGCTTGACACAGGCACAATAAGCTGATTTTGATATCTAAGATCTAAAAAAGACAAGCTTTAGTACATTAAATAACAAGATGAAAAACAAAACAGTTCCAAAATCCAATGGGAAAAATCGTAGAATGAGGAAAAATCGATACCCATAACACACAAATACATGACCACTCACTTTGGTCGATTAAACAACAAATTTCAGCTATATTAATGGCATTTGGATTTATATTTATATAAATGTTTTGCTCGTTGCAAATAAAATATCTAAGTGGCTAAAGGGAAAACCTGCTAGATATTATGTCATTAAGATCAGCAATTGGCTTTGTCAAATCTAATATAAAGAAGTCAACATGTTGAAAAAGTGTGTATGTCAGATATGAAACTTCAATAAATAATTGTTGCTCTGTCTTAAGTTTTCTGTGTAGTGCTTTGTAAATTTTTGTCCTTTTTGTCTTTGTAGAGATTTTTCTGGAAACAGATTGTACAAGTTACCAATGAATGGAACCTTCCATGACATATCTGTATCATATTTGCATCTCTATAGCAACAGAATATCCATCATATTATCAGACACGTTTCGGAATGCCAATTTTTACCAACTGTAAGTACCAGTCGTGTTTGCTTATAAATCTGATTCATTGATGTATGCAAGCAGAATTTATTGTATATGAATATGGAGATAGCAATGGTTCTGCATTGGTTTAAACCAGTTTTGCAGGAGACCAATGTTGAGATTATTATTTGATGAACATTGAATAAATTCAATTTTTGTGATTATTATCACTCATGTGTGGAAATCACTTGAATGACTGCATCAATTCACAAAGAAGGGAGGTTTGGGCACATACAAGTAGTTTAACTCTGCCACTTCTTATTGAAGTGCCTATGCAAAGCCAGTAAGGTGAGCCGTCATGTATTTGTGTGTTAAGGGTATTGATTTTGAACCCTATCTACAATTTTGATGTTTGATTTTGGAATTGTTCTGATGATGTATTTTTTGTTTTTCTTTATTTTTTACCACTTTGGTGTTATGGTGATTTGTGTGTTCTCCTTTAGGAAAGAAGATCCATGTTTTCCATCTCCAGTCGGTAGAACCAAGACCTATTAAAATGCCTTTTGCTACTTCAGCGCTAGGCATGCATCTTTAAGCGGCATGAACACAGACCGGTTGTCTCAGAGTTATTGTGAACGAATGAGGCAACATGTCTAACAGCGACATTTTGTGTTAGTGGCATAGCAAATACAATTTGATAGTCGTGTACAAAGCATCCATCAAGTACTTACACAACCATATGTCATTCGATAATATCAAGCAATATATCAAACAGACAAACACAATTCACAGACATGTGACATTATATCTCTTAATATTTCAAGTATATATAAAAGGGTTATTTTATATTATTTTCCATTTAGTCGGGAGTTTTCAGAAAAAGTTGTCACTGATTTTATTCTACAAAATCTGTGGATTTGGGTATTTTGGAATTCAGATGAAATTCACAGTCTTCTTCCTCTTGTGGATACGAAGTCTCTGAAATTTCGTTAATTTGACAAATCGTGGGTGAATTCGTTGAAAATTAATATACCCGTTTATAAGATCTGTAAAGTGCTTAGGTATGTTAATAAAATGTAGATATCAAATTTATTTCGCACAACGTTTGTATAGAACAACATCCACCGGTGCGCTCAAAGTCGAAAGAGTAGTTAAAAAAAGTTAAAAAACAACAACTGGAAAGACAAATAATTTAAAATTCAGTTTAGGATCTAAATGTTGCCTTTTCCTCTCAGTTAGTCATATGTTCTAATAACCATACTTCTTTCTAGGAATTTGCAAAGTAACAGAATTTCAAAGATTGAATCCGGAGCATTTCAAACAGTGTCAACAGGTTATTTACATCTACAAAGTAATCAAATCAGAGTCATAGAAACAAACGCATTTAATTCTGTGTCGGCGGGATACTTTTATTTAAATGGAAATTTACTTGGTGAAGTCCAGTCTTATGCTTTCAATGGTACGAGTTGCACCTACTTCTTCATGGAGAGCATGAATCTAGGAACAATACAGTCATATACATTCAATGATTTTTCTTGTCTTGATGTTAATTTACAATCAACGGGAATCACGGACATTGAAAACAATGCATTCTACAATTTTCGAGCAAATAGGCACTTGTAAGTGTATATTGTAAATCACTATAGTTTAGATAACTTTACTTACATAAATATAATTTTTTTTAAATAATTCATTATATACTTTTGTGATATTTAAGTAATCCCACATTCTTGCTCGTTGATGATTGACCTTAAATACCCCCTTAAGCTATTAGCTGTACAGGACCCCATTGGGAATAAGCTGAATGCTTTCATATGTTATCATTGGTTAACAGTTATCAACATTTAATTAAGTGGCATGAGAATTTCATATAAAAATTAAATTTTATTTTTATTTTTAGATGAATTAGAAATTAATTCTAACCAGTAAATTCAAATTTTCATTTTGAGGACAAATAATGTAAAATCTAGTTGTTCAAATGATATTAACCATCACATATTTTGATGACCAATATCACTTGACTTTTAACTAAATTTATTTGACATTTTACCTTTACAGAATATAAATAGTCAGTAAGGTTGTTTTTATTGCATATTTCATATTTTCCTTAATCTGACCTTTTTTTGAAAATGAAAAAAAACATGCAACATTAAGCATCCAATGATGTTAGAAACATTTTTGAAAATACTTGCGTGATCGCATAATTGTTCTATGAGAGGAGGCTTGAGACTAAAAAACTAGTTTAATCCCACCACTCTTCATCGTAGAGCACGTGCAAAGCCAGGAAATTGAGCGGTCTTGTCAGTCATCGACTTTAGCAGTGGTCCGGTGGCCCACGGCCAGTGAAAATTGATTCTGACCAGTGACTTTTGCCAAATTTTTTCAATAGAATCTATATAAATATTCTAATTTTGAAGTTTTCTGGCCAGTAAATTCAAAAGTCTAATTTCGAAGACTGTCTTGTATATATATATGTGTTAGTCTCTTCCTATGATTTTTCAATTAGATTTTGGAATTGTTTTGACAGTATAGTATTTTTTTTTCATTTTATTGGTAATTAATACGATTCATTAAAAAAAAAATCATTCTCTGACATCAATGAAAAATGAACAAACTTGTGTTTGACTGTAGTTTTTTTAATTATTGTTATAGAAATTTAGATAATAAGATTGATTACGGTGCTAAATATTGTTGTCTTTTGTTGTAATTTCAGATACCTGCAAAATAACCAACTGACCACGTTGTCAACCTCAATTTTTGGCGGATCATCATCTTATGTTAATAATTTTCATCTCTATAGTAACGGCATGTGGAGTATCACATGGGATGCCTTCCAGTCTGTTAGTGTGGATTATATGTATCTATATAGCAACGAGCTGACGATCTATCCTGTAGCATTGGATCAAATCACCCCTATACAAATGTAAGTACATTGTATTGTCTCCATCATATCAAGTTCATTTGAGCTGAACATTTAATAATATCATCACTTAAATATATGTGTGTGAGGGAATGAGTGAGTGATTGTTGTTTAACACCAAAATGTCAATTTTTCAGCTACGGAATGGCAAGAACAAATTATATTTGATAAGATG
The DNA here is from genome assembly GCA_963383655.1 of Bathymodiolus septemdierum. NCBI lineage: Eukaryota > Metazoa > Mollusca > Bivalvia > Mytilida > Modiolidae > Bathymodiolus > Bathymodiolus septemdierum. The sequence continues at coordinate 14,685,942 of OY726526.1, read as the reverse complement.
ATAATGATGTCCACTTTGTACTAGACCAGCATTCTTAGTTGGATTTTTATTGTGCTAGCTAACTGAAACAACAGTCTGCAAGTAGACATATCGCTACACTTAGATATATTATCCTGTTACCGAGGCAACCAGTCTTTACTCTTACTCTTTAGTCCTGCGTGCTTAGCAGAGAAACAACCAATATCAATTTTATAGTCTTTGTTTTGCCTCAACCGGGTAAAAATGATGTTTTGTTATTAATACGATTGATCATCTATGAAAATCTCTATCATTTTACTAATGATGCATGAGATCATGCTCAATCCACATAGTAAATATTGTGATATACAAGCGAACTTTGTTTATCTCGATCTTAGATAAATAATTATCTCACATAGCTCAAAGTAAACATTTGGGTCGTTCTTAGCTCAAAGTAAGCATTGAACCATTCGTAGCTCAAGGTAAACATTCAACTATTTGTAGTTCAGAGTAAACATTTGGTCCATTCGTAGCTCAAAATAAACATTTTGGGACTTTCGTAGCTCAAAGGAAATATTCGGGTCGTCCATAGCTCATAGTAAATATTTGGGCCGTTCATACCTCAAAGTAATCGTTTGGCCCGTTTTAAGCTCAAAGTAAACATGTAGGCCATTCATATCTCATAGTAACCATTGAACCATTCGTAGCTCAAAGTAAACATATAGGCCATTTGTAGCTCAAATTAAACATTTGGGCTGCGTTCGTTGTATCTTTTAGCTTATTTTTGTACCAGTAAAATTCGAATATTCAGCCATTTGAAGCAAAACAATCAATATCTTTGACTTGGACGCAACTTGTTAGAGGAAACATTCAATTTGCTTGATCAATGATATATTTGTTTTACAGACATCTATCTAACAATATGATAACAGGCATACCCTCAGGATCATTTGACAGCCAGTCACGACTTCAAGCTCTATATATGTATAGTAACCAACTGGCACAGATATCAAACGTTCTGTTAACTCCAGCAACCAATCTACAAATAATGTAAGTTCATTGTATGCTTAACCAGCACTCTGCCACCAAAGACATTGATAAAGTCTGAGGTTTCAACAGGAACAGCTAAAAATACGTAGTTACAATGGAACTTAAGTGTGATAAATACTCTGACATTTAGTGACACTGTTACAGATTTGTTACTAATACACTTCGCCACCAAAGACAATGGAACTTTAGTGTGATAAATACTCTGACATTTAGTGACACTGTTACGGATTTGTTACTAATACACTTTGCCACCAAAGACAATGGAACTTTAGTGTGATAAATACTCTGACATTTAGTGACACTGTTACGGATTTGTTACTAATACACTTTGCCACCAAAGACAATGGAACTTTAGTGTGATAAATACTCTGACATTTAGTGACACTGTTATGGATTTGTTACTAATACACTTCGCCACCAAAGACAATGGAACTTTAGTGTGATAAATACTCTGACATTTAGTGACACTGTTATGGATTTGTTACTAATACACTTCACCACCAAAGACAATAGAACTTTAGTGTGATAAATACTCTGACATTTAGTGACACTGTTATGGATTTGTTACTAATACACTTTGCCACCAAAGACAATAGAACTTTAGTGTGATAAATACACTGACATTTAGTGACACTGTTATGGATTTGTTACTAATACACTTTGCCACCAAAGACAATAGAACTTTAGTGTGATAAATACTCTGACATTTAGTGACACTGTTATGGATTTGTTACTAATACACTTTGCCACCAAAGACAATAGAACTTTAGTGTGATAAATACACTGACATTTAGTGACACTGTTATGGATTTGTTACTAATACACTTTGCCACCAAAGACAATAGAACTTTAGTGTGATAAATACTCTGACATTTAGTGACACTGTTATGGATTTGTTACTAATACACTTTGCCACCAAAGACAATAGAACTTTAGTGTGATAAATACTCTGACATTTAGTGACACTGTTATGGATTTGTTACTAATGCACTTCGCCACCAAAGACAATAGAACTTTAGTGTGATAAATACACTGACATTTAGTGACACTGTTATGGATTTGTTACTAATACACTTTGCCACCAAAGACAATAGAACTTTAGTGGTGATAGACACTAATTGTATTGACAGATGTACTTTCGACTCCTCTATTCAGTAGAAATACTTTCAAATTTTGTACTTGATTAAGAAAAGTTTGAAGATACCATGGGCTAATCAGAGTCTGTAAATCGAAGGACAGACAACACAATGTTCGAAAGAAAAAAGGACAAAAGGATAAACAATTATCTATTAAACACTACACAGAAAATTAGAATTTGAACAACAAATAAAACAAACATGCATTGTTTAAAATATGCATTTGGCATGTTTTATTTAAATGTAAAATTTGAAATTAAGTCAAAGTAAGCCTGAAGAAATACTTCTTTAAATTTTCTGAATATATTTCATCATTCAATCATGCACTCATCTATTGACTGTTCATACATTATTTGTGTTTTAGTGATTTCCATGACAACCAGATACAGGAAATAGAAGATGGATCTTTTGACGGTTTAACCTCATTGAGGATATTAAATCTAGGACAGAACATCATACCATACTTTCCCTCTGTCACACTACCCTCTATGGAAACATTGAATTTGGCTAATAACAGGATAGAAACATTGGCAGGACTTAACCTTGGAGTTCGCTTAAATAGTGTGTAAGTTGTTTTCCTGAATACATTATGAAAAATAAGTTTAAACAGTGATGTTCAACAATGCCACCAATATCAACAAAATGAACAATCACATCTCACCTCAATTCACTGAACACAAAAAAGACCATGACATATGACGTTGGAAATCCAGGTCCTGGCTTGGGACAGGCACAAAAATTTGGCAGCAGAGTTAACCTATTTTTAAAGGTTTCAGTAATCACTTACGTACTAAACAATAATAATAAAAATAACAATAGGCTATCACCCTATCACAACAAAACATCCAAAATGTTGAAACTTTAATTTTATCCAAAGTTATAAGAAAAGTTTGAAGATACCAAAAGGTTAATCAGAATTCGTAAATCGAAGAATGACAGGAAATACAATGGCCAAAAGAAAAAGGACAAACAATGATCTACAAAACATTACAAGGAAAACTAAAAATCGAGCAACACGAACCACCATCAAAAACAATTCCTGTTCCACACTTGGTGTTACTGTTAAATGACATGTGCATAATCTGATATGGAAATTGTGTTGAAGACACCAGTATGTGTAAATAAATACAAATAATATAAATAATACATGGATCCCATACACAACAAATAGGAGTCAAGACAAATAGAACATCGTTTTTACGTGAAAATCATAGAGAAGATCATAACACGGAACTAAAAACATGAAGACATGTAATTTGATAGCATGAACAACATTAAGACAAGTAAAAAACGGGGGCAAACTCAGGGATTCCAAAAGGTTAGGCAGTTTCTGCTCCACATGTTGCACCTGTCGTGTTGCTCTTCTTGCAAACCCGGTAATAAGTCATGAATGAGGAAAGGACCGGATTGTGATTACGACAAACGGAATATATCCGTGGTCATTTGTGACACAGAAATTCCGTACTTTTCTAGTACTTAAATTGAGAAAGATTGAGGAAGAGGGTTGTATATAAATGTATATAAAGCATAGTGAAGACATACATGTACTTTGTCATTTTCACTGTTTTAAATTCTTCATTTGATTATGTTTATGTTTTTTTAATGGAACTTTCAGTAATATTCCAGTTATATCACGGTGGTCAGTGGAGGGAGATACTGAAGTACACAGGATAACTACTGGTGTTTATGAGAAGATCAAACTCACAACCTTAGTAATATTAGGCATTGAATGTATAGATGGTTATAGTTCAAAACTATTTCACTTATATCATGGTGGAGGAAACCGGAGTACCCGGAAAAAATCACTGACCTGCCGCAAGTCACTGACAAACTTTATCAAGTAATGTGACATCGAGTACACCTTGCCATGTACGCTATTCGAACTCACAACTTTAGTGGTGATAGGCACTGATTGTACAGGTAGTTGTAAATCCAACTGCCATACGATCATGACCATGGTGGCCCCTGCATGTATAGAGGTAGATGTAAATCTTGCTATTATAGCTTTGTGGCCACGATTACCATTTGTATACCTACTTTAAATATATATTGACAACGAGGAAAAAAACTACTGCCTTATTGTCTGGAAACCGCTGTGAGTTAGCTGTGGTCAAATAAAACTGTTCACATTATGAACAATTATGTAATAGTATTTATCATGTTTATTTTATCTATTTAAATTTCGAGTAAGATTTAGATATTAGTATGGGACGAAGTCCCAACTATGGTAGAAATACCAATATTTTGATTCCAGATCCATATCACTAATGGCTTAAATTTCATGCACCGGAAATGATACACCGGAAACCAATACATGGTTAAATCTGCAGAAAATCGGATGCGCAGTAATCTGGAACTACTTCCGGTTACTAAAGTTAAAAGTCGTCCCCGATATATCTTGGCCCAAGAAATCTCGACACTATTTTGATGCACTGAATGAGCATGAAATTGGCAGATAATTTTCAGATTCGCAAGCATTCATGGCCGTGCCTGTTTCAATAGACAGAAAGAGCATCCTTACATTGTACTACAGTACACTCCAAAAAGTACACAAATGTAAGTAAAATTTCTATTTCAATCATCCCAAGGATTTACATGATTTAAATATTAGATAATGTGGATTGTGCTTCGCTGGCACTACAGGAAGCACCTGTCTCAAATTAATGTTTAAACAAATTATTGGACTTCGTCCCAAGTTAGGTAACACCTATTATCATATTTTTATTTTAGTCTTATTCTTAAAATGCAATTTAAAGCCATTAATTTTAAGAAATTTAGATAACAATGCCCTTGGTTGTGAATGTACTACAGTGGAGAGCTTATTCAATGTACAGAGTACTTTGTCAGCTGGTACACAGTGTCACAGTCCAACAGCCGTGCAGGGAGCCCTGTTTAGTTCATCGCAAGCTGGCAATTCCATGCATTTCTCCAAGATGGAGCGCGTTTTATTCCAATGTAGTAAGTCATTTTTAAATTACAGAACTGCAATGTGGTGGATTTCAGGAAATTGTAATACACATATTAGGTCTTTCATGTCACCAAATCCTAAGAACTTATAAAAAAATGTGATAGATCATCAACATACGTTTCCTGACCATGTTTCAAAATTAAGATGTTTGCTTTTATATCTGATAAGTATGCAAATGAAATGAATGGAGAAAAAACAGAGAGAGAGAACAAATAATTTCAATGTAAGTGCTTATATTTAAAATCTTGTTAAATTAAAAATTTAGGATTGAACCATTCTTTGGTGGTTTTTAAAATCACAGTAGTAATGTGGCTGTCAGTGATAACAATAACAAGCAAGTATAGTCAGACATTGTACAGCTATACAATGGTAGCCACAATCTAGTATTATGGGTTACGGTTATGGTGTTTAACGCCACTTTCAACAATATTTCAACTATATCGTGGCGGTCAGTTTTATTGGTGGAGAAAACCACCGATCTGTCGCAAGTCACTGACAAACTTTATCACATAATGTTGTATCGAGTAAATCTCTCCATGAGTGGCATTCCAACACACAACTATAGTGGTGATAGGCACTGATTGCACCAGTAGTTGTAAATCCAACTACCATGTGATCACAAACACGATGTCCCCTCTAGTAAATCAGAAAGCTTAACTAGGATAGCCAAAATCTGACAAGGCCACCGATTGTTCAAATGGTAGATATAACCTAGTGAAATAGATGTCAATGGAAGCCGTTTTTTTTATCATTAACTCTTTTCAGGTGGAGAAAACATTGTTGGAACAACCATATCTAGTTCAGAGATAAATATAACATGGACAAGACCAGCCATAATTCATTCAACAGTTAATGGAAGTTACGAAGACATTATCAGGGCAGAATTATTGACAAACAATATTGAAACTTGGTAAGTGGACAAGGCAATATTGATTATGTTCTCCTTCACTATGTTCATTCGAGCATAAATATATTTTCTTGTTACATACAATACAGAGAAACAACAGATACATGAGAAACGTTTTCATACATATTTATTATATAGATAGCTGTGAATTACAGAATTTTCCGAGTTAATTGAAAACGATAATTTCAGTGAAATTATCGTTTTTAATTTCACTCTCGCTATATTTCACGCCATTTCTTTGTCAACGTCATATGAAGACTTCCAGTTTGAAACGTAAAAATTAGACGTTATTTGGCTTCGTGTACGCTTCAATTTTGATCAAATTTAACAAAAATAATATTTCAAAGTAAGCATTTTAAATATTTTATTGTCATGTTTGGGTGGCGCCATTTTTTTTGAAGCGATACACATTATAGTATATCCCTACGCTATATATGTTATATAGTGCAATTAAACTCATTTTATATTAAATTTGATTCGAAACATTTTTTTTTATCTATATAATAAATACTATAACTAATTGACGAGTTTCATCATCAAAAATATGTCACTCATGACCAAATAACGTTGTAACTCACTCATACGCTGCGTGCATTCGTTAGTTACTGCATTATGTGGTCATTCATGACATATTTTTGATAATAAAACTCGTCAATTAGTTATTGTATAAATATAAACAACTAATTTATCATTAGTATTATTTTGAACTAACACATCAAACTAGTTACTGGTTTTTCTCGACAACTAAAATGCATGCCAAAATACAGTGAAACCTGTATTAAGAGGTCACCTTTAGGATAGAGAAAAAGTGGCCTTTTAAGACATGTGACCTCTTAAAAGAGGTTCAATTCATATGACTTTTTCTATGACAGGACGAGAAAAAGGTGACCTTTTAATAAAGGTGACTGCTTAATAGAGGTGACTGCACGGGCAGGTTTGACGGTACATTTAAATACCTTAAAGTTGGATTACTGCTCAATCAATTAATGTGCTATGCATTTCTTTCCAACAAGATATATATTTAGAATCAACGTGTCGTCAGCATAACCATTCAACATTGTCTTGTAATATTAAGAATCAACGTGTCGTCAGCATAACCATTCAACATTGTCTTGTAATATTAAGAATCAACGTGTCGTCAACATAACCATTCAACATTGTCTTGTAATATTAAAAATCGCCATGCATCATCATCTAATTAAAATTTGTACTCGTGAAAAGTTGCTCATTTGGAGTAAAAAGATACTCGCTATGCTCACTGATATGAAAATCGTGCTTCATGTTTATACATATTGTGTTTTATAGGAAGTATTTAGTGACCTGTACCAGCAAGACGGCAGCTACATTGACAAAAACACAGAGAGTTATCATTGAATTCCCAGTCTGTTTAAATACAACTTCCGAAACTTGTAACTCAACATCGAGTAATGCAACCATGTCTACGAGTAACTCTACTGCTGACAATTCTACAGTTGATACCTGTAATATCACAATGAACAATACAACCAGTAATACATCTGAATGTGAGAAGTCGACAGAACATACAGTGTCCATTAAATTTACTGATACTGATGGGTTACTTCCCCTGACATTATATGAATGTGTTATTCAGTTAACTGTTAACAATTATACGAGTGCGAAAAGTGTTCATACACTACTGTATACAACTATAAAAAGTGATGGTAAGTTAATGTGTTTTTGGTTACTGTATACAACTATAAAAAGTGATGGTAAGTTAATGTGTTTTTGGCTACTGTATACAACTATAAAAAGTGATGGTAAGTTAATGTGTTTTAGCTACTGTATACAACTATAAATAGTGATGGTAAGTTAATTTGTTTTGGCTACTGTATACAACTATAAAAAGTGATGGTAAGTAAATGTGTTTTGGCTAATGTATACAACTATAAAAAGTGATGGTAAGTTAATGTGTTTTGGTTACTGTATGCAACTATAAAAAGTGATGGTAAGTAAATGTGTTTTGGCTAATGTATACAACTATAAAAAGTGATGGTAAGTTAAGATGTTTTGGCTATTGTATGCAACTATAAAAAGTGATGGTAAGTTAATGTGTTTTGGCTACTGTAGACAAATTTAGAAAGTGATGGTAAGTTAATGTGTTTTGGCTACTGTAGACAAATTTAGAAAGTGATGGTAAGTTAATGTGTTTTGGCTACTGTATACAACTATAAATAGTGATGGTAAGTTAATGTGTTTTGGCTACTGTATACAACTATAAAAAGTGATGGTAAGTTAATGTGTTTTGACTACTGTATGCAACTATAAAAAGTGATGGTAAGTTAATGTGTTTTGACTACTGTAGACAAATTTAGAGAGTGATGGTAAGTTAATGTGTTTTGGCTACTGTATACAGCTATCAAAAGTGATGGTAAGTTAATGTGTTTTGGCTACTGTAGACAAATTTAGAAAGTGATGGTAAGTTAATGTGTTTTGGCTACTGTATACAGCTATAAAAAGTGATGGTAAGTTAATATGTTTTGGCTACTTTATACAACTTAAAAAAGTGATGGTAAGTAAATGTGTTTTGGTTACTGTATACAGCTATAAAAAGTGATGGTAAGTTAATGTGTTTTGGCTACTATATACAACTATAAAACGTGATGGTAAGTTAATGTGTTTCAGCTACTGTATACAAATTTAAAAAGTGATGGTAAGTTAATGTGTTTTGGCTACTGTATACAACTATAAAAAGTGATGGTAAGTAAATGTGTTTTGGTTACTGTATACAGCTATAAAAAGTGAAGGTAAGTTAATGTGTTTTTGGTTACTGTATGCAACTATAAAAAGTGAAGGTAAGTTAATGTGTGTTTGGCTACTGTATGCAACTATAAAATGTGATGGTAAGTTAATGTGTTTTAGCTACTGTATACAAATTTAAAAAGTGATGGTAAGTTTATTTGTTTTGGCTACTGTATGCAACTATAAAAAGTGATGGTAAGTTAATGTGTTTAGCTACTGTATACAGCTATAAAAGTGATGGTAAGTTAATGTGTTTTGGCTACTGCATATATCTATAAAAAGTGATGGTAAGTTAATATGTTTTGGCTACTGTATACAACTATATAAAGTGATGGTAAGTAAATGTGTTTTGGTTACTGTATACAGCTATAAAAAGTGATGGTAAGTTAATGTGTTTTGGCTACTATATACAACTATAAAACGTGATGGTAAGTTAATGTGTTTCAGCTACTGTATACAAATTTAAAAAGTGATGGTAAGTTAATGTGTTTTGGCTACTGTATACAACTTAAAAAAGTGATGGTAAGTAAATGTGTTTTGGTTACTGTATACAGCTATAAAAAGTGAAGGTAAGTTAATGTGTTTTTGGTTACTGTATGCAACTATAAAAAGTGATGGTAAGTAAATGTGTTTTGGCTAATGTATACAACTATAAAAAGTGATGGTAAGTTAAGATGTTTTGGCTATTGTATGCAACTATAAAAAGTGATGGTAAGTTAATGTGTTTTGGCTACTGTAGACAAATTTAGAAAGTGATGGTAAGTTAATGTGTTTTGGCTACTGTAGACAAATTTAGAAAGTGATGGTAAGTTAATGTGTTTTGGCTACTGTATACAACTATAAATAGTGATGGTAAGTTAATGTGTTTTGGCTACTGTATACAACTATAAAAAGTGATGGTAAGTTAATGTGTTTTGACTACTGTATGCAACTATAAAAAGTGATGGTAAGTTAATGTGTTTTGACTACTGTAGACAAATTTAGAGAGTGATGGTAAGTTAATGTGTTTTGGCTACTGTATACAGCTATCAAAAGTGATGGTAAGTTAATGTGTTTTGGCTACTGTAGACAAATTTAGAAAGTGATGGTAAGTTAATGTGTTTTGGCTACTGTATACAGCTATAAAAAGTGATGGTAAGTTAATGTGTTTTGGCTACTTTATACAACTTAAAAAAGTGATGGTAAGTAAATGTGTTTTGGTTACTGTATACAGCTATAAAAAGTGATGGTAAGTTAATGTGTTTTGGCTACTATATACAACTATAAAACGTGATGGTAAGTTAATGTGTTTCAGCTACTGTATACAAATTTAAAAAGTGATGGTAAGTTAATGTGTTTTGGCTACTGTATACAACTATAAAAAGTGATGGTAAGTAAATGTGTTTTGGTTACTGTATACAGCTATAAAAAGTGAAGGTAAGTTAATGTGTTTTTGGTTACTGTATGCAACTATAAAAAGTGAAGGTAAGTTAATGTGTGTTTGGCTACTGTATGCAACTATAAAATGTGATGGTAAGTTAATGTGTTTTAGCTACTGTATACAAATTTAAAAAGTGATGGTAAGTTTATTTGTTTTGGCTACTGTATGCAACTATAAAAAGTGATGGTAAGTTAATGTGTTTAGCTACTGTATACAGCTATAAAAGTGATGGTAAGTTAATGTGTTTTGGCTACTGCATATATCTATAAAAAGTGATGGTAAGTTAATATGTTTTGGCTACTGTATACAACTATATAAAGTGATGGTAAGTAAATGTGTTTTGGTTACTGTATACAGCTATAAAAAGTGATGGTAAGTTAATGTGTTTTGGCTACTATATACAACTATAAAACGTGATGGTAAGTTAATGTGTTTCAGCTACTGTATACAAATTTAAAAAGTGATGGTAAGTTAATGTGTTTTGGCTACTGTATACAACTTAAAAAAGTGATGGTAAGTAAATGTGTTTTGGTTACTGTATACAGCTATAAAAAGTGAAGGTAAGTTAATGTGTTTTTGGTTACTGTATGCAACTATAAAAAGTGAAGGTAAGTTAATGTGTGTTTGGCTACTGTATGCAACTATAAAATGTGATGGTAAGTTAATGTGTTTTAGCTACTGTATACAAATTTAAAAAGTGATGGTAAGTTTATTTGTTTTGGCTACTGTATGCAACTATAAAAAGTGATGGTAAGTTAATGTGTTTAGCTACTGTATACAGCTATAAAAGTGATGGTAAGTTAATGTGTTTTGGCTACTGCATATATCTATAAAAAGTGATAGTAAGTTAATATGTTTTGGCTACTGTATACAACTATATAAAGTGATGGTAAGTTAATGTGTTTTGGCTACTGTATACAGCTATAGAAAGTGATGGTAAGTTAATGTGTTTTGGCTACTGTATGCAATTATAAAAAGTGATGGTCAGTCAATGTGTTTTGGCTACTGTATGCAATTATAAAAAGTGATGGTAAGTTAATGTGCTTTGACTACTGTATACAACTATAAAAAGTGATGGTCAGTTAATGTGTTTGTGGCTACTGTATGCAGTTATAAAAAATAATGGTAAGTTAATGTGCTTTGACTACTGTATGCAATTATAAAAAGTGATGGTAAGTTAATGTGCTTTGACTACTGTATACAACTATAAAAAGTGATGGTCAGTTAATGTGTTTGTGGCTACTGTATGCAATTATAAAAAGTAATGTTAAGTTAATGTGCTTTGACTACTATATACAACTATAAAAAGTTATGGTAAGTTTATGTGGGTTTTTTTTTCTGATACTATAGTTACTAAGCATACCACATATTATTTTTACCATTGCCAACATTGATTTATTACCATTGTTTGTTAACTTGTTCTCTCCATGAACATAACTGAAAAAGTATTCTGATTATTTGACCTTTAAGCAACAATTATTCAATTTTTTACATGAAGCTACTGAACCAAGGATTCCTGGTGGTTAAGTTGAAGTCATTCAGTTCGAATGTCTTGCGGTCGCCACCATGACTTGGTTAATTGTTAATGAGTATCTGTGTCACAAATGAAAATGGATATGTTCCGTTCGTTGTAATCATACTCCAGTACTTTCCTCATTCATGACTTATCATCGGATGTGTAGCAAGAGCAAGACGATGGGTGCCACATATGGAGCAGGAACTGCTTCTCCTTCGGGGACACATGAGTTCACCCCCGGTTTATAAGTGGGATTTGTGTTGCTCGAATTTTAGTTTTCTTTGTGATGTTTTGTAGATCATTGTTTGTCCCTTTTCTTTTGGCCAATGTATTACCTGTCCTCCTTCAATTAATGGCTTCTGATTAACCTTTAGGTATCTTCAAACTTTTCTTATGATTATATTAAGTGATTGTGATAATACAGACTATTTGCCCAAGGAAAACCTCAACGTACCCATTAAATCAATGGGTGTCTGATAGGAAACAGGAACTGCATACTCTTCACGAGCACCTGAGTTCACATTAATCAATGGGTGTCTGATAGGAAACAGGAACTGCATACTCTTCACGAGCACCTGAGTTCACATTAATAAATGGGTGTCTGATAGAAAACAGGAGCTACATACTCTTCACGAGCACCTGAGTTCACATTAATCAATGGGTGTCTGATAGGAAACAGGAACTGCATACTCTTCACGAGCACCTGAGTTCACATTAATCAATGGGTGTCTGATAGGAAACAGGAACTGCATACTCTTCATGAGCACCTGAGTTCACATTAATCAATGGGTGTCTGATAGAAAACAGGAACTACATACTCTTCATGAGCACCTGAGTTCACATTAATCAATGGGTGTCTGATAGGAAACAGGAACTGCATACTCTTCATGAGCACCTGAGTTCACATTAATCAATGGGTGTCTGATAGGAAACAGGAACTACATACTCTTCACGAGCACCTGAGTTCACATTAATCAGTGGGTGTCTGATAGGAAACAGGAACTGCATACTCTTCATGAGCACCTGAGTTCACATTAATCAATGGGTGTCTGATAGGAAACAGGAACTGCATACTCTTCACGAGCACCTGAGTTCACATTAATCAATGGGTGTCTGATAGGAAACAGGAACTACATACTCTTCACGAGCACCTGAGTTCACATTAATCAATGGGTGTCTGATAGGAAACAGGAACTACATACTCTTCACGAGCACCTGAGTTCACATTAATCAATGGGTGTCTGATAGGAAACAGGAACTACATACTCTTCATGAGCACCTGAGTTCACATTAATCAATGGGTGTCTGATAGGAAACAGGAACTACATACTCTTCACCAGCACCTGAGTTCACATTAATCAATGGGTGTCTGATAGGAAACAGGAACTACATACTCTTCACCAGCACCTGAGTTCACATTAATCAATGGGTGTCTGATAGGAAACAGGAACTACATACTCTTCACGAGCACCTGAGTTCACATTAATCAATGGGTGTCTGATAGGAAACAGGAACTACATACTCTTCATGAGCACCTGAGTTCACATTAATCAATGGGTGTCTGATAGGAAACAGGAACTGCATACTCTTCACGAGCACCTGAGTTCACATTAATCAATGGGTGTCTGATAGGAAACAGGAACTACATACTCTTCACAAGCACCTGAGTTCACATTAATTAATGGGTGTCTGATAGGAAACAGGAACTACATACTCTTCATGAGCACCTGAGTTCACATTAATCAATGGGTGTCTGATAGGAAACAGGAACTACATACTCTTCATGAGCACCTGAGTTCACATTAATCAATGGGTGTCTGATAGGAAACAGGAACTACATACTCTTCACGAGTACCTGAGTTCACATTAATCAATGGGTGTCTGATAGGAAACAGGAACTACATACTCTTCATGAGCACCTGAGTTCACATTAATCAATGGGTGTCTGATAGGAAACAGGAACTGCATACTCTTCACGAGCACCTGAGTTCACATTAATCAATGGGTGTCTGATAGGAAACAGGAACTGCATACTCTTCATGAGCACCTGAGTTCACATTAATCAATGGGTGTCTGATAGAAAACAGGAACTACATACTCTTCATGAGCACCTGAGTTCACATTAATCAATGGGTGTCTGATAGGAAACAGGAACTGCATACTCTTCACGAGCACCTGAGTTCACATTAATCAATGGGTGTCTGATAGGAAACAGGAACTACATACTCTTCATGAGCACCTGAGTTCACATTAATCAATGGGTGTCTGATAGGAAACAGGAACTACATACTCTTCACGAGCACCTGAGTTCACATTAATCAATGGGTGTCTGATAGGAAACAGGAACTACATACTCTTCACGAGCACCTGAGTTCACATTAATCAATGGGTGTCTGATAGGAAACAGGAACTACATACTCTTCATGAGCACCTGAGTTCACATTAATCAATGGGTGTCTGATAGGAAACAGGAACTGCATACTCTTCACGAGCACCTGAGTTCACATTAATCAATGGGTGTCTGATAGGAAACAGGAACTGCATACTCTTCACGAGCACCTGAGTTCACATTAATCAATGGGTGTCTGATAGGAAACAGGAACTACATACTCTTCACGAGCACCTGAGTTCACATTAATCAATGGGTGTCTGATAGGAAACAGGAACTACATACTCTTCACGAGCACCTGAGTTCACATTAATCAATGGGTGTCTGATAGGAAACAGGAACTGCATACTCTTCATGAGCACCTGAGTTCACATTAATCAATGGGTGTCTGATAGGAAACAGGAACTGCATACTCTTCATGAGCACCTGAGTTCACATTAATCAATGGGTGTCTGATAGGAAACAGGAACTGCATACTCTTCATGAGCACCTGAGTTCACATTAATCAATGGGTGTCTGATAGGAAACAGGAACTGCATACTCTTCATGAGCACCTGAGTTCACATTAATCAATGGGTGTCTGATAGGAAACAGGAACTGCATACTCTTCATGAGCACCTGAGTTCACATTAATCAATGGGTGTCTGATAGGAAACAGGAACTACATACTCTTCACGAGCACCTGAGTTCACATTAATCAATGGGTGTCTGATAGGAAACAGGAACTACATACTCTTCACGAGCACCTGAGTTCACATTAATCAATGGGTGTCTGATAGGAAACAGGAACTACATACTCTTCACGAGCACCTGAGTTCACATTAATCAATGGGTGTCTGATAGGAAACAGGAACTACATACTCTTCACGAGCACCTGAGTTCACATTAATCAATGGGTGTCTGATAGGAAACAGGAACTACATACTCTTCACGAGCACCTGAGTTCACATTAATCAATGGGTGTCTGATAGGAAACAGGAACTGCATACTCTTCATGAGCACCTGAGTTCACATTAATCAATGGGTGTCTGATAGGAAACAGGAACTACATACTCTTCACGAGCACCTGAGTTCACATTAATCAATGGGTGTCTGATAGGAAACAGGAACTACATACTCTTCACGAGCACCTGAGTTCACATTAATCAATGGGTGTCTGATAGGAAACAGGAACTGCATACTCTTCACGAGCACCTGAGTTCACATTAATCAATGGGTGTCTGATAGGAAACAGGAACTACATACTCTTCACCAGCACCTGAGTTCACATTAATCAATGGGTGTCTGATAGGAAACAGGAACTGCATACTCTTCATGAGCACCTGAGTTCACATTAATAAATGGGTGTCTGATAGGAAACAGGAACTGCATACTCTTCATGAGCACCTGAGTTCACATTAATAAATGGGTGTCTGATAGGAAACAGGAACTACATACTCTTCACCAGCACCTGAGTTCACATTAATAAATGGGTGTCTGATAGGAAACAGGAACTGCATACTCTTCATGAGCACCTGAGTTCACATTAATCAATGGGTGTCTGATAGGAAACAGGAACTACATACTCTTCATGAGCACCTGAGTTCACATTAATCAATGGGTGTCTGATAGGAAACAGGAACTGCATACTCTTCACGAGCACCTGAGTTCACATTAATCAATGGGTGTCTGATAGGAAACAGGAACTACATACTCTTCACGAGCACCTGAGTTCACATTAATCAATGGGTGTCTGATAGGAAACAGGAACTACATACTCTTCATGAGCACCTGAGTTCACATTAATCAATGGGTGTCTGATAGGAAACAGGAACTGCATACTCTTCATCAGCACCTGAGTTCACATTAATCAATGGGTGTCTGATAGGAAACAGGAACTACATACTCTTCATGAGCACCTGAGTTCACATTAATCAATGGGTGTCTGATAGGAAACAGGAACTACATACTCTTCACGAGCACCTGAGTTCACATTAATCAATGGGTGTCTGATAGGAAACAGGAACTACATACTCTTCACGAGCACCTGAGTTCACATTAATCAATGGGTGTCTGATAGGAAACAGGAACTGCATACTCTTCATGAGCACCTGAGTTCACATTAATAAATGGGTGTCTGATAGGAAACAGGAACTACATACTCTTCATGAGCACCTGAGTTCACATTAATCAATGGGTGTCTGATATGAAACAGGAACTGCATACTCTTCATGAGCACCTGAGTTCACATTAATAAATGGGTGTCTGATAGGAAACAGGAACTACATACTCTTCACGAGCACCTGAGTTCACATTAATCAATGGGTGTCTGATAGGAAACAGGAACTGCATACTCTTCATGAGCACCTGAGTTCACATTAATAAATGGGTGTCTGATAGGAAACAGGAACTGCATACTCTTCATGAGCACCTGAGTTCACATTAATCAATGGGTGTCTGATAGGAAACAGGAACTACATACTCTTCACGAGCACCTGAGTTCACATTAATCAATGGGTGTCTGATAGGAAACAGGAACTACATACTCTTCACGAGCACCTGAGTTCACATTAATCAATGGGTGTCTGATAGGAAACAGGAACTACATACTCTTCACGAGCACCTGAGTTCACATTAATCAATGGGTGTCTGATAGGAAACAGGAACTACATACTCTTCACGAGCACCTGAGTTCACATTAATCAATGGGTGTCTGATAGGAAACAGGAACTACATACTCTTCACGAGCACCTGAGTTCACATTAATCAATGGGTGTCTGATAGGAAACAGGAACTACATACTCTTCACGAGCACCTGAGTTCACATTAATCAATGGGTGTCTGATAGGAAACAGGAACTACATACTCTTCACGAGCACCTGAGTTCACATTAATCAATGGGTGTCTGATAGGAAACAGGAACTGCATACTCTTCATGAGCACCTGAGTTCACATTAATAAATGGGTGTCTGATAGGAAACAGGAACTGCATACTCTTCACGAGCACCTGAGTTCACATTAATCAATGGGTGTCTGATAGGAAACAGGAACTGCATACTCTTCACGAGCACCTGAGTTCACATTAATCAATGGGTGTCTGATAGGAAACAGGAACTACATACTCTTCACGAGCACCTGAGTTCACATTAATCAATGGGTGTCTGATAGGAAACAGGAACTGCATACTCTTCATGAGCACCTGAGTTCACATTAATCAATGGGTGTCTGATAGGAAACAGGAACTACATACTCTTCACGAGCACCTGAGTTCACATTAATCAATGGGTGTCTGATAGGAAACAGGAACTACATACTCTTCACCAGCACCTGAGTTCACATTAATCAATGGGTGTCTGATAGGAAACAGGAACTACATACTCTTCACGAGCACCTGAGTTCACATTAATCAATGGGTGTCTGATAGGAAACAGGAACTACATACTCTTCACGAGCACCTGAGTTCACATTAATCAATGGGTGTCTGATAGGAAACAGGAACTGCATACTCTTCACGAGCACCTGAGTTCACATTAATCAATGGGTGTCTGATAGGAAACAGGAACTACATACTCTTCACGAGCACCTGAGTTCACATTAATCAATGGGTGTCTGATAGGAAACAGGAACTGCATACTCTTCATGAGCACCTGAGTTCACATTAATAAATGGGTGTCTGATAGGAAACAGGAACTACATACTCTTCACGAGCACCTGAGTTCACATTAATCAATGGGTGTCTGATAGGAAACAGGAACTGCATACTCTTCATGAGCACCTGAGTTCACATTAATAAATGGGTGTCTGATAGGAAACAGGAACTACATACTCTTCATGAGCACCTGAGTTCACATTAATCAATGGGTGTCTGATAGGAAACAGGAACTGCATACTCTTCATGAGCACCTGAGTTCACATTAATAAATGGGTGTCTGATAGGAAACAGGAACTACATACTCTTCATGAGCACCTGAGTTCACATTAATCAATGGGTGTCTGATAGGAAACAGGAACTGCATACTCTTCATGAGCACCTGAGTTCACATTAATAAATGGGTGTCTGATAGGAAACAGGAACTGCATACTCTTCATGAGCACCTGAGTTCACATTAATCAATGGGTGTCTGATAGGAAACAGGAACTACATACTCTTCACGAGCACCTGAGTTCACATTAATCAATGGGTGTCTGATAGGAAACAGGAACTACATACTCTTCACGAGCACCTGAGTTCACATTAATCAATGGGTGTCTGATAGGAAACAGGAACTACATACTCTTCACGAGCACCTGAGTTCACATTAATCAATGGGTGTCTGATAGGAAACAGGAACTACATACTCTTCACGAGCACCTGAGTTCACATTAATCAATGGGTGTCTGATAGGAAACAGGAACTACATACTCTTCACGAGCACCTGAGTTCACATTAATCAATGGGTGTCTGATAGGAAACAGGAACTACATACTCTTCACGAGCACCTGAGTTCACATTAATCAATGGGTGTCTGATAGGAAACAGGAACTACATACTCTTCACGAGCACCTGAGTTCACATTAATCAATGGGTGTCTGATAGGAAACAGGAACTGCATACTCTTCATGAGCACCTGAGTTCACATTAATCAATGGGTGTCTGATAGGAAACAGGAACTGCATACTCTTCATGAGCACCTGAGTTCACATTAATAAATGGGTGTCTGATAGGAAACAGGAACTGCATACTCTTCATGAGCACCTGAGTTCACATTAATCAATGGGTGTCTGATAGGAAACAGGAACTACATACTCTTCATGAGCACCTGAGTTCACATTAATCAATGGGTGTCTGATAGGAAACAGGAACTACATACTCTTCACGAGCACCTGAGTTCACATTAATCAATGGGTGTCTGATAGGAAACAGGAACTACATACTCTTCACGAGCACCTGAGTTCACATTAATCAATGGGTGTCTGATAGGAAACAGGAACTACATACTCTTCACGAGCACCTGAGTTCACATTAATCAATGGGTGTCTGATAGGAAACAGGAACTACATACTCTTCACGAGCACCTGAGTTCACATTAATCAATGGGTGTCTGATAGGAAACAGGAACTACATACTCTTCACGAGCACCTGAGTTCACATTAATCAATGGGTGTCTGATAGGAAACAGGAACTACATACTCTTCACGAGCACCTGAGTTCACATTAATCAATGGGTGTCTGATAGGAAACAGGAACTGCATACTCTTCATGAGCACCTGAGTTCACATTAATAAATGGGTGTCTGATAGGAAACAGGAACTGCATACTCTTCACGAGCACCTGAGTTCACATTAATCAATGGGTGTCTGATAGGAAACAGGAACTGCATACTCTTCACGAGCACCTGAGTTCACATTAATCAATGGGTGTCTGATAGGAAACAGGAACTACATACTCTTCACGAGCACCTGAGTTCACATTAATCAATGGGTGTCTGATAGGAAACAGGAACTGCATACTCTTCATGAGCACCTGAGTTCACATTAATCAATGGGTGTCTGATAGGAAACAGGAACTACATACTCTTCACGAGCACCTGAGTTCACATTAATCAATGGGTGTCTGATAGGAAACAGGAACTACATACTCTTCACCAGCACCTGAGTTCACATTAATCAATGGGTGTCTGATAGGAAACAGGAACTACATACTCTTCACGAGCACCTGAGTTCACATTAATCAATGGGTGTCTGATAGGAAACAGGAACTACATACTCTTCACGAGCACCTGAGTTCACATTAATCAATGGGTGTCTGATAGGAAACAGGAACTGCATACTCTTCACGAGCACCTGAGTTCACATTAATCAATGGGTGTCTGATAGGAAACAGGAACTACATACTCTTCATGAGCACCTGAGTTCACATTAATAAATGGGTGTCTGATAGGAAACAGGAACTACATACTCTTCATGAGCACCTGAGTTCACATTAATCAATGGGTGTCTGATAGGAAACAGGAACTGCATACTCTTCACGAGCACCTGAGTTCACATTAATCAATGGGTGTCTGATAGGAAACAGGAACTACATACTCTTCACGAGCACCTGAGTTCACATTAATCAATGGGTGTCTGATAGGAAACAGGAACTGCATACTCTTCACGAGCACCTGAGTTCACATTAATCAATGGGTGTCTGATAGGAAACAGGAACTACATACTCTTCACGAGCACCTGAGTTCACATTAATAAATGGGTGTCTGATAGGAAACAGGAACTGCATACTCTTCACGAGCACCTGAGTTCACATTAATCAATGGGTGTCTGATAGGAAACAGGAACTACATACTCTTCACGAGCACCTGAGTTCACATTAATAAATGGGTGTCTGATAGGAAACAGGAACTGCATACTCTTCACGAGCACCTGAGTTCACATTAATCAATGGGTGTCTGATAGGAAACAGGAACTACATACTCTTCACGAGCACCTGAGTTCACATTAATCAATGGGTGTCTGATAGGAAACAGGAACTACATACTCTTCACGAGCACCTGAGTTCACATTAATCAATGGGTGTCTGATAGGAAACAGGAACTACATACTCTTCACGAGCACCTGAGTTCACATTAATCAATGGGTGTCTGATAGGAAACAGGAACTACATACTCTTCACGAGCACCTGAGTTCACATTAATCAATGGGTGTCTGATAGGAAACAGGAACTGCATACTCTTCACGAGCACCTGAGTTCACATTAATCAATGGGTGTCTGATAGGAAACAGGAACTACATACTCTTCATGAGCACCTGAGTTCACATTAATAAATGGGTGTCTGATAGGAAACAGGAACTACATACTCTTCATGAGCACCTGAGTTCACATTAATCAATGGGTGTCTGATAGGAAACAGGAACTGCATACTCTTCACGAGCACCTGAGTTCACATTAATCAATGGGTGTCTGATAGGAAACAGGAACTACATACTCTTCACGAGCACCTGAGTTCACATTAATCAATGGGTGTCTGATAGGAAACAGGAACTGCATACTCTTCACGAGCACCTGAGTTCACATTAATCAATGGGTGTCTGATAGGAAACAGGAACTACATACTCTTCACGAGCACCTGAGTTCACATTAATAAATGGGTGTCTGATAGGAAACAGGAACTGCATACTCTTCACGAGCACCTGAGTTCACATTAATCAATGGGTGTCTGATAGGAAACAGGAACTACATACTCTTCACGAGCACCTGAGTTCACATTAATAAATGGGTGTCTGATAGGAAACAGGAACTGCATACTCTTCACGAGCACCTGAGTTCACATTAATCAATGGGTGTCTGATAGGAAACAGGAACTACATACTCTTCACGAGCACCTGAGTTCACATTAATCAATGGGTGTCTGATAGGAAACAGGAACTACATACTCTTCACGAGCACCTGAGTTCACATTAATCAATGGGTGTCTGATAGGAAACAGGAACTACATACTCTTCACGAGCACCTGAGTTCACATTAATCAATGGGTGTCTGATAGGAAACAGGAACTGCATACTCTTCATGAGCACCTGAGTTCACATTAATCAATGGGTGTCTGATAGGAAACAGGAACTGCATACTCTTCATGAGCACCTGAGTTCACATTAATCAATGGGTGTCTGATAGGAAACAGGAACTGCATACTCTTCATGAGCACCTGAGTTCACATTAATCAATGGGTGTCTGATAGGAAACAGGAACTACATACTCTTCACGAGCACCTGAGTTCACATTAATCAATGGGTGTCTGATAGGAAACAGGAACTACATACTCTTCACGAGCACCTGAGTTCACATTAATCAATGGGTGTCTGATAGGAAACAGGAACTGCATACTCTTCATGAGCACCTGAGTTCACATTAATAAATGGGTGTCTGATAGGAAACAGGAACTACATACTCTTCACGAGCACCTGAGTTCACATTAATCAATGGGTGTCTGATAGGAAACAGGAACTACATACTCTTCACGAGCACCTGAGTTCACATTAATCAATGGGTGTCTGATAGGAAACAGGAACTGCATACTCTTCACGAGCACCTGAGTTCACATTAATCAATGGGTGTCTGATAGGAAACAGGAACTGCATACTCTTCATGAGCACCTGAGTTCACATTAATAAATGGGTGTCTGATAGGAAACAGGAACTACATACTCTTCACGAGCACCTGAGTTCACATTAATCAATGGGTGTCTGATAGGAAACAGGAACTACATACTCTTCACGAGCACCTGAGTTCACATTAATCAATGGGTGTCTGATAGGAAACAGGAACTACATACTCTTCACGAGCACCTGAGTTCACATTAATCAATGGGTGTCTGATAGGAAACAGGAACTGCATACTCTTCATGAGCACCTGAGTTCACATTAATCAATGGGTGTCTGATAGGAAACAGGAACTACATACTCTTCACGAGCACCTGAGTTCACATTAATCAATGGGTGTCTGATAGGAAACAGGAACTGCATACTCTTCACGAGCACCTGAGTTCACATTAATCAATGGGTGTCTGATAGGAAACAGGAACTGCATACTCTTCATGAGCACCTGAGTTCACATTAATAAATGGGTGTCTGATAGGAAACAGGAACTGCATACTCTTCACGAGCACCTGAGTTCACATTAATCAATGGGTGTCTGATAGGAAACAGGAACTGCATACTCTTCATGAGCACCTGAGTTCACATTAATAAATGGGTGTCTGATAGGAAACAGGAACTGCATACTCTTCATGAGCACCTGAGTTCACATTAATCAATGGGTGTCTGATAGGAAACAGGAACTGCATACTCTTCACGAGCACCTGAGTTCACATTAATAAATGGGTGTCTGATAGGAAACAGGAACTACATACTCTTCACGAGCACCTGAGTTCACATTAATCAATGGGTGTCTGATAGGAAACAGGAACTGCATACTCTTCATGAGCACCTGAGTTCACATTAATCAATGGGTGTCTGATAGGAAACAGGAACTACATACTCTTCACGAGCACCTGAATTCACATTAATCAATGGGTGTCTGATAGGAAACAGGAACTACATACTCTTCACGAGCACCTGAGTTCACATTAATCAATGGGTGTCTGATAGGAAACAGGAACTGCATACTCTTCATGAGCACCTGAGTTCACATTAATAAATGGGTGTCTGATAGGAAACAGGAACTGCATACTCTTCATGAGCACCTGAGTTCACATTAATAAATGGGTGTCTGATAGGAAACAGGAACTACATACTCTTCACGAGCACCTGAGTTCACATTAATAAATGGGTGTCTGATAGGAAACAGGAACTGCATACTCTTCATGAGCACCTGAGTTCACATTAATAAATGGGTGTCTGATAGGAAACAGGAACTACATACTCTTCACGAGCACCTGAGTTCACATTAATCAATGGGTGTCTGATAGGAAACAGGAACTGCATACTCTTCACGAGCACCTGAGTTCACATTAATCAATGGGTGTCTGATAGGAAACAGGAACTGCATACTCTTCATGAGCACCTGAGTTCACATTAATAAATGGGTGTCTGATAGGAAACAGGAACTGCATACTCTTCATGAGCACCTGAGTTCACATTAATAAATGGGTGTCTGATAGGAAACAGGAACTACATACTCTTCACGAGCACCTGAGTTCACATTAATCAATGGGTGTCTGATAGGAAACAGGAACTGCATACTCTTCACGAGCACCTGAGTTCACATTAATAAATGGGTGTCTGATAGGAAACAGGAACTGCATACTCTTCATGAGCACCTGAGTTCACATTAATCAATGGGTGTCTGATAGGAAACAGGAACTGCATACTCTTCACGAGCACCTGAGTTCACATTAATAAATGGGTGTCTGATAGGAAACAGGAACTGCATACTCTTCACGAGCACCTGAGTTCACATTAATAAATGGGTGTCTGATAGGAAACAGGAACTGCATACTCTTCACGAGCACCTGAGTTCACATTAATCAATGGGTGTCTGATAGGAAACAGGAACTGCATACTCTTCATGAGCACCTGAGTTCACATTAATCAATGGGTGTCTGATAGGAAACAGGAACTGCATACTCTTCACGAGCACCTGAGTTCACATTAATCAATGGGTGTCTGATAGGAAACAGGAACTGCATACTCTTCACGAGCACCTGAGTTCACATTAATCAATGGGTGTCTGATAGGAAACAGGAACTACATACTCTTCACCAGCACCTGAGTTCACATTAATAAATGGGTGTCTGATAGGAAACAGGAACTGCATACTCTTCATGAGCACCTGAGTTCACATTAATCAATGGGTGTCTGATAGGAAACAGGAACTACATACTCTTCACGAGCACCTGAGTTCACATTAATCAATGGGTGTCTGATAGGAAACAGGAACTACATACTCTTCACGAGCACCTGAGTTCACATTAATCAATGGGTGTCTGATAGGAAACAGGAACTACATACTCTTCATGAGCACCTGAGTTCACATTAATCAATGGGTGTCTGATAGGAAACAGGAACTACATACTCTTCAGGAGCACCTGAGTTCACATTAATCAATGGGTGTCTGATAGGAAACAGGAACTACATACTCTTCATGAGCACCTGAGTTCACATTAATCAATGGGTGTCTGATAGGAAACAGGAACTGCATACTCTTCATGAGCACCTGAGTTCACATTAATCAATGGGTGTCTGATAGGAAACAGGAACTGCATACTCTTCACGAGCACCTGAGTTCACATTAATCAATGGGTGTCTGATAGGAAACAGGAACTACATACTCTTCATGAGCACCTGAGTTCACATTAATCAATGGGTGTCTGATAGGAAACAGGAACTACATACTCTTCACGAGCACCTGAGTTCACATTAATCAATGGGTGTCTGATAGGAAACAGGAACTACATACTCTTCACGAGCACCTGAGTTCACATTAATCAATGGGTGTCTGATAGGAAACAGGAACTACATACTCTTCATGAGCACCTGAGTTCACATTAATCAATGGGTGTCTGATAGGAAACAGGAACTACATACTCTTCACGAGCACCTGAGTTCACATTAATCAATGGGTGTCTGATAGGAAACAGGAACTACATACTCTTCATGAGCACCTGAGTTCACATTAATCAATGGGTGTCTGATAGGAAACAGGAACTGCATACTCTTCATGAGCACCTGAGTTCACATTAATCAATGGGTGTCTGATAGGAAACAGGAACTGCATACTCTTCACGAGCACCTGAGTTCACATTAATCAATGGGTGTCTGATAGGAAACAGGAACTACATACTCTTCATGAGCACCTGAGTTCACATTAATCAATGGGTGTCTGATAGGAAACAGGAACTACATACTCTTCACGAGCACCTGAGTTCACATTAATCAATGGGTGTCTGATAGGAAACAGGAACTACATACTCTTCATGAGCACCTGAGTTCACATTAATCAATGGGTGTCTGATAGGAAACAGGAACTACATACTCTTCATGAGCACCTGAGTTCACATTAATCAATGGGTGTCTGATAGGAAACAGGAACTACATACTCTTCACGAGCACCTGAGTTCACATTAATCAATGGGTGTCTGATAGGAAACAGGAACTACATACTCTTCACCAGCACCTGAGTTCACATTAATCAGTGGGTGTCTGATAGGAAACAGGAACTACATACTCTTCATGAGCACCTGAGTTCACATTAATCAATGGGTGTCTGATAGGAAACAGGAACTACATACTCTTCATGAGCACCTGAGTTCACATTAATCAATGGGTGTCTGATAGGAAACAGGAACTACATACTCTTCACGAGCACCTGAGTTCACATTAATCAATGGGTGTCTGATAGGAAACAGGAACTACATACTCTTCACCAGCACCTGAGTTCACATTAATCAGTGGGTGTCCGATAGGAAACAGGAACTACATACTCTTCATGAGCACCTGAGTTCACATTAATCAATGGGTGTCTGATAGGAAACAGGAACTACATACTCTTCATGAGCACCTGAGTTCACATTAATCAATGGGTGTCTGATAGGAAACAGGAACTACATACTCTTCACGAGCACCTGAGTTCACATTAATCAATGGGTGTCTGATAGGAAACAGGAACTACATACTCTTCACCAGCACCTGAGTTCACATTAATCAGTGGGTGTCTGATAGGAAACAGGAACTACATACTCTTCACGAGCACCTGAGTTCACATTAATCAATGGGTGTCTGATAGGAAACAGGAACTACATACTCTTCACGAGCACCTGAGTTCACATTAATCAATGGGTGTCTGATAGGAAACAGGAACTACATACTCTTCACGAGCACCTGAGTTCACATTAATCAATGGGTGTCTGATAGGAAACAGGAACTACATACTCTTCACGAGCACCTGAGTTCACATTAATCAATGGGTGTCTGATAGGAAACAGGAACTACATACTCTTCACGAGCACCTGAGTTCACATTAATCAATGGGTGTCTGATAGGAAACAGGAACTACATACTCTTCACGAGCACCTGAGTTCACATTAATCAATGGGTGTCTGATAGGAAACAGGAACTACATACTCTTCACGAGCACCTGAGTTCACATTAATCAATGGGTGTCTGATAGGAAACAGGAACTACATACTCTTCATGAGCACCTGAGTTCACATTAATCAATGGGTGTCTGATAGGAAACAGGAACTGCATACTCTTCACGAGCACCTGAGTTCACATTAATCAATGGGTGTCTGATAGGAAACAGGAACTACATACTCTTCACGAGCACCTGAGTTCACATTAATCAATGGGTGTCTGATAGGAAACAGGAACTGCATACTCTTCACGAGCACCTGAGTTCACATTAATCAATGGGTGTCTGATAGGAAACAGGAACTACATACTCTTCACGAGCACCTGAGTTCACATTAATCAATGGGTGTCTGATAGGAAACAGGAACTACATACTCTTCACGAGCACCTGAGTTCACATTAATCAATGGGTGTCTGATAGGAAACAGGAACTACATACTCTTCACGAGCACCTGAGTTCACATTAATCAATGGGTGTCTGATAGGAAACAGGAACTACATACTCTTCACGAGCACCTGAGTTCACATTAATCAATGGGTGTCTGATAGGAAACAGGAACTGCATACTCTTCACGAGCACCTGAGTTCACATTAATCAATGGGTGTCTGATAGGAAACAGGAACTACATACTCTTCACGAGCACCTGAGTTCACATTAATCAATGGGTGTCTGATAGGAAACAGGAACTGCATACTCTTCACGAGCACCTGAGTTCACATTAATCAATGGGTGTCTGATAGGAAACAGGAACTACATACTCTTCATGAGCACCTGAGTTCACATTAATCAATGGGTGTCTGATAGGAAACAGGAACTGCATACTCTTCACGAGCACCTGAGTTCACATTAATCAATGGGTGTCTGATAGGAAACAGGAACTACATACTCTTCACCAGCACCTGAGTTCACATTAATCAATGGGTGTCTGATAGGAAACAGGAACTGCATACTCTTCATGAGCACCTGAGTTCACATTAATCAATGGGTGTCTGATAGGAAACAGGAACTACATACTCTTCACGAGCACCTGAGTTCACATTAATCAATGGGTGTCTGATAGGAAACAGGAACTGCATACTCTTCACGAGCACCTGAGTTCACATTAATCAATGGGTGTCTGATAGGAAACAGGAACTACATACTCTTCACGAGCACCTGAGTTCACATTAATCAATGGGTGTCTGATAGGAAACAGGAACTACATACTCTTCACGAGCACCTGAGTTCACATTAATCAATGGGTGTCTGATAGGAAACAGGAACTGCATACTCTTCATGAGCACCTGAGTTCACATTAATCAATGGGTGTCTGATAGGAAACAGGAACTACATACTCTTCACGAGCACCTGAGTTCACATTAATCAATGGGTGTCTGATAGGAAACAGGAACTACATACTCTTCACGAGCACCTGAGTTCACATTAATCAATGGGTGTCTGATAGGAAACAGGAACTACATACTCTTCAGGAGCACCTGAGTTCACATTAATCAATGGGTGTCTGATAGGAAACAGGAACTACATACTCTTCACGAGCACCTGAGTTCACATTAATCAATGGGTGTCTGATAGGAAACAGGAACTACATACTCTTCAGGAGCACCTGAGTTCACATTAATCAATGGGTGTCTGATAGGAAACAGGAACTACATACTCTTCACGAGCACCTGAGTTCACATTAAACAATGGGTGTCTGATAGAAAACAGGAACTGCATACTCTTCACGAGCACCTGAGTTCACATTAATCAATGGGTGTCTGATAGGAAACAGGAACTACATACTCTTCACGAGTACCTGAGTTCACATTAAACAATGGGTGTCTGATAGGAAACAGGAACTACATACTCTTCATGAGCACCTGAGTTCACATTAATCAATGGGTGTCTGATAGGAAACAGGAACTACATACTCTTCAGGAGCACCTGAGTTCACATTAATCAATGGGTGTCTGATAGGAAACAGGAACTACATACTCTTCAGGAGCACCTGAGTTCACATTAATCAATGGGTGTCTGATAGGAAACAGGAACTACATACTCTTCACGAGCACCTGAGTTCACATTAAACAATGGGTGTCTGATAGGAAACAGGAACTGCATACTCTTCACGAGCACCTGAGTTCACATTAATCAATGGGTGTCTGATAGGAAACAGGAACTACATACTCTTCACCAGCACCTGAGTTCACATTAATCAATGGGTGTCTGATAGGAAACAGGAACTACATACTCTTCACGAGCACCTGAGTTCACATTAATCAATGGGTGTCTGATAGGAAACAGGAACTACATACTCTTCACGAGCACCTGAGTTCACATTAATCAATGGGTGTCTGATAGGAAACAGGAACTACATACTCTTCACGAGCACCTGAGTTCACATTAATCAATGGGTGTCTGATAGGAAACAGGAACTGCATACTCTTCACGAGCACCTGAGTTCACATTAATCAATGGGTGTCTGATAGGAAACAGGAACTACATACTCTTCATGAGCACCTGAGTTGACATTAATCAATGGGTGTCTGATAGGAAACAGGAACTGCATACTCTTCACGAGCACCTGAGTTCACATTAATCAATGGGTGTCTGATAGGAAACAGGAACTGCATACTCTTCATGAGCACCTGAGTTCACATTAATCAATGGGTGTCTGATAGGAAACAGGAACTACATACTCTTCACGAGCACCTGAGTTCACATTAATCAATGGGTGTCTGATAGGAAACAGGAACTACATACTCTTCATGAGCACCTGAGTTCACATTAATCAATGGGTGTCTGATAGGAAACAGGAACTACATACTCTTCACGAGCACCTGAGTTCACATTAATCAATGGGTGTCTGATAGGAAACAGGAACTACATACTCTTCACGAGCACCTGAGTTCACATTAATCAATGGGTGTCTGATAGGAAACAGGAACTGCATACTCTTCACGAGCACCTGAGTTCACATTAATCAATGGGTGTCTGATAGGAAACAGGAACTACATACTCTTCACGAGCACCTGAGTTCACATTAATCAATGGGTGTCTGATAGGAAACAGGAACTGCATACTCTTCACGAGCACCTGAGTTCACATTAATCAATGGGTGTCTGATAGGAAACAGGAACTGCATACTCTTCACGAGCACCTGAGTTCACATTAATCAATGGGTGTCTGATAGGAAACAGGAACTACATACTCTTCACGAGCACCTGAGTTCACATTAATCAATGGGTGTCTGATAGGAAACAGGAACTACATACTCTTCACGAGCACCTGAGTTCACATTAATCAATGGGTGTCTGATAGGAAACAGGAACTGCATACTCTTCATGAGCACCTGAGTTCACATTAATCAATGGGTGTCTGATAGGAAACAGGAACTACATACTCTTCACGAGCACCTGAGTTCACATTAATCAATGGGTGTCTGATAGGAAACAGGAACTGCATACTCTTCACGAGCACCTGAGTTCACATTAATCAATGGGTGTCTGATAGGAAACAGGAACTACAT
Source organism: Bathymodiolus septemdierum (assembly GCA_963383655.1). Classification (NCBI taxonomy): domain Eukaryota; kingdom Metazoa; phylum Mollusca; class Bivalvia; order Mytilida; family Modiolidae; genus Bathymodiolus; species Bathymodiolus septemdierum. The sequence continues at coordinate 14,655,747 of OY726526.1, read as the reverse complement.
ACTCTTCACGAGCACCTGAGTTCACATTAATCAATGGGTGTCTGATAGGAAACAGGAACTGCATACTCTTCACGAGCACCTGAGTTCACATTAATCAATGGGTGTCTGATAGGAAACAGGAACTGCATACTCTTCACGAGCACCTGAGTTCACATTAATCAATGGGTGTCTGATAGGAAACAGGAACTGCATACTCTTCATGAGCACCTGAGTTCACATTAATCAATGGGTGTCTGATAGGAAACAGGAACTACATACTCTTCACGAGCACCTGAGTTCACATTAATCAATGGGTGTCTGATAGGAAACAGGAACTGCATACTCTTCATGAGCACCTGAGTTCACATTAATCAATGGGTGTCTGATAGGAAACAGGAGCTACATACTCTTCACGAGCACCTGAGTTCACATTAATCAATGGGTGTCTGATAGGAAACAGGAACTACATACTCTTCACGAGCACCTGAGTTCACATTAATCAATGGGTGTCTGATAGGAAACAGGAACTACATACTCTTCACGAGCACCTGAGTTCACATTAATCAATGGGTGTCTGATAGGAAACAGGAACTACATACTCTTCATGAGCACCTGAGTTCACATTAATCAATGGGTGTCTGATAGGAAACAGGAACTACATACTCTTCACGAGCACCTGAGTTCACATTAATCAATGGGTGTCTGATAGGAAACAGGAACTACATACTCTTCACGAGCACCTGAGTTCACATTAATCAATGGGTGTCTGATAGGAAACAGGAACTACATACTCTTCACGAGCACCTGAGTTCACATTAATCAATGGGTGTCTGATAGGAAACAGGAACTACATACTCTTCACGAGCACCTGAGTTCACATTAATCAATGGGTGTCTGATAGGAAACAGGAACTACATACTCTTCACGAGCACCTGAGTTCACATTAATCAATGGGTGTCTGATAGGAAACAGGAACTGCATACTCTTCACGAGCACCTGAGTTCACATTAATCAATGGGTGTCTGATAGGAAACAGGAACTGCATACTCTTCACGAGCACCTGAGTTCACATTAATCAATGGGTGTCTGATAGGAAACAGGAACTGCATACTCTTCATGAGCACCTGAGTTCACATTAATCAATGGGTGTCTGATAGGAAACAGGAACTGCATACTCTTCATGAGCACCTGAGTTCACATTAATCAATGGGTGTCTGATAGGAAACAGGAACTGCATACTCTTCACGAGCACCTGAGTTCACATTAATCAATGGGTGTCTGATAGGAAACAGGAACTGCATACTCTTCATGAGCACCTGAGTTCACATTAATCAATGGGTGTCTGATAGGAAACAGGAACTACATACTCTTCACGAGCACCTGAGTTCACATTAATCAATGGGTGTCTGATAGGAAACAGGAACTGCATACTCTTCACGAGCACCTGAGTTCACATTAATCAATGGGTGTCTGATAGGAAACAGGAACTACATACTCTTCACGAGCACCTGAGTTCACATTAATCAATGGGTGTCTGATAGGAAACAGGAACTACATACTCTTCACGAGCACCTGAGTTCACATTAATCAATGGGTGTCTGATAGGAAACAGGAACTACATACTCTTCACGAGCACCTGAGTTCACATTAATCAATGGGTGTCTGATAGGAAACAGGAACTACATACTCTTCACGAGCACCTGAGTTCACATTAATCAATGGGTGTCTGATAGGAAACAGGAACTACATACTCTTCACGAGCACCTGAGTTCACATTAATCAATGGGTGTCTGATAGGAAACAGGAACTACATACTCTTCACGAGCACCTGAGTTCACATTAATCAATGGGTGTCTGATAGGAAACAGGAACTACATACTCTTCACGAGCACCTGAGTTCACATTAATCAATGGGTGTCTGATAGGAAACAGGAACTACATACTCTTCACGAGCACCTGAGTTCACATTAATCAATGGGTGTCTGATAGGAAACAGGAACTACATACTCTTCACGAGCACCTGAGTTCACATTAATCAATGGGTGTCTGATAGGAAACAGGAACTACATACTCTTCACGAGCACCTGAGTTCACATTAATCAATGGGTGTCTGATAGGAAACAGGAACTACATACTCTTCATGAGCACCTGAGTTCACATTAATCAATGGGTGTCTGATAGGAAACAGGAACTACATACTCTTCATGAGCACCTGAGTTCACATTAATCAATGGGTGTCTGATAGGAAACAGGAACTGCATACTCTTCACGAGCACCTGAGTTCACATTAATCAATGGGTGTCTGATAGGAAACAGGAACTGCATACTCTTCATGAGCACCTGAGTTCACATT